>BSBK01012066.1:0-366466 GCA_027943335.1 Chamaecyparis obtusa
TATACATATACATATGTATATATATATATATACATATACATATGTATATATATATATATATCTATATATATATATATATATATATCTATGTATATGTATATGTATATGTATATGTATATGTATATGTATATACATATACATATACATATACATATACATATAGATATAGATATATAGATATATATATATATATATATATATATATATATATATATATATATATATATATATATGTATGTATGTATGTATGTATGTATGTATGTATGTATCTATATATATATACATATATATACATATATAGATATATATATACATATATGTGCATGTATGTATATATGCATGTATATGTATATATGTGTGTGTGTAAATATGTAGATGTATATTATAATGTTTATTCTTATTTTCAATGTTTGTAAACAAAATTATGCATACATTTGATTGAGTTATCATATTTCTAAAATTTGTTTTATTAATCATGAAACATTTTGTATAGACTTTTTGGTGTTGAATTATGTTGTGCCAAGGCTATTCGCATTAAGTTATCTTTGTCCAACATAATCCAACACCAAAAAGGTCTTTCAGTTTGTCTTTCAATTCAATTATTACTTTGCTAATTATATTTGTGTGTGCGTGCACGTGTGTGTGTAGGACTACAATTCACTTTGTATTCTATTAGTTTAGGATTGAACTTGAAAAAAAAATTGTTCACTTAATTTTTTACTTCGCTGAGATGTATTATATAATGGATAACATTATAGGACTACAATGCATTAGAGTAACAATATGTATGATGACATTACATATCATTTACAAATAGACAACAATACACAATAGATAACAATACATATGAGAACATTAGAAAACAATTACAATTAGACAACGATAGACAACAACTACAAATCAGGTTCTAAATATAGCAACCACAACAACATGACATTTTATAATTAAATTAGATGCACAAAATTTAATAGTTGTTAATTGTGCATTGTGTATCACATGCTCATTCCCTCTGCTTTTGTTTCAAGTTTTCCACAATTGCATAGAGGAACAGTGGTGTTGCAAGGACCAAATGAATGACAAATTTTTATACGTGGTTCAATCATTCTTTCGAGGCTTGCAACACCATAGTTAATCTGGGTCATTCAAATAAGTTATTAATGAACTGTGAAACAAATTCATGAGGAATATGCTGTAAGGAACACAACACACAAATTTTTAATTTTAAAAAATTATGACAACAATTGTCCATTCAGAAACATAATACAAGATCATTATCAAAGTCTCCTTCATAGATAGACAAGGATAGACAACAATTACAAATTATGTTTCAATGATAAAAACTGCAACAACATTACATTTTTTACTTATATCATATGGCACAAAATTTACATTCCTCTATTGAATGGTACTTGTGAAATATACCAGCAATGACATTAACACATTTTATAGTCATATCAGAGTTATATCTTCGATCAAACTACATCCATAGAGTTAACAAAATGAAATTCTATTGCCCCATCATGTGAGGTCTATTATGCACGACATATGACAAAGAAAACCTTCTTCTTCCATCAAAATACAAAATGCATAACTCCTACTCAATTGTCCATACTGATTTGAAAAGTACCAAGGGTCACAAATCCATGGGCAACAAAGTTTGTCCCACTTGTACCAATAGTTTGTTGGGTAGGAAGGGCTTCCAGGTAACTTGCTATATGAGAAAAAAATCCTTGCTTGACATATGCAATGAGTTGGATGTTGGTAGGGGTAGTGCCAATTGGCAAGCCACTGGCAACTTCATATAGTGGGGAGTAGATGGTCATCGTATTACCTATAATGGGTTGTCCTGGCTCCTCTGCCAAGCTCTTTTGTTTAGATTTCTCTTCTTGTTTTGCTTGCTTTGTAGTTGCCCTACGTTATAGTTCAGCCTTTGCCTCCTCTTGTCTCTTCAACCTCTCCCCTTTTTTTTTTCTTCTCCTCACTCTCTTGTAGTTTTCTTGAAGATTTTTCTTTCCTTAATGCTTCCCTTTGTATTTGGTTTTCTTTACGTTTTGCCTTCCTCTCCATCATGTGTTGCTTCTTACGCCTTTGTAACTCCTCATTCCTCTTCCTTTAAGCAATTAAATATAATCAACTGACATCAAAATTTGGGGTTGTCTACTCAAGCGAAGCACTCCTATTTGACCTCCCCATGATGGAGTCACCCGCTACACTGGAAGTCTCAAGAATTGACTTGTTGACGATGAGACTTGCTGCCCATCCTATTGGGTGCACACAACATAGTCAACTTCTTCATCACTTGTATCATTTTCATCTTCACAATCTTTACCATTCGCATCATCCCAATCCCTTGAGTTGGAAAAGTAATGGATTACATCTACACGATCAATTTCAAGAGGGGTTGACATGGAAAGGGTGACCTCTTCTATCTTGAAATTTGTATTCACTCGAAAATTGTTGGTTGCTTCTGCAACCCACTCTGGTTGGACAACTTGTGTTGGAAGATTGAGACATGTTGATGTGGTTTCCATACCTTCATTGGATGTAGCTTGCACAATAGGGATGTCTAATTCAATGGTTTTTGGTGGATCACTAACATCTTCAGCTGATGTGGTTTCCACACCTTCAACATAACCCTTTACATTGTCATTATTGGATGGGTAAGTTTGCACAAATATATTAATTACTTCTTCAATGTACCATGCCAAACACAGAAGGCTATGCTATAAGTGTTCTGATCCAGTCTCCAATGTGACTGCATCATCCTTTCTTCTAGTAGTTTACACTTTTTCTTGAACATCAAATACCTCACTTGGCCTCATATTGTTATGCACTATAGACCTATTTAGTGGCCAAATTCTAGTCCTACATAACCCACTCACAATGTTCCCTACTTTCATTGCTTTCTTGAATGAATGAATTACAAGAGTTGCTAACTCTTCTCGACCAATTTAATTGTGGGGGCTATTTGACATCCATGTAGGTCTTTGCTATTTGAAGTAATTCTTGAAAGGAGAGAAAAAATTGACATCCAATGGATGTAGCCTATGACTGGTATGAGCAAGTAGTGTTAGCAAGTCAATTCCTAAGCTCTTGGCTTCTTCTATTGTTTTGAATGCCACATGGATGCCATGACCATTGGAGATAAGAAGCATCTTATTAGTGGGTGAAACCCCTCCAAGTATGGATGCTGCAAAATGTTGTAACCAATTAAGAAACAATTCCTTTGTCATCCATGCATGATCTTGACATGCCATGCATGCACCAACTTCATAGTTTGCTATGTAATTTTTGATGTACCTCTTTGCTTTGAACAAGTAAAATCCAGGAGTATTCATTCTAGCTCCACTAACACAAGACAAAATTGTGATCCACTCTCTACTTTTTTATATCAAGTGGGGTACACAAATTTTCCCCAGTTTAGAAATCACTCTCATTCCATAGTTCCTGACAGCTTGAACATCAGTCTCATCACAATTCCCAATTCTGCTAGATCCAGAGTGGTTCAAGTTGTAAATGTTATCCAAGTTGTTGTAGAATGATGATACAATAGAAGGTTGTAGTATAAAATGCTCGGTCACTATCCACTCCATCAGTTGTTTTCATACTCAAATCAAGGTGCCTATGACAAAATCTAGCCCACCATGATTTCCCTGGCATACCACTGTTGAAGGGGTTGGGAGTATCCACACAAATTTGGGCAACAATTATTTGTAGTTGACTTATTAGTAGACCGTGATGACATTTCCTTACACACCACTTCCCCCATCCCCCACCCTTGACCACCCCTATGGACACCCTTGGCCCTAGCCATAAGCAAAAAATCCCTGCTCTTAAACACAAGAAATATACCTCCCTCGAGTCTTTTAAGGGCAAGTAGGAAAAATGCATCAAGAGGTCTACTCCCCCCATTACTACCAAGCCAAAGTTTGCTAAAAAAGTCAAAATGCAAGTTGATTATGATGTCGAGATCACGAAGGAGACTAGTACCCCCCATAGATCCACCTGTCTTAAGGGTAAACTAGAAAAAGAGACCATGAAAGAGCCATCAAATTTACCTAATGTAGAGTTTGAGGATAATGGTGAGGATGAGGTTTCCCTTTCTACTTCAGAAAGTAGCTCGACCCATGTCTCAACCAACATAAATTTGGACTTTGAGGAGCCCAACCATGATTAGGAAGAGACCAAAATGATTCTTGTGGCAGAGGACAAAGGCAAGGCCCTTCTGGAGGTTGACAAAATGAAAATTGGCTTAGCTTTAGGGGGGGTTGATTTGTTGAAGAAAAGATTGGTAGAGGTGGAGAAAAAGATCATGATGGTGGATGAGAAGTTCATGGAGGTGGATGAAAAATTGTATAATGTTTGTTGTTTCGCGTTGAAGGTGATGCACAACTCAGCTACCACACTCTGCATGATGTAGATTGATACTGACAAGGATACTAAGGATGTTGAAGACTGTAAGGAACTCTTCCAATTCCTCATGGAGGATTGGACGATGATGATGCTCACCAGTGAATGGAAGAAGACAAAGAATTAGGATTGGCCCCTCCCTCTGGTTTTTGCATTTTGGCTGGTCTTGGTCTTCACGACCCTATGGTTGTTTACTTTTTTTTTTCTTGTTTTTACTGGACTTATACTAGTACTGTTGATTATGACCCTAAGTGGTCTGTGTTTAAAACTTGTTTAATTGCTATGATGGACACCATGATGGACTCTGCTATTTTTTTGTTGGATATTATTATGGGTATCACTACCATGTTTTTATGCACTACATCTGTTATAGTTTAGTTGTTTTCCCTTTATTCTTTTTTTTGATTTTTGATCTGTTGATATTGTTACTGTGCTGACAATATTTTTCTATTGTTAGTCCCCTTAGTTTTACTGCATTACTTATAAAAAATAATAAACTTCTTTGCTGAATTACATAATCGCTGAAAACACTTGTAATCAGTAAAAAAAGTATAAATACTTTAGACCTTAAGATTACATAAACTTGATATAAAAGAGTAATTTTCCAATATATTAAGCTATTAAATCAAATGAAAATAGTTGAGAATGGGGTACACTTAGAGGAGCTGTGTTCGAGTCTCCTAAATGGCAAAATATTGAAAAAAATGGATCTTCTTTCATCTAATCAAAGTAAAAAATATTGTCACAACATGAAAACGAAAATAACGCTTCAAAGTTACAGCAGCAGGAAATGAACTGAAAAAACCTTGGATCATCAAAACCCCATCCTCAGGCGATCTGTCGGTGAGATCTGGAGCCATTGAGTAATGGCGAATTATCTTGCCCAGTTTCAGACTATTAAGAACACTTCGGAACGACTTATTGTTGCCAGTAAGTCAACTCTTTTGATCCCTCTTCTTATTTCAATTTGCAGTATCGTCCTCATATCCCCTAAATTTGTTTTGAACATTGCTTCAGTTGGTTTTATTTAAGACCATCGATGGATCAATTCTTGGAGTTATCACTGTTAACTAATTCTGATATACACATGTATCTGCTTTAACACGAATGGAGCATTAACATAAAACCGGCTTTTTGTGGCCCCTGTAAATTTAAGCAGTTTATTTAGATATCATAGCGCAATGCATTTAAAGCAGAATGCCAATGACAATGGAAGTAAAGATTTTTGTCAAATTTAGTAAAACTTATTTTTAGAGAATTACCGGACAGAATCCGCGAGTACAGAACGCTTTAAATTTTTTTAAGGCTTCTAGATATATTATACTTCTTGAGCTTGCAGAGGGTTATCCCAAACATTGAATCCAAATATCTTGTCTCAGATTTTGTTCTGCACATCATGCCTCGTCTGTACCACTGGCATGAAAATTATTATGCCGAGCTCAAGCTTAACTTCTCCGAACATGTTTCAAAGCGAGAAGCTCACAACAAGTTTATTTAAAATAAACAATTGAAGCATGAGGAACTACTGAATTTAGATCTAAGTTCAGGTCTCTATAAAATATAAATACATATCAAAAGTTTGCTGCAATGGAATCATGTCACGTTATGCTTGACATCGTGTTTCACCATACGAAGTATAATTATATATGATTTGTTGAATTTGATTACGTCTCTCGTTTGCGATCTTCTTCACAATCCGTAAAATATAGATTTTTTGTATCTTGGATATGATAACAGTCGGAAAGGATTTTTTTTGAAGGGGAGGTGTAATCTATTAGTTCATATTTTTTTCGAGTGGGTTGCGTCCTCGGACAAAGATATTGTTGGTATTTTGAGGCTGGTTTGCTTCTGCAGACATTGACATCTTCACGGATCAATTCCATCCCTTCCATACTACTGAAGTGCCGCCTTTCTCCTTTCCATGAAGGATTGTTAGGGAGGACATACATTGGCAATATGTTGATGTGACTTTCAAATCTCCACTGAATCTTTTCAATTGTTAGATGGACTTTATGCTGAGCATTTCTTGCAAATTGCCATTAATTCCATTGTATGCACCAACTCCCACCCTATCGTTCACATCATTGTTGGCATGGCCATAGGATCATTCTTGGCCACTTAAGTATTTTTCTATCAATTGTGTTTTAGACAATTCATCATGCAAGCTGAGGGAGATATCATTTTCTATAGATTCTTGAGGCCTCATTAACTTTTTCCCTTATCTCGTTTAGAGGTTTTGTTTCTCCCTTTGCCTTTGGCAGATCTGAGAGGCATCGAAGTAGAAATTTGTGCAATTCAAACTTATCAGCATTGACTAATAAAGCTTGCTGTCATACAGGTCAAGAAAAGTACACTTTGGTATCTATAAATGTGGACAGCTAATGTAGATTTCTCATCGAGGGGACGAAACACCAACGGTTTCTCCTGATGGACAAAAACCCAGAAGGCAGTGTGGTTCCAGCCACGGATCAACGGTGCATGGAGATTCGGTTTTGGGAATGAAAACCCTCAGATTCTGCTGGTGCAATTTCATACATGAATTGCCTATGTGCTGAATGTTTGCAATAAAGGTTTTTTTTGGAGCAAAGTGATTTACCTTTCCAGGTTTGCGAGACTGATTCATTATCAAATTTATTAAAAGTCTTGCAGTCAAGTAATAAATTTGGAAGGGTTGAGAAATTGTGATATTTATATTTTGATTGCCATCTTCATGGATTGATTTAAATATGTTGGTTGCTTTGTTGATTGAGGATGTTGTAAGATCAAAAAGATTCGTATTTAATGGATTTGTAATCTATCAAAAATTTCCAGCTGCACCAGATTGGAGATTAAGGTAGGACAATAATAACATGAATCATGAACTAACATTCCTAAGGGAGGTTGGAGAGCATAATCAGCTGCAAAAGATAAAATAAGGGTTTTTAACTGGCAAAGGATACTGCCGCCATTCCCTTTATTGTGTATTCAGCCTTCATACAGGTCACGTTTGAGTTCGGAAAGGAGGTGATTCACTAAGGAGGCTTAATTTCTCTTATTGCAACCTTTGAAGGGCTGACCAAAATTAGCGCATGATTTTAGAGGAGGATGTAGCAACCAAAAGAGGTTCAAGCAAACCAATTTAACTTCCTAATGCAACATTGGTATTCCAGCTAGTCATGCGACCCACAGAACGGTTGATATGGAATTTGCATTGATGTGTGATTGAGGTCTCTTAATAAAGTCACACCATGTCGAGGGAAAGCAGCTCAATATTCAAGAGGGTATTCAAAGGAATCAGCAATCAAGATATTGTTTATTTTCCTTGCAAGATTTGGGAATTTGAGAGAAGGTGGGAGCGATTACTGGTTCTTTTCTGGTTGCCTTTCTTATCCTGTTTGCTATGTGTATGGACCATGCAAGCTGAGTGTTTGAATTCCTATTTGTTGGTTAAATAGACAATCCTATAATGCTGATGTAAACAACCTTTTATGGCATGGAATAAATCTCTGTCGGGTGATTAAGAGCACTGTTTTGAGTGGCTGAAGGTGGCATTAATGTTATTCAGAAACTTAGTTGGGAGTGACTTTGTATGGGCAGACCCAAGAGGCATCAAAGTAGAAATTTGGGCGATTCAAACTTGTGAGCATTGACTACTGAAACTTGCTGTCACACAGGTCAGAAAAGTACACTTGTATTTGTAACTGTGGACAGCTAATGTAGATCTTTCATTAATTGCTTCAGTCTTTGGTTGGAATGAAGTATGTTGTACAATTTTTATGTATGTTGAACGCCATGATGACTTAATCTGAAACATAAAGTGAATTGTTTGTAACATAAACACTTAATTTGTTTGACAAAATATCCATCTTTGAGTATTGGAAATAGTGGAAAAACTATTGGCATATTTTAGCTTGGAACTTTACATTTATGACAACTGTACCTGCTGTACCAGCAACGTTAATAACATATTTCAAACCTGCAATTAATCTGTGTACCATCCCAGTATGATATTCATTGGTTTTCATGTGTATGGGGTTAGTTCATGATTGTTTTTGGGTGGTTTGGATGCTTCCACTTGTCAGTGATTTGGGATTTGATGTTTATGGTGATTTATGTGGATTTTGGCTCTGCTGTACAAGTAGCATTAAGTTCAGTTTCCAGACTAGCAAGGCATTTGATTTCTCATTCATTTGATGTCCACTGTGTTCATGGTGCTTTGGGTTCAGTTTTGGTGTGTTTTCGAGTAGTTTTCAGTTTAGCATTTTGAGTAGTGCGTTGTGCTTGCTCTTTTCAAGATTTCAGAGTGTTATCAATTCTGGTCAGATCTTTTATTCAATGTTTATCAGTTACAGAGGGAGTTCACAATGTCGTATTTAAGTTTGAGATGAATTTATGCAACCTGCATCAATTCTGTTTTAGTTTGGGGTGTCTTTCCTTCATTTGTGGTTGTTGTATCAGCATATAGTTATGTCTGCAGTGTGTTTTAGTTTGTATTGGAATTGATTTGATAGTGTGATTGTAGTAGCAAAGTGTTATCAGACTTGTATCAACACCTTACATTATTTAGAAGAGGTATACTTTTGTTGGTTATGTGTTTGGCTATTGCGGGAATGATTCTAGGCTTATTATACATCTTTCAGGATAATTTGTGTTGTTACAGCGATCTGATTTTACAATCAACCAAAATATATTAGTTTGTTTCAGCAGTGTATTTGTTAAATTGTTATATTGTAATGCATCTCATGTATATCTTGTAGACCTTGGATGGTAATACCGTCAGAGGATCATATTTTTGTATGCATTACATATTCTAAGATTGCACAGTTAATAGCCAATCGCTATAGCATATCATTCAGCCCATTTGGCATTGAACAAGCTAGCATTATTGACCATTTTTGGTTTGAGTCAGGTTTAAAATTTTTGCCAGTGGCTTGCAATACATACACATAGTTTGCTAAAGATGTGTTGATAGGTTGGCTTTGCTGCTTTTTGTCATTTTACATTCCACTGAAAAGGTATTGGTTAGGTTGACTCTGCCGCCTACTTATTCTGGTTGGCTTGTGGCCTTAGCATTTATAACCACATTTATTTAGATTAGTTGTGTGATTGGAGACATTGTAAATAGAAAGAAAGTATAGTGGGTTGTTATGGGAAACCTATGTGTAAGATTTGGCTATGAAGGTAGCCACCCAAGATCTAGAGGCAATGTAAAGCACAATAACAAGAGAAAATGAATATAATAAGAATAAATTGTATTCTCACCAAGAATGCAATACAATAGTTGGAATATTGGATTATAGTACATAAGAAAGCCCTTGGTTATATACCCTAGGTGCAAATGTAGGAGTTAATGAGATACATGATAATCAAGAGACAAGTTATCACCCACCCAAGGTGGAATCACATGTTCACCAGAGGTGGATCATCCTCCAATGTGTAATCAAGCTTGTGCAACAAAGGCGGAGAGTGATAAAGTGAAAGTGCACTAAAGATGGAGTCAACACATAAAGTGGAATGAGATAACTAATAACACCACGTAAAGTGGAAATGTTCCTAAAAGCTCCTATGTGGTCCCTAAGTAAGCTTAAGTAAAGTGCAATTAGTACCTAGGTGAGAAATAACCAAGGTAAAATACCTTAATTACACCAACACTATGCTTGCATTCAGTAAAACATTAGGCATATCTGCACAATGTAAGGACAATCACAGCAGATATAAAACATCCAACATGATATAATCAAATGAGACAACACCAATTAGCTACAACTGAAAATCATCTAAGGCTATTACCTAGATGTCACAAATATGAAAATGAATAATAACAAATTACAATAATCATAATGCTAAGTTAGTTCATGATTACAATTACATATAGCAAATTATTGAAAACAGTGAAGCTGAGTAATGTCCCCTTTTTTGTGAGTGTCATCTTTCAGAGGATTAGCCTATTTCTCGATCCTCATAGGCTAATGGAGTTGTTTAGAGGGTCCAGTTGGTAGAGTTGGAGGCCAATTCCCACTTTAGAGGTCAGGGATGTTTAGGATTGCTTTTCGTTTGGGTCAGTTTAGTACACTTTCTATTTATAGTAAGTCATTTATCCAACATTTTTATATTTGGCAGGGCACCTGGACCGACCTTAGTTGCAGTATTGACCCTTGGCATGTTTGTTGATCAAGTATTCAGAGATTTACTAATTATAGTCAGTTAGGGGTTGATAGAGATGGACCCTTACTATTTTTAATAAGATAGTTGGTTGCGCAATGGAAGCAATGGTTGACCTATAGGTTCAGACGGGACAGAGAGATAATGGGTATTCAAGGAGATATTAAATTTATAATGGCATTAATGATATTATTTATTAATGGTTATATTATAAAGTTATTATTTAACTTTATAAAGTGTTGTTAAGTGAGGGCCATTATATTTAATGAAAAGTACGCCTTTAGTATGACATAACTTATGGTCAAGACAAAAGCAATTATAAAGGTCTATTATAAAGTGCATTAAGTGAATGTGGGTATGAGATATTATTAAAGAGCTTTAATTGATTAAATAAAGTCGACATCTAATGGGGGATTATTAATCAAGTCAACTATGCAACAAAAGCAAAATAAAATTAAGTCATTAAAGTGACTTGTGAGTAAAGATTCATGGTGGAAATATTATAAATAGCCAAGGAGAGAAATCGAAGTATTATGCTATTGTCTATTTGCTTTTGTTGATAGAAGTTCTTGGGAATTGAGCCAAGAAACCTAGGGTTTCTGATATTTTCAGCATTGAAGGACAATAATTCTTCATTGTTATTGTAGTTTTGAGGTTGTGAGAGATCAACCGAATTATTGCTTGAGAGAGCTTCATTCAGGAGTTCTATTTGGGCGAAAAAGGTGAAGAAATATCAAGGGTTGTGCATATATTTGATGCTTATCCATTGCAGACCTGTGGATCATCATTGGAAGCCATTAAAGAGCAGATTGCAAGCTTTAATCTTGCTGCTACAGTGACGCTATAGTACCCGTGCTACAGTAATCCGTGAACAGTAAATTGCTATAGTGTTTTTGCATTTCAATTGAAAGGTGCAAGGGTTTAAGTGCAGATTTTTAAAGAGTATTCCCAGAATTGATTGTGGCAGCCATTGCAATCATTACCAGCATTAAATATTCATTACCAGCTGTTATCTATAGGTTAATACATTGCTGCCATACATTTCTAGATTTTATAATAAAAGCTTGAGGACCTCCGGGTATGAATGGTTAATGAAAAGCATTGTAAATATTTATATACTATGCTCAATAAGAATCATTGCAGCTTTATTTTATTTCTAGAATATTTTATATTTGCAATGTTTTTGATTAGGGTAAAAGCAGGTTTTGAAGGGGCCCTGAAACCCTTTACAGGCAAATTTTGGCAGGAATCTGAAACCCGACTAAGATGAAACTCTTCTAAAGAATGAACTTTTTAAACCAGCAGACCCAAGACAGAAAACAGCCAGCAACTGGCCAAGAATAAACACTAAAACCCCAGCTGCCCAAAGAATAGGCAAAAGCCTCATGTCAATACTTTAACTGGAGTGTTAAGACTCCCCAAATAGAACTCCAGGGTTTTGACATGGATCCTAGAACCAACAATACCAACATCAAAGAGCAACAAAGCCCCAACCCTAGCCTTTAGCCCTAAACAAAAACCAGCCTTTAGAATGAGCCCTTGAAAACTATCAACATCCACCTGCAGGCACCAACCGACCACACACAATAAACAACACCAAGAAATGGGAAATCCATAGATTCCCTCTTCCTCATCAAAAGTAAAAGGTCTGATTCCTTCCAGCACCAAAGGAATACTACCAGCACTTTTTTGGCATCTCAGCACAGCCCACTCAGTCTGCAAAAAACCAACCCCCAGCCATTTCCTGCAAGCCCACATGTGGATATAAGAGGGGAGACCACACTCCACTACCAACAACCTCCTCCCAGCAACCGCTGACCACCTCAATAGGCTGAGCCCTCACCTCAATAGAGTCATCCACCTCAATAGAACGCGAGGGAGAAGAGAACTGAAGTACAGGGACACTCCACCGCTAGATAGCCACACGAAAAGCCCCCACTTCAATAGGGGTATACTCCACCTCAATAGGAGTATAGAACAGAGGAAATAAGACAAAACGGGGTTCATCCCTGCAATATAAATCTTCCAAGAACAGGGGATAAACGAAAACAGCCGGCCTCAACTCAATAAAACAGGGAGAGAAACAAACAACCCAAATAATGACCAGCCATTCAGCCATCACAAAAAGAGCAAACCCCCATCCCAAGCCAACCCAAACCAAGGCCCTCCTGACAGCATCAACCGCCTTGGACAAAACCTTACTGCCTCCAAGAACATTAGCCGACCATCTGAGCATAACAGGGTTGCATACTGCACACACCACTCGCATGGGCCTGTAATGTTAGTATTTTTCAGATTCACCTAGGAATGATCAAACTATAGAAGTCTTCCAAACACTAAGCACAGGATAAAATATAATATGCACAAGCAAGGAGAGATAGTACCCGGTTTTAGGTTCTGAATTTGTCTTCAAATCAGTGCCTTTAATCTCTCCAAGATGAAGGTGCCAAGTCAGCGCACTTAGGGCTTCTACAGTGCCACCAATCTGTTCTTACATTGACCTAGAATTAGACCAAGACCAATGTAAGATCTGCCCTAGAATCCTCACTTAATTCTGCTGCAATTAGGGCAGAGAAATCGCTGCTGCCTTGGACTGAGATCTGCTCCTCAAGGGTAAATTCGCTGAGGTGAATTCACTGCCTCCTCAATGGTATTCGCTGCTGTCTTAATGGTGTTTGCTGCTTCTTGATGCATAGCCGAACTGATATATAAATGCCAAGGAGGTTCGCACTTAGATTCGAGTCTTAAGGGAGGGGAGCAGTCTCGAATTTATCTGAATATGTTGCTGCCTCTTATTGCTCCAGCAGTTCGCAATTGATCCTTGAAGGAGAGGATCACGTTATGTCTTGTGTGTCCTCTCCTCAAAGATCGATCCACATATATATGATAGCAAGGTCATATATGCCAAGAGGCCCTCTTGGATAAGAACTACTGATTTAAGGAGGCCGACTTTGGGCCCAGACAAAATTGAATTACCAATAAACAATAAATATTAAATATGAGAAATATTTAATATTATTATTTATATATATCGAAAACGTCTTAATCCAAAGTATGATATGTTTGCCGAAAGGCCATAATATCAACATGTAATGGTCTCTTCCACCATCGTCTCCTCCATGAAAAAATAGGACCCATCGAAGCCCCCATCCACTAGTTGCAACAACATGGGTAGGATTTTCCGCCCCATCTCCTTCTTCATTGTCTCCTCCTCCTTCCTCTCCGCTCTCTGTCCCTCCCACGCCCGCAGAAACCATAGCGTGGCAGCGACAGCTCGCTCTTGCGCTACTCACTCCCATCGATTGTCTCCTGCATAAAACATAATAGTTGTTACAAGTAATATATTTGCAATGTTATTATATCTTGTCTGTCAAAATGTTTATTTTTTATTTTCAAACATTCAAAAACACAAACATTTGCACATTGGAGGTTGGATAACTTGTTGGGATTATTACAGTGGTATCAAAGCGGTTTCCTACCATCCTGTGGGGGAAGCCTCTTACTTTCAAGACAAAGGGTTTGTGTGAATCATGGGTAAAACAAAATCGATTCAGGATCTCATGCCAGAGCTCATGCATGCCTTTCAGGATTATAATAATGCCTTTTAGGATTATAATAAAAATTTATCAAGACTTCGAGAACATTCAGAGATTCTGGATCCTTTGTTTGCAAAGAAAAAAAGGCAAACACTAATTTAAAGAATTTATTAGTGCGAAGGAAACAATGGGAAAGGTGAATGTGAAAGTTGATCCTTTACTTAGTGGAGCAGCCACTAGTGTTTTGACTACACATGATGAAGGGGACTCTTCACAAAGGCATGATGTCATTACTGATTGGTTTGAGGACAGCTGCATTAAGTCCCATCATTCTCATGAGATAGGAGCTCGTGATCATGAGAAAGCCAATGATATGATATCAACCATTGATGGAAGCCCTACACCAATTAGTAGACATGAAGATATTAAGCATAAGAGGACTGATTTTGAAATATGCCCACTAGGTTCTGGACTTAAAATACTGAGTTTTGTTGCAAAATTTTTCTTTGGCTAGCGGAATGAATGTGTTTTGGTTTTTGACAAAATTCTGATTTTTTGTGTTTTCTTCAATATTGATGCAAACAATCATTCAACTACTTATGCTAATTGAACAGTGCTGGGAAATACTTAATAAATTAATGAAAGGCTCTTCTGGGCAATTAACGCTAATATGACAATACAACAGATTTATTTTATTTCTTTCAATTTGAGGCACAATAGCAGATACAATAAAGTTCGTACCAGGCGAAAGGCACAAAATTTGAGTGCTGGAAGATAGCTGCCACTCCAGATAGGCTTGTATATTGATGTTATAGAATTCTGGGCAGATATAAATGACTGGTCTATCGAGTTGATGCCCCTAGAGCTGACGTTAATGCTGGGCCAGACTGTGCGTCTTCCTTATAGGCTGGGCAATGATTGCAGATCACCAATCTGCTGCTAAATTGAGGGGAGATGATACACCCAGATCTGAGATAATGATACTCCCTTACAACGTACTGTCACCAACTATCATAGGTGTTATGCGATCAGATTTTGGACTCTCCAGCAGTGTTAATCGCTCAATTCTCTAGGTGTCTTTGGAATCTAGCTGCAAGCTCCAGGTAATAACTTTGGTGGAAATATACTATTGCAATGATCCTTAATGGAGAAATACCTGTCCCTACAATGATTCGAACCTCTGTCCATGGAGTTGGGGGCTACGTCCCACTCTTAAAGCCCAAGAGATTTGGTTCTTAGTTCTTTGCAAAATGCCGTTCTACAGAAACCCTCGCTTCTTTTCAATATTTTTGACAATCTGGAATGAATGGGGATGGATTTTTCTTCCCTTTTATTTCTCTTTAGTTTGCATTTGCTGCCCAAATGCCTATTTCCCTCCATACGCACAATGAGAGTTTAATAAAAATTGAAGCCTCTTCTCCAAAGTTTCGATCACTATATTTATTTGATTGTTTTAATATTTTGGAGGCTCTTATTTAATCCCCCACAACTAATAAGTTATGTGCCAGGGAATGGGCCCATGGCCCTTTATTATAATTTATTCATTAAAGTGAATTTATATTATTCACTTATAAAAATTATTTAATAAAGTGAATATAATATTCACGCAAGATAATTTATTTAGGACCCACTTAGGAAATATTTAATTATTTTTTCATTATTTAATAAAATATAATCTTGAGCCCAATTCCGGCTCCTACTGCTTGGTGAGTTCCCTATTCACTCCGTTGGCCTACGGGAACTCCAATAATAGGCCAACCTCCTGAAGCTGCTAGACAGTCTAGTGAGGGGACATGACAGTCCTCCCTTCTCGCAGTTGCTTGCCCGCAAGCAACTGCAATCCTGGGTGCTGCAAAATGGATTCACCCTCTCAAGTCTGTAGGAAAATCTCTCCAGTAGATCAAATACTCCAGGATAATTCTGCTCCTCAACCTCCACTCCCTCACATCAAGTACCTTTGCAGGAACCAATATTAGTCGACCCTCCTCATCCAGCGGAGGTAGCTCAAGTGAGGGTGTAATATGCTGCCCCAATGCCTTCTTCAAGCATGATACATGAAGTATGTTGTCTTGCTCTTTGAAGGTAGCTCAAGCTCGTAGGTCACCTCTCCAATCCTTAGTACTACTTTGTATGGCCTGTAGAGCCTCGGCTTGAGCTTCTCTGCCCCACTCCGCTTAAGTGTACTCTGCCTGTAGGGCTGAAGGTGTAGAAAAACCATGTCCCCCACCTCAAAAGACCTCTTTGTCCTGTTACGGTCTGCATACATCTTCTGTTGGTTTTGCACATGCTGTATATTATCCTTAAGAGCCTTAAGGATATCTTGGCAATTCGGAAGCATATCACGCTCTCTAGGAGGTCTACTGTCACCCAGTGCTAAGTCCACAAATGAAAGTGCATTGTATCCATGCAAAGCTTTGAAAGGACTCATGCGAATGGACATATGATACGTAGTATTATAAGAATACTCACCCAGATAAAGCCAACGCACCCATGCTCTCTGCTGTCCCTAGACATAATTACGTAGATAACCCTCAAGCCACTTATTCACAATTTGTGTCTCTCTGTCCGTTTGAGGGTGATACTTGGTGCTAGGTGGCAACTCTGTCTTGTCAACTTGAACAACTCCTGCCAAAATGTGCTCATGAATCTACTGTCTCGATCACTAACTATAGTCCTGGGAAGCCCATGCAGTCTAAACACCTCATGAAAAAACAACTCTGCAACATGTAAAGCAGTGAAGTCCGTTGCGATAGAAAATAAGTGTGCATACTTCGTTAACCTATCCACAATAACATATATCCAGTCTCTCCCTTGGACCCTCAGAAGCCTTGTGATAAAACCCATCGAGATCCCTTCCCACTTCTGCTCCGGAATAGGCAATGGTTGCAAAAGACCAGTTGGGAAGGTGTGCTTTGACTTATTCTGCTGACAAGTCATGCACTCATGCACATGCTGCAAAACATCATCCTTGAGGCCCTTCCATGAGAACCTCTCTCTGATATGTCTATAGGTCTTGAAGTACCCCTGATGCCCTGCAGCTAGTGTGTCAAGATAAGCTCGTAGTACCTCTCTTTGAGTGCTGATCCTGGAACTAAGTAGATCCTCTTCTTAAAATATATCACATCCTCGCTCACTGTATATCTAACATCTTGAATCAATCCATCCATGATCTCACAAGAAAACTGATTTTTGGAATACTCAACCAATAGTTGAGACTTCTAATCAGCGGAAATCTCACTCAAAGAATATAGGGCAGCAGCCGTAGATCTCCTCGAAAGTGCATCAACAACCACATTTTTCTTCCCCTTCACATATTCTATGTCAAAATCATAAGCCTGTAACCTGCTCAGCTACTTCTGTTGACGCTCATTAAGTTCCTTCTGCTCCAGGAAGTATTTCAAGCTATTTTGGTTTGTCCTCGCCACAAACTTACCACCCACTAGGTATTGCCTGAATTTCGCAAACACATGCATGATAGCAAGCATCTCCTTATCATAAGTGGCATATAGTCTCTCATTATCTCTCAGCTTCCTACTCTCATAGGCTATAGGATGGAAATTCTGCATAAGAACCGCACTGATACCATCTCCTGAGGCATCACACTCTAGTACAAAAGACTGAGAGAAATCCGAAAGGGCTAGAATTGGGCAAATGCTCATGACCTCCTTAAGTCTGTCAAATACAATCTGTGCGGCCTTTAACCATTTGAATGCCCCCTTCTGATTGAGATCTGTCAATGAAGCTGTAAGTTGTGAATATCCCTTAATGAACCTTTGGTAATATGCACATAAACCAAGGAATCCCCGCAACTCTGTGATGTTCCTAGGTGATGGCCAATCGTGAATCACCTAAATTTTCTCCTCATCCACCTTTACTCCATTGGCTAATCACATGTCTCATATATAATATCTTTGTAAGCCCAAACTCGCATTTGAAAATCTTGGCAAACGGAGACTGAGCCTCCATCATACCAAGCACCTCATTCAAATGCCTCATATGCTCCTCCCATGACCTGCTGCATATGAAAATGCCATCAAAAAATACCAATACAAACTTCCGGAGCTGCTTATTAAAAATGTGATTCATGCACAATTGAAAGGTGGCAGGTGCATTAGTGAGGCCAAACGACATCACTAGGTACTCATAATGGCCATAGTAGCATCTGAAGGCAGTCTTATGTGTATCCTCCACTCTGACTCGAATTTGATGGTAACTTAAACGAAGATCAATCTTCGAAAAGAAGATTGCACCATGTAACTCATCTAATAACTCATCAATACGCACGATGGGGTACCTGTTTTTAAGTGTTTTCTTATTGAGTGCACGGTAGTCAATGCACATGTGCATAGGACCATCCTTCTTCACTAACACCATGGAAGAAGCAAAGGGGTTGGAGCTAGGTTTGATGTGTCCCATGTCTAATAACTCCCTATTGGTCTTTTCTATCTCATCCTTGAATTTCCTAGGATGACAATAGGGCGCGGTGATTACAGGTTTAGCACCCACCTCAAGCTCAATAACGTGCTCAAACCCACGATCTGGTGGTACCCCTGGAGGAATGTCACCAAAAACAACACTACACCCATCTAGAATCCTTTGCACATCCACATGAAAAGTCTGGTCATCTTGTGATGTAGGTGACTCAGTTGTTATGAAACACTGTGCCACCCAAGCCACATCACTATGCTTGAAGGATTGCATCCTGCGAGCTGAGACCACCATTGGTCCTCCATCTGAAAGTGCTTTAAGAACAACCTTCCTGCCATCCATCATAAACTCAAGCTGCATCCTCCTAAAATCTTGCACATATCTACCCAAGGATTGCAACCACTGAATGCCCAACACTACATCTATCTCTCCAAGTCCAACAACATAAAAATCATTTGAAGAGTATAGTCACCCATCTGTATTCTCAAGTGTGGAACTCTCCCAGTGCATCGTAAAGTAAACTCGTATGCTACCGTCACACTAAATCTTGAAAAATTCTCCAACTATAATCCCCGTCTGGCGACCAATCCCTCATCTATGAAATTATGTGTGGCTCCACTATCAACCAAACACGTTGTGCGTTGTCCCTTGATCACTCCCTTAAGGCAAAAGGGATGGATCCTTGGAACTCCAGACATAGTAGCCATAACTCCCTGTGTCATATCTACTGCATCACCATCACCGACCTCTATCTGTTGTGCCTCCTGTTCACCCTCTGCACCACTAGTCTTTGAAGCTGTATGCTGTACATACTCATCATCTACATCAGATGTGACCTCAATAATGTGTGCCTTGCCTTTCCCAAGGCATCTGTGACTTGGCTCCCAAGGTTCCTTGCACGTAAAATAAAGCTTTTCTCCTCCTCAACTCATTCTGGGACTCCTAATCTAATTTGGGAGGTGGAGGTGGTGCACCCTTGCGCTAAGTAGAACCCTTCTAGAAGGGTTTGGAGCTCCTAAAGGGCTTCTTATCCCGGTGATAAGAAGATGGGGGTGGTGATGTGTCAAGGCGGAGAGTGGTATCAATGGCCTCAGTAAGGGTCATAGGCTAGAATGCTCGGACCAACCCCTTAAGTCTCTCTTGGAGACCCTCTATGAACAACATCACAACTCGCTTTTGTGGCATCTGAGGAACCATAACTGCCACCCTCTGAAACTTGTTGATATAGGCCTTGATAATACCAACTGATTACTGAGAGAGGAGGGTGAATCAGTAAGAACTATTTTCTTCTTCTATTCTTTATCTTGTTTAACACTTCTTTACATCTAAGCAAAGTGAGACTCAAACAATCATAACTGTAAAAGTACACAGATCAACACAAGATATATACGTAAAAACCCTCGGTTAGAAGGAAAAAACCACGGTGAGAGAGAGCTCACAACTTCACTACTATAGAATGAAGGCGCCCTGTTAGGAGCTTACAAAGCACTAGTTAAGGTGCTACCCGGTTAAGGGATTTTACAAAAGATCGGTTAAGATCTTAACCCTGTTAAGAGTCGCCTGGTTAGAGGTCTTTTAACACCAATAAAGATGTTACCCTGTTAGGGGATTTTACAACGAACCGATTAGGTCCACCCTGATATAGGGATTTTAACTTGCTTTTACACTTTACAAAAGCAATGATCTTTTATGACATTGAATGTCTGATTAGATCATACCTCTCTCTCGGTTTGCTTGGCTGTTGATCTCTGCTACCTCTGTGTTTTGTCGCTCTTCTCTTAGAAGATGTCTCTCCTCTGCTCTATGCAATCACCAACAATCAACAACAACTTTCTTGCGTCCTATGACCTATATTTATACAAGAGTTCATTGTCATGAAACCCTTAACTCATAGAACCGCTAGGCTGTAAACTCAACAATAAATCATGCAACTAGCAGTTAAGCTTTGTGTTCTGATCTGGAGTTTACCTTGCAAAACATTCGTAGAAATAAAGCTAACTCTTGTTAAAAAGCTAACTCCACTTCAGAGCGGTGGATGTCCCGTATAATCACGGTGTTTTTTCAAACTGTTCCGCAAAATCCGGTACGGATCTTTAGGCAGTTTAGACCGATGTAACCTAATACCCTGTTCAACTTTGTATGCACACTGAGACCGGTAATGTGTACTTAGATCGGTCTATTGGTGTGTTCACTTTTCTTTATCTACCGGTGCATGCGCTCTGTTCTTTGTCTACCGGTGTCTTCCAAGTAATGTGAGTGACCGGTGTGCCCTTACCGGTGCATGGTGTTTGTGAATGTACACTAATGACAACTTAAATTGCTAACAATCTTCCCCTTTGTCATTGGTGGCAAAAACTATACAAAACCATACTCACTTTCTTGACTGTAGAACACTTCCCCTGTCTGAGTGCTCCCAGTGTAGTCTTTTGGTCTTTTGTTCTGCTCTTCTTCTTTCCTCTGTCTGCACTTCTTCCCCTTTTTGCCTCCATAGGACAAAGGGCTGTGCTTCTCTTCACATGTTTAGTTTTGTGAAGATACCCTTATATATTGTTTTGGTAGAGTGAAGAAAAGGTGCCCACTGATTGGTTACATGTTCAACATTCTTTTGGGCTGCTTTTAGAGAAACTATGATGTTCTCCATATCTTCCACAGTTTTATAAGTTGGTTCATTGATCAGGGCTTCTGTAAAAGTTGCTGTTTGGTGCATAATGTCAAGTGTTGGTGCCAGAAACATGTGAAAACCAACAATGTCCTGTATTCTTTTATTTTGCTCTTCTGTAGTCTTTCTTTTGACAAGAGCTAGACTTGTCAGTTCTTTGCTGTAAGTTGTTGCAGTTTTGTTCTTAATGTCAAACTGAGAGGACAAGGCTCTAATCTCTTCTTAGGCCTTTGATGATTTTTCTGACAGATCGTGCAAGAATGTATCAAAATTTGATGTTCTTGTCATCAGACTACTTGCCACTTGTAGTTGTTGTTGCAACACTCTTAGGTTGGTTGTCAAATTAACCTTGATTTCTTCAACCTGTTTGTGGAGAATATCCACTCTTTTCTTCTCATAGTGGTCGATTGCCACTGTTTCTGGATTGGTTAGATCCTCACCGATTGCCTATGCCAGAACTTCAAGCTGATCGATGACCGGTTCATCTTCATCAATGTCCGCATCTAGTACAAAGTTGCACATGATGTTCTTTACTGTGGTCAGGACCATGTCCTGTTTCCTTTTGGTCAGCTCTTTTAGCTGCCGTGTTGACATCTTGCTGATGTCCACCACTGTATCGGTGACTTTACTCCTTTTAGCTTCCTTTTCTTTGGCAAATGACAACTTCCTCTTATATGAGGAGCTCGGTATGTCTGCTTGTTTTTGTTGCCTTTGCCCTTGCTCCTTTTGAGCTTGCTTAGCGTGGACTGGGATTTCTTCCTCTTGTACCTTATTCTCTTCAACTCCTTGTTGAGCTGTATTTTCTGGTTGAACATCTTCTTCCGGTAGGTCTTCTTTGGTAGTGGGTTCTTCTGCCGGTGGTTCTTCCTCGGTCTGAGCATCATCTTCCGGTTGCTCTTCAACCTCTTTAATCTGTTCCTGTTGATGTAGTGCATCTGGTTGCTCTGCAACTGTATGAAGTTTACCCATCGGTACTTCAATCTCTATCTCTTGTTCAACATTTATTTGTTCACTAGCTGTGAACTCTTTTGTTTGACCTTTTTCCATTCCGGTGGCAGATTCTTCATTAGTGGTGAATCTTACTGGTGGTGCCTGTAATTGTTCAGCTAGATCTTGAGGACCTAAATTGTCCAGGGTACTGAAGTCATACTTTTTCCAGAAATCTAGGGTCTCTTCATAGACCTCTTTGTCAAGTCCATTTATTATTTTGGCAACTCTAAGTCCGGGTTGCAAATTCATTGATGCCTCTTCCAATAGAAGCTTGATCCTATCTTCACTTAGGCCAAGTCTAACTTGAGACAAAATTTCTCTATTTATTCTTGTATTAATTCCTAGACCGGTTCTCCATTTGGCTTGAAGCCTAGAATTCAATTCCGGTGGGAACTTTGACCTGTAGTCCCTTGGAGTTCTATGATAGTCTAGAAATGTTTCCACTATTGCTATAATGACTGCTTCTTTATCCTCTTCTTCTAACACACTATACCACTTGGCAGCATTGTCAACTGTTCCAAAGTCCATTACTTCATTAACTATGTCATTGATTGTCATAGGTTTAGTGTTACCTTTACTTGGAGAAATGAGGACTGCTGGTTCGCTGCTCTTGTCATCGGTGATATCGATGATTGATACTGTGGAACTCTTTTCTTTGATAGGTGCTTCCACTGCAAGCACGCCTTTGCCTTTACTGGTGTCAGGGACTGGTTGAACTGTGGCTCTTTGAGCTGCTTCTTCCGCTTGCTGCTGGGTTTGAAGAAGTTTGTTCCATATCTCAACTCCTTTATGCACTGTCTCAGCTTGACCAACAAGCATGAGACCAATCCTCCTTTTTGTTAAGAAGGATTGCTGACGCAGTTCAGCCTGTTTCGTGGCTTCTTCTAGAGTGAGATGGTCCTGAACCTCTAGAAGAGCTCGAATCCTTAGCTCCTCTCTTTCCATTGAAGCACTCCATCTGGCTTCAATTATATCAAGGAGATCCTTCGGTACAACTTTGGTGAGTTCCGTAGGATGTAGATTAAATTTGTGAAGGCAGTGCACAACCCCTTCCTCAATCTTTCTCCTGTCTTCTTCATTAGCAAACTTGTATTTTGACACTACTGAACTCATTCCCCTGGTTTCTTTCAGTAAAGCCACATATTCATTAGTTGATAGCTTGGCCTTTCTCGATGGATCCTCCTTTACCGGTTTGCTTGATCCTCTCTTCCTTTTGATTAAAGGAACTGTATCTTTTGGATTTGTCTCTTGTTCTGCTGCCTGGGCACTAGATACCGGTTTTGCTTTTTGCTTTCGAGCCTTGGGTTGCTTGGTGGCCGGTTTCTTCTTTCGTGTGGGGGTTCTCTTGTAGACATTCTTGATTGGCGCCCTCTTTGATAGATTCTGTAGAATCTCAGCATGTCTGCCAAACCGATTTGCGCCGAGATCCAGGTTTGCATCATTTAGGGCATCAGCATATGCCTTAGCAATTCTGGCAGTGATCTCGTATCCTAGCTTAGGAGCATATACGTCTCTCGGTTCCACTGCTTGAATGATGTAGTTATCGGTGGTAACCAGAAAGCATACATCCTCCTTGTAAAGGTCAACAATAGTTGACGACACCCTCTCTCTTTCATGCATTTTTAATTGAAATGCCTCAAAGTGTTTAGTCATCGCATTACTTAGCTGGTCTCCCAGTCGATTGGCCATTTCAGCGATTTGATGCATGACCGGTTTATGGGTTCTCCAATGCACTTTACTGATACCCAGAAATAAATTTAAGTAGTAGAAGTATAGGCAAACTAGAAGGGCTCCATACTTCATGGATTTCTTTCTCACAACTCCAAGCTTCTTCATGTTTTCAAATATTTGGCTTTGAAGCATTGCACAGATGTCATATTGGGCATTGTCATGCATTATCCGGTGTACGGCGTGAATAGCTCCACCCAGTATGCTATTCAAATTGCTTGACTGATAAACCTTGTACCCAATAACGACAGACGCAAAATGTACTCCATCATCCTCAATGTCATTCATGGTCATAAGTCGACCATCAGATCTTGACTTAGTCAGTTTGTTGACGACGACATTGGCAATGGTCCGCAGGGTTAGTGCTTCCCCTTTGTTACTATATCCAGTTACTGAAAAATGGAGAAATGCTGAGAGGGGGAGGGGGTGAATTAGCGTTTCAAACCTTTAAATCAAAACAATTAAAGCAGAGACACACACACGCACAAGAGGATGAGACACACACAATTTTATCACGTGGAAAACCCAACAGGGTTAAAAAACCACGGCTTCTCTAATCACTTAGGCAACAACCCCTTCTTACAAAGAGCTACAACTCTTAACTGGCTTCAACCAGTATACTCAAGGCAACAACCCCTTACAAAGAGCTACAACTCTTAAATGGCTTCAACCAGTATACTCAAGGCAACAACCCCTTCTTACAAAGAGCTACAACTCTTAACTGGCTTCAACCAGTATACTCAAGGCAACAACCCCTTCTTATGAAGATGGATATCTGGATTACAACCACAAGTAATAATCTATGTCTTTACACAAACATAAAGGCTCACAAATGCTTTAGCAGACTGCCACGAATTAGATACAATTCAAGAACAGGCATCCGGATTAACAACACTCGAAATACAGATATAAATATCATTCGAATCTGTCATATCAAACAAACTGCTGCACATCAAAAACTTGTATATTCTGAAGATGTCTAGGACTATTCTCAGTCTCCGAGCATTCCCTGATAATTCTTTCTATGCTTTTCAAAGACACTCATACCTCCTCTTTACAATCTGTTCTTTTATATCAAAACCAAACTCACTATATTAAAAAAAACTCTTTTTCTCCCAATCCATTAACACTCTGCTATCGCATACATCCCCTCAGAGACGACCACTTCCTTTTTGACTCCACTGCTAACCGCACAAAAGTTTCATTGCATATACCGTTTCTTTTATGGTTCGTTGACAGCTTGTCAACACCTTATTGTAGGTGTCCTCGTATTCTCCAACAGGTTTGTGCAAACCTTTCATATGAAATAGATACCTGATGATAGCTCACTCCTTGTTACACATCACGTCTTCCTCCTTTAAGGCATACTGCTGCAAAACAGTTGATACTCCACCTTTTTGTTCTTGAAACCACACCAAAAATTATATCCGATATCACACTTGCGTTGCTTGTGTATTATAACTCTGCATTTTTATTGTTCAATACCGCTCTATCTGCCACATACAATTCTCTGTATTCAAACTTCTCTTTTCGAGAGTTTTATTGTGACCTCTAACCCGCACACTGTGATTCCTCTTTTGAAAGAGTGTCCATCTTTTTTTCACTATACTCACGCGTTTATTCTCACTGTTCACACACCACCCGACTCTGCATTCAAAACAGTCTCTTTGTCAAAAACGCCTCATCTTGCCTAGATGACCTGACCTGTGGCTTGATTTTTCTAAAAAACATTTGTCTTCTTGCCGTTAAAGAAAGGCACACGACACCTGCTATCAGAAACGGTTGAATGCAATCACTCTACCGACCATGTCCTTGGCATCATGCGCAATATATATACGTTCTAGTTTGTAATCTCTTGGGCACACCCAATGCTCCCTCATGATTTTAAAGACGTTAAAATTGAACTTGCCTGAATATGCGTGACCTCCTTATGACTGTGAATATGTTTTTATATATCAGCTAAAACCACAACATATTGGGAGTTGTTTGTTCTGTAGTGGTAATCGCACTGTGAAACCGTTACATCCCTACCAATATCATGCAGCATAATCATAACTTTGTGAATGGTTTTGGCATCTTAAAGTCATTGTTTAAAAATGCAGAAACGGCTGCAATCCTCTTAATCATTGATGACAGTCATCTTATAGACACTCGTGTGTCGCATGTGCAGTAAGGTGTCCATCGTGTTTAAATCTTCAGCCTCCACGATAGTATGCAATCAAAAACATAGAACAAGAAGACTCCCTAACTTTTGAATGCGATCCTCTATCCTGTGCAATACCGGTAGATACGACAGGGATTCAATGACACAATTCTCTGTAACACCTGTAGATACGACAGAGACAGTCATTTGTCTTTTACAAGCAGCCAGCTGCTCACACGTCATCTGCAAGTGTGCAACATTGACTAAGGCATATACAACAGAGCATATCCTAACAACTTGCAACACACGGACAACCTTAAATAGTTTTCAAACTGTAGAAGCAACCAGCCAAAACATTCCAGGATATGACATCGGGGAAAGAGGAAACATCAGCAAGACAAAAAACAACAAGCCAGCTGAACCAGAAATCATCGAATGACAAAAACACAATAGTTACTATGTGGAGATCTTCTTTGGTGATTTCTTGACATGCACCTCTTGTGAGCCAGAAACCTGGTTCGTGAAGACGGCTCAGCACCAGTCTGATTTGGTCTTCCCGGAAGATGGTCAGGTAGCATACTCCATTTATCAATTCGGATGATACGAGCTTGGCATACTTGTCGGGAAGTTTCCCTTCTTCACACAGTGACAGGTACTTGCCTTGAATATATGTTTCACCCAATTCTTCCTGTTTGGCGTGAATAAACACTGTGACATCTTCGGTTAAGAAGACTCCTGGTACAGATGAGAGTGCACCAACCATGTCGTTCTCTTTGTTCTGAACCGACAAAATGTTGTATGTTGGCCTGTTCGCCTAATCTCCTTTGATCAACTTTACGGTAGAGGATGATGTTGCCATCGCGAACAGTTGATTAACAGAAAGAAGCTTTGATCGATCTAACAGATAATCGCTCATGATGATCAAAGCGCAAGAATATTACTCGTAAAAATTCATTAATCACAATGAAAGCAAAGTAAAATTTATGAGTAATGCTTCTTTGTTTTATAGGGCTAGGTCACAACGGTAATTACCAAACGGTAACTATTCGTTAAACGGCTACAGTAATAAATGCCTTACCTAACTTTTCTTTTTGCTTTTGCCAACAGGTGATCTGACTTTTTTGGTTTCGCAAACCTCGGTTGACTACTTCTTACCTACCCGGTTATCCTTGTAGATCGAGTGAGTCCGCTTCTCACCGGTTCTACCGGTTCCCTCTAGGCCTTTAAGGCTCAGTTTGCTGAAGAGATATCACCATCTACGGATGATGATCTTTCCTCTGTCTTCTCCTCAGCGGAGCTCTTTGATTCCTTTTTGAACCAAATTTGTCTGATTGTTTTCTCAGTCTTCTCTTCCTTGTTGGTCTTCTCTACCGGTTTGACCAGTTCTCTCTTCTTGTTGGATGACCGGTTCCTACAGTTTTTGGCTAAGCGTCCAACTTTGTTGCAGTGATAGCAGACTATCCCGGTAGCCTTCCATGGGTTCACTCTTCTTGTGTTGAGTGACTTACACCATGAATCATTATGGCAGTGAGTCCCACAATTTGCACAGTTGGTTGTGCTCCGGTTCTTGTTTCTCTTGGTGTATACTGGTCTTGGTAATCTGAATGCCATAGTCTTCGATCTGCATTCTTCAGCCTTGTGTCCAAACTTGTTACAAGCGTAACAGTAGCCCTTGTTGTTTGGTTTTACTGGTGCATTCCTGCATTTATTTGTTTTGTGACCCGGTTTCTCACAATGATTGCAAGAAGTGTTAAAGGTCTTCTTACCTTTTTGCGCCAGCGGCTTCTTGTCTTTCTTGCCTGTCTTGGCTCCAGAAGATTCTCCAGTTTCTTTGGTAACTTCACCAGTGAATCCAAGACCGGTTTGATCTTTATGCTTTCTTTGAGCTTTAAGTTGCTCATCAAGCTTGACCGAACTTTCATTATATCTTCTCAGGATTTCGTTCCTTTCAAGTTCTTTCATCTGTTCCTTTAGTTGATACAATTCTAGTGACAGTCTTTTGCATGCCTCATTCCTATCATGCCAGCCTTTCTACATGTGGGCATTTTCTTGGGTGACACTCTACATGTCCTCTTGAAGTTGTAGAATGATAAGTTCATTCGCTGCTACGGCTTCCACTGCTCGGTCCCTTGCTTTCTCAGAGGCTGTTAAAGACTTGACTACTGAGTTCCTTTCATCTTCAGCTTTTCTCTCTTTCTCGATTAGTTCAGTCATCCTCAGGGCATTATCCTCTTGTTCTCTCTTAAGGTTAGAGATCTGATCGGTTAAGATCCGATTCTTTTCCATGAGTTCAGATACTGCCTCCTTAGCTTCATTAGATCCACTCTGCCCAGAGAGTTCATCGATGGTTTCATTGCTCTCATTTAGCTATATAGCCAACTCCTTTCTCTTTGCTAGTGATCTCCTCAGTCTACTCTCCAGAGAGGCAATAATGTCGTTGGCTTCCTCTAGCTGCTTCTGATACTGGTAACCCTCCATGATCTTTCTCTCAAGCGGTTAAGCTTTATATGTGAGAGCCAAGGCTCTGATACCAAATGATAATACCAACCGATTACTGAGAGGGGGGGGGGGTGAATCAGTAAGAACTATTTTCTTCTTCTATTCTTTATCTTGTTTAACACTTCTTTACATCTAAGCAAAGTGAGACTCAAACAATCATAACTGTAAAAGTACACAGATCAACACAAGATATATACGTGGAAACCCTCGGTTAGAAGGAAAAAACCACGGTAAGACAAAGCTCACAACTTCACTACTGCAAAATGAAGGTGCCCTGTTAGGAGCTTACAAAGCTCTGGTTAAGGTGCTACTCGGTTAAGGGATTTTACAAAAGATCGGTTAAGATCTTAACCTTGTTAAGAGTCGCTTGGTTAGAGGTCTTTTAACACCAATAAAGATGTTGCCCTATTAGGGGATTTTACAACGAACCGATTAGGTCCACCCCGATATAGGGATTTTAACTTGCTTTTACACTTTACAAAAGCAATGATCTTTTATGACATTGAATGTCTAATTAAATCATACCTCTCTCCCGGTTTGCCTGGTTGTTGATCTCTGCTACCTTTGTGTTCTGTCGCTCCTCTTAGAAGATCTCTCCTCTGCTCTATGCAATCACCAACAATCAACAATAATTTTCTTGCATCCTATGACCTATATTTATACAAGAGTTCATCGTCATGAAACCCTTAACTCATAGAACCGTCAGGCTGTAAACTCAACAATAAATCATGCAACTGGCAGTTAAGCTTTGCGTTCTGATCTGGAGTTTACCTTGCAAAACATTCGTAGAAATAAAGCTAACTCCTATTAAAAAGCTAACTCCACTTCAGAGCGGTGGATGTCCCGTATAATCACAGTGTTTTTTCAAACTGTTCCGCAAAATCCGGTGCAGATCTTTAGGCAGTTTAGACCGGTGTAACCTTATACCCTGTTCAACTTTGTATGCATACTGAGACCGGTAATGTGTACTTAGATCGGTCTATCGGTGTGTTTACTTTTCTTTATCTACCAGTGCATGTGCTCTGTTCTTTGTCTACCGGTGTCTTCCAAGTAATGTGAGTGACCGGTGTGCCCTTACCGGTGCATGGTGTTTGTGAATGTACACTAATGATAACTTAAATTGGTAACAGGCCTCTGCATGTCTAGTCTGTCTAATCAGTGCTAACTCCCTGTAGTAGAGCTCTACATCCTTCTTGTCAAACCTGGTGATGAGTCTCTCTGTGAAATCTGCATAGGTGTGAACAATGCCATGATCTTGGGTCACCAACCCATGGTGCCACCAATCGTAAGCAACTCCCTCAAGATGTAAAACTACAAACTGGATGGCTTCTCTCTGGCACAGGTCTAAGCGATAGGTAAATATCCAACTTGTGCACCCATGCACATGCACTAATATTCTCGCTGCCATAAAAAGGAGCCAAGGTGAGCTCGCTAGTAGCTCGCTTGAGTTTCCCATTCTGTTGTGGCCTAGGACCTCTATCACCTTTGGATCTCATGTTGTCACACTGTTGAGCACAATACTGAGGCAATGGAAATGCCTCTTTGACCTTCGGAAGAAGAGCCCTCCATTCATCCGTGGCTGCTAATATAGCTTCTTGAAAACCAACGCCCTCCACAGGATTTTCTTGAACCTGTTGCTCATTAGGAGGGAAACGTGGTAGTTGTGGCCTATTTGTGGTACAAGTGCGAGTTCGTTCTTGTCTAGGGGAACCCAATGTACTCCCATTAGATGATAGAGTTCTACCACTCCTGTGACTACTAGCAACTGATGCTGACCTACTCCTCTTGTCATGCCTACCATGCTGACCTCTCCGTTGACCCAATTCCAGTTGATCCAGTGTGTCCTGTAATTTGTCCAAGGCATTGGCTATCCTCGGCTGGGTAGTAATGAGAGTTCTCATCAACTCTCTCTCCTGATCCTCATGTTGACCTTGACGATTGCCAGACTGTCCCTGTCCATTGTTATCTTGAAGATCACCCATGTCTGTAGTATTCCTTGTGCCAAGGTCCAATTGTGTTCTCCTGCAAGAGTAATATATGTATATCTTTGCTCTACCAGGATGCATAGGAAATTACACTGATCCCATAGGCTGGCAGAATCATGCTCTGATACCATTGAAATCTTAGTTATTGGATTCGCCTGGACAGGCCCGGATTCGGGTCCGGATTCATGCTGGATCCGGGCGGATCCTTGAGGATCTCGCGCGAATCCTCAAGGACCCACGGCAGGAGGAGATTAAAAAGTCAAACAATGACTTATAAAACACAATTTTATATTATTTTTTTTGCCTATAACCCTAAACGACCCCTTTTATGAGTCTCCAAACACATTTTATTTCTCATTGTGCTCTCTATTATTCTCTCTCATTTTGCTCTCTCATTCATGCAAGCTTGAAGTGAGGTGATTGTATTCGAAGGAGCTCGATTGTGGAGTGGCAAACACCTTCCAAGAAGCACTATTCAGTCTATTTGAGTGATTAAGGTATGCATTTGAACCATTTTCTCTAGTTTTTTTGATAAGTTTTGAAGTATAAATTTTTGTATAAGTTTTGAAGCTTTCTTTTTTCATTTTTTTTATAGATTGCAATAATGAGTAGTTAAGGCTCAGTGGGTGGGGAGGGATCTCAAAGATTTAAAATTGATAAAGGGTCTCCTTTATGGAGACACACCACAAGAATTTCTCAATGTGTTGGAGGTGGGGGGTATGTATGGAAATGTAATTTTTGCAAAACACAATATAGAATCTCCTACTCCCGAGTGAAATTTCATCTTTTAGGCCCTGGGGGACAAGGGATTAACATGTGTGAGGGGGAAGATAAAAAGGGATTGCCAGCTGCACAAATAGCAGCTTTGGTAAAAGAACAAGAAGCTGACAGAATATGTGCAAAAGGGAAACAAGTTTCTTATACCAATAAGAATAAACAGAAAACAATGCAGCCACCCATTCAAATGCAATCTAGATCACATCCATTCTTGCCTATGCCTTCTACGGATGAAGATGTAGATCAACCACACAACACCCCCCGCAAGAGAGGCCCATTAGATAGGGCATTTCAAAATGAGTTAAGAGAGATTGCTGATGCCAAAGTTGGACGTTGCCTCTTTGCAAATGGTGTTCCATTCAACTTTGTGAGATCGCCTTATTTTAGGGAGATGTGTGAAAGAATAAATGAAGCACCTTCTAGTTACCGTGGCCCTAGATTTGAAAAGTTGCGCACCACCATATTACAAAATGAGAGAAAAAATGTAGAGAACCTACTAAAACCAATAAGAGATTCTTGGATTCAAACAGGTGTGTCTATTGTTTCAGATGGATGGAAAGATTGCAAAAACCGTCCTTTAATTAATGTAATTGCTGTATCCCCCAAGGGGTCAATGTTTTTGAAGGCGGTTGACTGTGAAGGTCAAGTCAAAAATCCAGAGTTCATTGCCCAGATTCTCATTGATTCCATAGAGTCCGTGGGTCATCATAATGTTGTCCAAGTAATTACGGACAATGCAAAAGTTTGCAAGGCTGCAGGTGCTTTGGTAGAGGCTAGATATGATCACATCTTTTGGACACCGTGCACCGTCCATTCTCTCAATCTAGTGATGAAGGCAATTGGCACCGAAATAGAATGGGTGAAACAGGTGTATGAGGAGGGTGAGGAGATTCAAATGTTTGTGACAAATCACCATATGTCACAAGCAATTTTTAGAACTTACTCAAAATTGGAATTGTTGAAGGTAAATTTTAAAATTTAATTTATAATTTATTTAGTTTCATTTATCATTTTATAATTTTTATGTCATGTTTTAACTTTCTACTAAATGTTTTAGGTGGCTGAAACCTGGTTTGCCTCTCACACAATTGTGTTGAGACGTCTTGTCAAGGTGAAGGAGGCCTTATCACAAATGGTTATTAGTAACCAATGGAGCATCTGAAAGCAACCCAGTACTGTGAGGGCCCAAAAGGTGAAGGCACTGGTATTAGATGATGATTGGTGGACTCGTGTGGAGTATGTTTTGGAATTCACTGATCCCATCATGTCTATGCTTCGATTTGCCAACACTGATGAACCATGCTTGGGGGACATCTATGATAGCATGGACACAATGTTGGAGAAGATAAAAATGGTAAGTTATAAATTTAATACATTCCTTTATCTTTGTTTATTGAGAGTTATTTAAATTCAAAATTGACATAATGATAAATCATAACTTACATCAAGATAACTTACATGAACATCATTTGATATCCCAGGTCATACATAGGAGAGAGAATGATCCTGAGGACACCTTATACAAAAAGGTGGAAGCATTGGTTCTTCATCGTTGGAACAAGATGACCACACCTTTGCACCTCCTAGCATATGCTCTTTCTCCCAGATACTATAGTGCAAAAGTACTTGGTATTCCAGGTAGAGTGGCACCATATAGAGATGCTGAGGTTGCCAATGGGTATAAGAAGGCATTTGATAAAATCTTCTACGATCCAAATATTGGGATAAGTGTTAGGAGAGAATTTGGATCATTTATCTCAGGAAGAGATTTCCTCCCTGCTGCTATCAATGACCAAAGCAAGATGGATGCTATTAGATGGTGGTACCTTCATGGGCAAGATTATCTATACCTCCAACCACTTGTGATTAAGGTTCTATCACAAGTTCTTAAGTTTTAACTTTTTTTTTCTTTTTGTTTTGTCACTTGCATTGTAGAATTTAATACTTAACGCTCTTGAATTTATCTTGTATTTTTTTAATTTTGTTGGTTTTCTCTCTAGGTTATGAGCTCTTCTGCTGCTGAGCGGAATTGGAGTACTTACTCCTTTATCCACTTAGTCAAGCGTAACCGGTTGGCTGCAAAAAAAGCAGAAGATTTGGTGTATGTTCACAACAACTTGCGTCTCCTATCACGGAAAAATCCAAACTACAAGAAGGGGCCAGAGAAGCTTTGGGATGTAGCACTCGAGTCTGCTGACCTAGATATGACCATTCAGGATCTTGCTAGAACCACTTTGGCTGATGTGGATTATGATGGTGATGATGACGAGGAGACAGTACCCTCTAGTGCTAGTGGAACCTATTTGGGTTCCATTAATGATGATTTTGATCAAACACTTGTAGCTACTGGAGACCCCATTGATCCAGATTTTTTTGATAATCCATTTGATTGATGAACCATTGAACATTGAATCATGTCTCAAACTTTAATGAACAATATTTTGAATTGTCATTTTGTAATTCAGTAATTCAATGTGCTGATTTTATTTAGAATCGTCGACATAGAATCATAGATCAATGATCAAGTATGCTATTTGAAGTTTTAATGATCAAACATCATAGATTCATAGTATGAAATGATTTAGTTTTAGAATTATGTATATTTCTCTTATATTTTTGGATATATAATGCATATATATATATATATATATATATATATATACACACACACACACACACTCACGAATCCTTACGAATCCAAAATGGGAATTTTTTTTTTCACGAATCCATGAACCGGATTCACGAACCCGAACCCGAATCGGTAACTAAGATTGAAATATGCGCACTGGGTTCTGGACTTGAAACAGTGAGTTTGGTTGCAAAATTTATCTTTGGCTAGTGGAATGAATGTGTTTTGGTTTTTGACAAAATTTTGATTTTTTGTGTTTTCTCCACTATTGATGCAAACAATCATTCAACTAGTATGCTAATTGAACAGTGCTAGGAAATACTTAATAAATTAATGAAAGGCTCTTTTGAGAAATTAACACTAATATGACAATACAATAGATTTATTTCATTTCTTTCAATCTGAGGCACAATAGTAGATACAATAAAGTTTGTACCAGGCCAAAGACATGAAATATGAGTGCTGGAAGATATCTGCCGCTCCAAAAGGCTTGTATATTGATGTTATAGAATTCTGGGCAGATATAAATGACTGGTCTGTTGAGTTGATGCCCCCAGAGCTGATGTTAATGCTGGGCCAGGCTGTCCGTCTTCCTTATAGGCTGGGCAATGATTGTAGATCCACCAATCTGCTGCTAAATTGAGGGGAGACAATGCACCCAGGTTTGAGATAATGATACTCCCTTACAACCTACGGTCGCCAGCTATCACAGGTGTTATGCGATCATATTTTGGACTCTCCAGGCAGCTTTAATCTCTCAATTCTCTAGGTCTCTGTCTTTGGAATCTAGCTACATGCTCTAGGTGATAACTTTGGTGGAAATATATTGCTGCAATGATCCTTAATGGAGAAATACTTGTGCTAGGGGATGGGCCGATGGCCCTTTATTATAATTTATTCATTCAAGTGAATATATATTATTGACTTATAAAAATTATTTAATAAAGTGAATATAATATTCACTTAAGATAATTTATTTAGGACCCACTTAGGAAATATTTAATTATTTCCTCATTATTTAATAAAATATAATCTCGAGCCCAATTCTGGCTCCCACTGCTTGGCAAGTTCCCTAAGCACACCATTGGCCTACGAGAATTCCAATAATAGGCCAACCTCCTAAAGCTGCTAGACAGTCTAGTGAGGGGACATGACAAATTTTTATGACAAGTCTTCCCTTTGAGCATGCAGAAGAATTGAAGGTCATGGCAAGTTTGGAAGGTGTTATGGGGATGACCTTCGGTATTGGCACTCATGATATTAGTGCCAAGAATGAGGATTGCATGGAATTTTTGTCCCATGATAGCTATGATTTTCATGTCAGCAGTGAGTTGTGTTTGCATCAGCATGAGGCAACAAAGATTTCACGTATGGATGATGTTGGAACTCGAGATTTAGGTACTAATGATGTAATTAATGAGGAAGACTCAAGCTCCAGCGAGTCTGATTTTTCATATCAGACCTTAGAAAATGAATCTGAAAGTTCATTTATTTGTAATAGGTCCCAGGATTTGACTTTGAATTGACATGGAGATAGATTGGGAGCGGAAGTGTGTGAAGATATTGACATATCAGAAACTTCTACCTTATCTGACGAGCCATTTGTTGAGGTGCTTAGTAGTGGTTCCTCGGTTGTTGATTTGTGCGATGAAGATAGCGCACATGATGCTACTTTGCATGAGGTGAGCAATGTGGATAAAACTTCATATCATAGTGCAGATTGTGGGTCTGAGAGTTCGCATGGTGGTCATGGATTTCAAAGACATTAGTTGGTTGGGGAACTAAAGGTAAATGACAGTCGGATTGCCACAACCATTGATTATTTCGATGTTGCTCATCAGATGTTTGCTATATTTGGTTGGGGTACTCCTATGTCAGATGAGCACGGTGATAGTGGTCTTTCCCTTGCAGAGTTCCATTCACTACGAGGAGCTATTGGGATAATGAAACATAATTACTTGCAGCTAGTTGCTGATAGGGACTATCTTCTTGAGTGAGGTTGTATTTGCTGTGATGCTTTGAGGGGAAAGGAAGAGGAGGTAGATGAGCTCACTCATGAGCTAGGGGTGGCTATGCGTTCTTTGGAGAGCACCCATGGCCCTTTAGGAGTCACAGTCACGGTTAGATGAGGTCACAATGGAGTTGAGTCGAGCACAACCTTCACCATCTGCAATTACAATATAGTTTCCCACAGTGGCAGTTGGTGATTATTTGATATCCACGGGTTCTAGTGAGCATGTGGCTACATCCATTGCTAATACAAGTGCGATAGTCTCTGCTAGAATGAGTACTCTAGTTGAGAGCAGTAGAGATCCATTCATTGTATCAGGTTCTCTTGAGGTTAGTACTATGTCAGAGAATGTAGGTCATATTATTGATAGCTCTTGTGTGGTAGTGGTGGATTCTCCAAAGAGTTGTGTGTTAGTAGATGACACTACTCCATCTTTACAGGGGACTTGCACAGTATCATTTGGTTGGGAGTATGACTCTCATGTTGATTTGTTTCCCTCTCCTAGAAGCAAATCAGTTATTCATCTCATGTAGCTAATGGTGGTAAACAATTGGTTGTGTCACAGAGTCAGAGTGATTAGTTGAGGGTTCCAGGAGAACAGGTTGATTCTGCCTCTTATTGTTTCTATTGCTCAAATTTGTTTATTGAGCACTTGCTTGAGAGTCTGGAGTTTCAGAAGGGATTGTTTGGAGTCTCTGAGGGTACTCTCATCCGAGGTTCTCGCAACATTCAGCTTTTGGTGGGAGCGATTGTAGATACTCTGTAAACAATGCTCCCTCATAGAGATTTTGTGGTTGGGTTTGCAGAGGCCTTACCCAATTAGCTGTTCGGGGTTAGAGATTGGAGCCATCGTTTGATTCTCAAGTTGTCGGTGATGAGCCATTGACAAAGATTGGAGCCTTTTACCGTAACTACATAGTGAGGAGTACTCATCATTTCTCTTTTGATCCACATGTGGAGGACTTGATGATGCATTGGTGTGGATTGGCTTTGGGGTCATACCATCCTTTGTGGGATGGGTATTTGCCATTGTAAGAACCCTTCCAAGGCTCTATCTGCTGAATTGAAACTTCTGGTTTTGGTTTTTAATGTTTTCAATTTTTTGTGTTTTTGAGATGGTTTCTTGCAAAAACAATGTGTAAACATGAAAATAAAACTTCTGGAATTTAATACTAACAATTATTTGGGCATAGAAGACAATCTTTATTATTTTTCCTTCAATACATAGCACTAGAATGTTTTACATTAAAAAGCATACCCATTTTCATTGTAGAAATTACTTTGAAACCCTTGTTGGTCGAAAAAGCAAGCATACAACAACTTGTATCTCCTTCTATCAACAACCAATCCCCAAATTGATGGTATCGATCACTGTGGTTCAGCTAGGCGTCCCTCTTAGAAATTTTTATTGATTTTTTTGGTGCCTCCTTCAACGAAATCGAACCAAGTATGGAAGAGAGGGTAGGGTAGATGAATAACCAGCAAAAAGCAATGATTTCAAACCACTATAAACAACCAATAGCTTCTCAATCCGATGCCCTCTACCTGCCATAAAATATGCCTTCAATCTATTAATAAATTCTGAAATTTATTTCTCCAATCAGTACAATGCTGACCTTTGTATGAAGCGAATCCAATAAGCAATATCGGGTGAATATTTCACTGCTGCTACAAAGAAGAAGCAACTATGATAACTTGAATCTTCACTTAAGTGACTTAAGTTATAATATAAAATTATATTATAACTTAATAATATAAGCTCAAAACTATTAATATTTATTTAAGCCAAATAAATATTAATATCTCCATTATTATTCATCATCTTTGCACGCCGTCTGAGCTGGGAACTGACATGATCAAGCTGCATACAACCATACCCCATTTCTAAAAATAGCAGGGGTCCCTCTCTTAGCCTCTCAAAACTTACTATAAATAGAGAGACATGCTATAAATAACAACTACTGCATATGGAGTCCTAGAGACCTCGAACGAAAGCCAAATCTCCAAAACTCTAATCACTAAAGAAGTTGCATCCCTCAAAGGGCCCTCTAACCAAACTCATTAGCCTACGAGGGTTAATTAATAGGCTAATCCCTCGAACTCTGATGCTCATGAAAATGGGGACATTACAGCCATCTACTATAGATGGGATCAGTGGCTGCAAGTTGGATTACTTGCAGAGTCAGCACATATGGGAGCCTAACAGAGGATGGACATAGTGGTATCTTTGAATGTTCTTATCTCCATAGTACGAATGGATGTGAGTTCAGTATACTTTGGGAACGAAGTGATGACAGGGTTAGCAATGTAGTTCAGGTGGGTCTCGTTGATTGGCTTCACTACTTTGAGCATAGTGAAGTTGACTTTAGAGTTGAGCAACAAAAGTCTAAGGTTGTTCTTCTTGGTAGGCTTTTGTTCAGAGTTTGGGATCCCTCTAGTGCATTGGGATTTCAAACAGAGTTCATTGAGGAGTTTTTAGGAGTTTACACAGTGAGGAGTGCCTACAACTTTTCTTTTGATCCTCCTGTGCATGACCCCTTTTAGATGCACAGTTTAGTTGTGCATGGGTTGGATAGTGTGTATGAAAGCTTACCTTGCGTTGTTCTGGGAAGCAAGCTTTGTTCGCCTTCCGAGTTGCTTCCCTATGAGATGTTCACTCCTGCGACATCTACTGTCATATTTGTTTTAGTTTGGCAGGTTTTGTCAGTTAGATTGGTGATGATGTTATAGGAGCTAGTTGGTGAACACATGGACATTACATAGTTATACCCTTGGGATCCGGGCGGATTGATGTGTTTTTTGTTTCTGAGATTGCTTGGGGACAAACAATTTTTGGAAGGACGGATTGTAATGTCCCCTTTTTTGGTGAGTGTCATCTTTTAGAGGATTAGCCTATTTCCTGACCCTCATAGGCTAATGGAGTTGTTCAGAGGGTCCAGTTGGCAGAGTTGGAGGCCAATTCCCACTCCAGAGGTCAGGGATGTTCAGGATTGCGCTTCATTTGGGTCAGTTTGGTACACTTACTATTTATAGTAAGCCATTTATCTAACACTTCTATATTTGGCAGGGTGTAATAACCCCTATAGGTTATCCAACCTCCAACTTGCAAATGTTTGTATTTTTGAATGTTTGGTTTTGACTTGCAATTTTAAAATAAAAAATAAACCTTTTGCTAGGCAAGATATAATAACATTGCAAATATAAAATATTCAAGAAATGAAATAGAGCTGCAATGATTCTTATGGAGCATAATATATAAATAATTACAATGCTTTTCATTAACCATTCATACCCACAGGTCCTCAAGCTTTTATTATAAAATCTGGAAATGTATGGCAGCAAGGTATGAACCTGTAGATAATAGCTGATAATGAAAATTGAATGCCGGTAATAATTGCAATGGCTGCCACAAACGATTTTGGAAACACCTTTTAAAAATCTGCACTTAAACCCTTGTATCTTTCAATTTGTCATTAATATTCTCGAAACCCTTGAATAAATTTCACAAATCTACATCATAAATGCTTGAAACCTGATTAATAATGGCTGCCAATGATAATCCACAGATCTGCAATGAATAAGCATCAAGTACCCTTGATATTGCTTCACCAATAAACCCAATCACGACCTTTGAGTAAAGCCATTGCCATTTGCACAATTCACTGGATATTACACCAATTCAAAGTGCTGAAAACTATGAAGAATTTTCAACTCTCCAAGTTGAAACTTCTAAAACCCTTGTCTCCAAATTCTCTTCACACAAATCAATAATATGAAATGCATAGTATGAATGAAATGAAATCCAAATCCCCTTTTATAATATTCAATTTCCATTTGTCTTCATCTCCTTTAATTTACTTTAATTTCATTTCTCATAAAGCAACTTTATGTTATAATTTAAAGTTGACAAATATTAAAGTCACTTTATTAGTTAAACTCCCCCATTGCTCCAAAATTAACCTTTCCACTGATATAATGGTATCTTGACACACAAGGTTCCTGTTTCATGTGCCCATGATTTAAAACTTCTCATCTCGATTCCAACGAGCTATAACACTAAGGTGCTCATTAAACAATTTCAATTAAAATAGCAACCTTAGTAAATATAATTAAATTATAGTCATAATTCACCCATCTTGCGAAAATGACTAAAGAAGCATCATAATCGAAATCTGACAGCACAAGCGTGATCTTGATGAAGAAAGACGATGAATGAACCTGACAGGGTGACTTACTAAAAATAGACGCTCTCTCCAAGATTCTTGGAGCACAAACCGAAAGCCAAAAATAAAAACTGAGAGCATCATTCAACTCCTCTAACTCATTTGAGCTCATTGGAACCATCCATTGATTTACTATAAATAGTAAGTCCCACCAAACGGAGCCGTAACCCTCAACAAGGTTCTCTAGTCACCAGTATTAGCCTACAAGGACCCAGTAATAGGCTAAATCCATCCACTATCATGGTCATGCTAAAAAGGGGACATTACACAGGGCACCTGGATTAAGCTTAGTTGCAGTATTGACCCTTGGCATCTTTGTTGATTAGGTATTCAAAGATTTACTAATTATAGTAAGTTAGGGGTTGATAGAGATGGACCCTTACTAATTTTCGCAAGGTACTTGGTTGCACAATGGAAGCAGTGGTTGACCTACAGGTTTAGATGAGACAAAGAGATAATGGGTAGTCAAGGAGATTTTAAAATTTATAATGGCATTAATGATATTATTTATTAATGGTTATATTAATAATAATTTTATAAAGTGTTGTTAAGTGAGGGCCATTATATTTAATGAAAAATACACCTTTATTATGACATAACCTATGGTCAGCACTAAAGCAATTATAAAGGTCTATTATAAAGTGCATTAAGTGAATGGGGGTATGAGATATTATTAAAGAGCTTTGATTGATTAAATAAAGTTGGCATCTAATGGGGGATTATTAATAAAGTCAACTTTGCAACAAAAACAAAATAAAACTAAGTCATTAAAGTGACTTGTGAGTAAAGATTCATGGTGGAAATATTATAAATAGCCAAGGAGAGAAATCAAAGTATTATGCTATTGTCTCTTTTCTTTTGTTGATGGAAGTTCTTGGGAATTGAGCCAAGAAACCTAGGGTTTCTGATGTTTTCAGCATTGAAGAACGATAATTCTTCATTGTTATTGCAGTTTTGAGGTTGTGAGAGATCAACCAAATTATTGTTTGAGAGAGCTTCATTCAGGAGTTCTATTTGGGCAAAAAAGGTGAAGAAATATCAAGGGTTGTGCATATATTTGATGCTTATCAGTTGCAGACCTGTGGATCATCATTGGAAGCCAATAAAGACCAGATTGTAAGCTTTAATCTTGCTACTACAGTGACACTACAATACCTATGCTACAGTAATCTGTGAACAGTAAATTGCTACAGTGTTTTTGCATTTCAATTGAAAGGTGCAAGGGTTTAAGTGCAGATTTTTAAAGAGTATTCCCAGAATTGATTGTGGCAGCCATTGCAATCATTACCAGCATTAAATATTCATTACCAGCTGTTATCTACAGGGTCATACATTGCTGCCATACATTTCCAGATTTTATAATAAAAGCTTGAGGACCTCTAGGTATGAATGGTTAATGAAAAACATTATAAATATTTATATATTATGCTCAATAAGAATCATTGCAGTTCTATTTCATTTCTAGAATATTTTATATGTGCAATGTTATTATATCTTGCCTGGCAAAATGCTTATTTTTTATTTTAAAATTGCAAATCAAAACCAAATATTAAAAAACATAAACATTTGCAAGTTGGAGGTTGGATAACCTGTTGGGGTTATTACAAGCTGCAACACTACTAGAGTTCAAACATATAAAGTCACAACATATGCATCCTGTAATATATAGTTGGACACTTTGATGTCAATACAAAACATCATTGATAAAGTATGTTGATGTCAATACAAAACATTATTGATAAAGTAGGTTACTTGAACATAACATCATTGATAAAGTAGGTTAGCACAACCAAAATCCAAGTTAAACAACAGTACAAACACATATGCATGTGGGCTACAGATTTTGTTGGTTTCCTTTTCCTTGAACATTGCTCTTAGCATACAGCTATACTTGCAATTACTCGATTGACTTTTCTCTTCCTAAGTGATATTTGTTTATTAAATTGTAATACCCCAATTGATTTTTTTACCATTAAAATGAGAACTGAAAATAATTAAACAACTTCACACCATTTACGACAAATCTCCCCCTGCAGTGATAACTAATCTTCAGCACATTAACTCCAAAATGCACTGGAAACCCTTCACATGCAATTTTATTGAAATAATCATTTATATGCATCAAAAGAGATTTGATTCAGCTGCTCAGCACCGGTAGCAATGCAAAATATAAATTGGAGCATAAATTGCAAATTCTACATAAAATTAATACAAATTGGCAATCTGGTGTAAACCGAAATTGCACCAAATGAAACTAAAATGCTTACAAACTTTACATAATAGTATTTTTCTGATTTTTGCAACAAATGAGACTGTTATGACTGTCATTACAACTTCTGCAACAGCTCATACAAAATTTTAAACAACTACTACTAAACTATGACATGAAATGCTGACAATCTCATCATAATTTCATTCGAATCATTGCCAAACTGTAACAAGATGAAATGTGAATGCTATAGCTTGAGGAATGGTCTTCAGCACTGATACAATAGCAAAATACACACCATACAACAACAAAAACACCTACAACAAATCAGAAAACCAAACTTCAAACCCACGCTTGCACATAAGCATGCCAGACTAAAACTAGCTGATCTACAATAACTTTTGTGAAGCTCTTTTGCACTCCCTGGATAAGAATGCTCTCCTAAATCAATGGGTTTTTGTCCTCTGATTCTTATAACTCGAGTTTTTGTTCACAAGCCACAGTCCTCAATGGATTTTCATCCACACCTTGAACCGGAGCTTATTGCAGCCCCTAAACTGTATTCTAACAGCAGTTTATATAAGAAAGTCATTTAATAATAGTTTAAGGAAATTATGATCAGTAAATTAAATTTAGAAAACAGTTCAAGGCAGCAATTTTGTAGAGTAAAAGATAATTAAAATATAGTTAAGGGTCAAGAGTTGTGGTTCTTTCAAAAGTTTAAAATAGTGAAAATGCATGACTCCTCCCTCATTGGGAAGATATATATAAGGGACAGGGATTAATTTGAAATGGGCATCCAAAAAGGATCAAGGAAATAAAAAGGAAATAAGTGTTTGTTCTGTAATCAGAAAAGGAGGAGTCAGAAGTACAAATGATTTAAATAAGAAGTGCAGATCTGATTGTGAAAGGCTGTCCCTTTCTCAGGGCAGAAATAATAAAGAGTGGCTCTCTTTCAAGGGTGCTAATGGTAAAAGGTTGTGTCTCTTGCCAAAGGGCATTAATGATAAAAGGTGTGACCTCTCCCTCACATTGAGAGATATAAAAGGAAGAAGATTCATTTGAGGGAAGGGGGTAGATTGGATTAAATAAGAAATGGAATACACAACATATTCAAATATATATATATATATATATATAGTGATCTTGGAATATATACATAATACTAGAATTCAGATTTATATGACAGTCATGCTTAATTTAACTTATATGCATATATGTTCATAATACGTGAAAAATCAATATAATTAATGGCCTAGTCCTAAGTCTTTTGCTAATGCCTTTGTAAGGATAGGAGGTTTGTGTAGGGAGAGGCAGAGTAATTTCTCACAAGGTGGGTAAGTCCCAAGATAGGGTAAGGACATGTATTTTTGAAGCCTTGAGGGAGAAGTCCCAAGAATGGTGTCATAAACCATAACTAGTGTATATGCAAATATGTTATTCTAGATTTTTTATATATATATTTATATTTGTTTATTATTTGTAAATACAATCTTAAACAAGTTAATCAATGTACAATCAATATTTATAATCAAGCAAGGGATAGTTAATCCATGTAATTAATTAATAACGAATTATTAATCAAATCAATATTATTAATAATATTAATATTAATTAAAACCATTTAATATTAGTATAACCTATTACTCAATAATCGATCTTAATATGAATCTATATCATTAACACCAGTCGATAATTAATCAAAGAATTCGATAAGGTTAAACAATCTAATACACTGCCGGTAATAACCGATGACCACATACTAAGTAATAATCGATCACAACGAGTCAAGGTCGCGACCCGCAACCTGTGACCCAAATAATGCATATTAGTATGGCTTTGGAGAATATGGAAAGGGTGGGGGGAAAAAATGGAAGATCATTTGTGATACATAGGACGATAACAAGCATTCACGACAGGTGGAGGATAGTTAGCGGAGTCAGCAATGACTTAGCATTCAAATAAGGAGAGTCGAATAGATAATGCTTTTTCCTTCCTTGTATGCAGTGAACGATACCAGTCGGTTGATAGAAATAAGATTAATTATATATGATGCTTGGGGGAAGTTTGGGTCATGACAAAGATAGATAAGAAGAAATATATATATACTTAACGTTGAATGAGAGAAGAAAGTCTTTGGACAAGAGCATTCTTCTACTGGCTATGCATATATCTCAGATAGGTATTTCTCAAGGAATTTAGTACGACAATCTCTGCACCTTTCAGAAGTCCCATAGAAGATTGGTCGACTACATACTATAAGTAAGTTAAACCACTCGTAAGCCATTCTCATTCACATCGTAATAAATGCTAAAGCATTTAACAAGTAATAATGATTAAACTTCTTAATGGTATCATTGTAGTTTTGTTTGCAACATGAATAGTTAACAACAAAACCTTTAATACAAAATACAGAACCATCTTTATTATTTAATGGTAGATGCAAACAATCGGTCCTACAGTAGTTATCAATTATCAGAACTGTTATGTATATATATAATTATTATAAGCAATCTACATCACAGTCTAAAGACTTATCGAAGAGGACATTACAAATGGTATGAACATGTGTTCCTAAAACCTTGAGGGAGCCTTCTTGTAGATGGTTTCCAAGCACCCTAGCATAATAATTCCACCGTCCTCTGTTAGGGTTAGGGAAGTAGTGAGGAAAAACCCTAAATCTAATTGGTTGTCTAGTACATTATGAAGGATCAGAATTATTACTTATAATTGGTGCCAATATATGGTCTAGTTTATATATGCCGTAGCATTTATATCTAGTAATACTAGTGAAATCAGAATTATATATATATATATATATATATATATATATATATATATATATGAGATATTAGTATACTCATAGCCTAATCCTTAATCACTCACTATTGCCCCTTTAAGAGGATAGGTTGGTTTTGTTAGGGAGAGGTAGAGTAATTCCTCACAAGGTAGGTGAATCCCAAGATGGGATATGGACAGGGTTGTGAAACCTTGAGGGAGTGTACTTGTAGATTGGTTTCCAAGCACCCTATGACAAGTAATTCCCCATACTCCTTAGGGTTGATGACTAGGAGAGAAGTATGGAATTGGGGCTTTAAGTATATTAATTGTTAAATGTATTATGAATCATTAATTGTTTCTTAATTTAATTTGGTTTAAATGTATAGTGATGTATGTTAATTATTGGGAATTAGCAGCCTCCTAGTAGGGAACATTATACAGACTAAGTAAATTGCCATTTCCAAATGCAATCTAAGCCCTAGTCTATAATTTTAGGGTGAATCAAGTAAAGTCTCACTAGGGGACATTGCAAATGCCCTCCTAAATCAATGGGTTTTTGTCTTTTGACCCTTGTAACTCATGGGTGTTTGTCCACAAGCCACAATCCTCTATGGGTTTTTATCCACAGAGATATTTTAGAACAATAAGTTCTTACCATGAAAAGTTGTGTAGAAGAAATGAGAAAAGATGCCAAAATGCAAATTTGCCTGCAAATAAATAGAGCACCAAATCTAAATGGCCCCTCCTTAGAAAAGATATATAAAATAATATTATTTTCACCGTTTTCCTTCCAAAGAACCTCACTATTTTGATTGTTACCAGATTCTTTGACCAAAATTAAACAATAATGCCTAATATGGGAGCTATCATAATAACTGCTATCTGTTGGCATTAACTGGTAAGGATGTAACCGGTACATGACAAAGAGGTGTTGTCATTGATGTCTAGGGATGCAAACATTGTTTACCCAGGAACAAGTAGGTACAAGTAACAATAATAAAGCCCAAGAGAGATTGGTGACACATAGTGAGCAAGAAGAGGCACTGTCTCTGTAACTGATAAAGCTCTAATTGATCATAAGAGCAACCGGTAACCAAGGAAGGTGCAACCGATAATCAATGATTCAGAATTGTGACCGATAAAGTGTATAACTGGAACCAAGGAACCAAACCGGTATAGATAGAGAAAGGAAAAGTGATAGGTGACGGTTTTCACCTGTGCACAACCTAAGGATATAAACCGATGAGTGAAGATATCATCGAGGCTGATGAATCGGGGAAAGTCATAGTCGACAAACACTTATGTGACTCTTTGACTTGGATTTTTTGCACAAAATCCGGACGACTTTGTGTTATCAAGAAGATCGGTGCAAGGTGCGATTGAAGGTTTTAATGCCGAAGTTTATGGCATTAAAACATAGAGAAATCTCAAGTAAGGAAAGCTTGCGGCATGCATCTGTCATTTTCTTTATTAATCAGAAAAAGCACATGGCATGCATCTGATGTTTCCATAGTGAATTGAAACTCAACTGGGTGATGGATCCGAAGGAGATTTTTGTGGAGGTCGTGCATGTAAAAAACAGAAAGAGCAAGATGACTATATATTCTTCAGCCTGTGAAGAATATTGTTTGCTTTCATCTTGCCAAAGAAAAAGAGTGAACTTGTACGTTGAGAGAAGTTACGAAAAGGTGAAAAGAAGAGTGCGCAAATAAGCACAACAGTCGAAGGAGAGCATAGCTATGGTGATTGGTGATGACTCTCAATTGAGAAGCACATCGATCTTATCAGGCTCAACAAAGCCATTTCTAAAAGATCAAACCCTCTATTGCTCTCTGACAATTGCAATAGAAAAATCCCAATATTTTGGGTGGACATTAACAGGTCCCTTGTATTAAATCCCTTAATCGGGTGACATTTGTGTAGATGTTCTAAGTCCTCTAACAAGACAGGCTTTAACAGGCCTTATTTCCTAAATCCCTTAATTGGGTCGCATCTAACAGTGCGTTTGTAATCCTTTAACAAGGAAGGCTCCTAATAGGGCGCACTTTAGAAGAGTGCAAAGTTTGTGAGGTTTCCTCACATCGTGGTTTTCTCCCGATTTGGGTTTCCACGTGATAAATCTGGTGTTGTTTATTGCTTGATTGTGTGATAGCTTTTTCTGTGATAGAATTTGTTTTGCTTACAGTTTTAGTTAGATTATATCAGATTTGATTCTTAAGTTTAAGTGGGGGCTGATTCACCCCTCCCCTCTTAGCACCGGTTGGGACCATCAATTGGTATCAGAGCCAAGGCTCCTTTTCTAAGTTGCTTAACCGCAACAGGGAAAAGATCTAATGATGAGGAAGGACCAAAGTTTTCTAAGGAAAACTTCACTTTATGGTGCAGCAGAATGAAGCTATACATGAAAACCACCGGAGATCAATACTGGACTCATGTAATCCATGATTACACTGAACCCACCAGTACCTTGACACCTGATCAACAAAAGGTCAACATTGAACACATAACTGCAATGGATATGATAGGAAGTACGCTACCTGATCATGTATATCTAGAGATTGAAAATTTGACTACTACTTACAAGATGTAATGTCTTGTGTGCGGGTGGTGTTCCCCGTAGCCACATGTTTGGGGTCTGCGTAATTGGAGGTGGTCCCCACCCTCAGATGCTCCGGTGATGGGAGATGTTCCCCACACCCTTAACACCTTGGATAGTTGCCCTTACCACCAGACCCGTCTTTTGGTGTAGTGGTTGGGCCTTAGTGGTATCAGAGCCGAGGTCTCGAGGTCGAGACTCGCGGAGCTTGGTGGGTTGTAATGTCTCGTGTGCGGGTGGTGTTCCCGGTAGCCACGTGTTCGGGGTTTGCATAATTGGGGGTGGTCCCCACCCTCAGATCCTCCAGTGATGGGAGATGTTCCCCACACCCTTAACACCCTGGGTAGCCGCCCTTACCACTAGGCTGGTCTTTTGGTGTAGTGGTTGGGCCTTAGAACTAACCCCATCAACTGCAGATGGAGTAAATCCATCCAATAAAGGATGATACAACCTAGGAGCCAACCCACACTGATGTGCAACCAAATCCTCAACCAGTGGGTCAAAAGAGAAATGATGAACTCTCCTCACTATGTAATCACGGTGAAATGCTCCAATCTCTGATAGAGGCTCATCAACAACAATTTGAGAATCACGAGATGACTCCAATCTCTGACTCTGAACAACTGATTGGGTAGGATCCTAGTAAACCCTCTAGCAAACCCAACCACAAAATCCTTGTGGGGAAGCATTGTAGTCAAGGTATCTACAATCTTTCCCACTAATAGCTGAATTCTGCGAGAACCCTGGATGAGAGTTATGGAGACAGGTACTTCATGCTCTTTGTAGATGATTTTTCAAGGATGATGTCGACACTCTTCCTTAAAGAAAAATCAAAGGCCTTTCACATGTTCAAAAGCTACAAGGTTCGAGTGGAGAAGGAGACCGGTAAAAGCTTAAATGTCTGAGGTCAGATAGAGGATGTAAAGAGCCCAGCTGGCTCTCTATTATAAAACTGGATTTTCCTCAAATATAATTGCAATTTGTTTATTTTCCAAAACATATGTCAATTTCAATAATTCCTAGATTTATCAAAACACAACAGCAGCCAATTATAACCTTCAATTCCTCATTTTCAGAATACAAATTTTCATGATAAAACTAATTATCAACAACCCAAACAATTCGTAAACTTTTAAACTCATTAACAGCTGCAAGGAAGGAGATTAGATTAATAAATAAACACTTGGTTCAAAGTACGATTGTTGCAAAAGAAACCCCAGCCTCTTGTCACAACCCGCAGATTCCTAAATTCAAACGCAGCATTTCACACATTGCGTCTTCCTTGACGTGAGACAATAGAAGTCTCTTCTATCTAACCGTGTGCAAGGAAATGAGCACACATACCAATTCCGTACACCAACACAACCCCAACAATAATTTCGTACAGGTATGGCTCTAAAAGAAAACTGTACGGCTCCAACAATAATTCCGTATAGCAGCAATTAATAACCAGATTTTTGTAACGGTCAGATTTACCAATGTTCACAATGCTAGCAAACAATCCTCCACAAACAACAAATCAAACCCCAGGAGAATTAACCAATTTGTCTGCAGATTAAAACTTCTCAGAATTCCAGTATACATTAGCACTGGACTATGATCTCAGATACAGCTGCAAAATTCACCATCAATCTGTAATGGCTCAAATTGCCAGAAGAGGAATCAGTCCTCAAAACCCTAGCCGGGTTGTCTCTCACAAACTTCAATAAAATCATAATTCAACAATGGTCAAATGGAAGTGCTTTTTCGAAATGAATATATAGCTTTTTTGGAAAAAGCACAATTTCACTTTTTTCATTAAAAAGGCTTTTAAATGATAACTTCACTTTATAACATTAAAGTTATAAAGTTATTAAATTAAAATAATTTAATTTAATAACGATAACCTTTAAAACCAAAGCCACTGAATCACATTGACTGTGACAAACTCATTTCTGACACCAGAGCCTCAAATGCCAACTGACCTGCTAGAAATAACCCACTGCCAAAAATAGCCAACTGCTAAAATTAGACTTACTAAAAATAGTAAGCCTCTCAAACTAGAGATTCCTTGAAACTCGATCCTGACACATTTGACACTCTGTGCAAACACCCTGCTAATCCTGGCCATACCCAAAATACCACCTACTAAAAATAGTAAGTTGACCAAATTGACCCGAACGAAGAGTAGACCTCGTAAACTGAACCTCCAGAATGGAATCCCAACACTGGCTCCGCCATTTGACCCCCTCTGATCTCCTGATTATCCTGCAAGGGTCGCCAAAACAAGCTAATCCCAAAGTCTGAAAAACGGGGACATTACAGTCCTCCCTTCTCAAGATTGCTTGTCCTCAAGTAATCAGGAAAACAACACCAACCACTCGGATCCCAAGGATGGTCATAAGTAATGTCCCAATCCTCACCATACTCTCGTGAAGAAAATACCAACAGAACATACACCAGCATTTGAGAAACTGCCCTCAACACCCAAATAACAGACATCATTGAGAACAACATCTGAAGATCAACCGCAGATGCCGATGCAGAAAACAACCCAACGGAACTCAACCCAACTGAAATAACAACTCTGTCAAAACCTGAGTCCCTGTTTATCTGACACTTGCACCCAATTGTACTGAGAAAACGACAATGACCAAATGTGCCAAAATCATTGTTATCAATTCTGCCCTCTGAAAAACAGTCCTGGGTGTGTGGATACTGCATGTAGTCTAACTTGCAACCGCCAATTCCATCTGTAAAAGATGGTGCCAATCCATCCCATAATGGATGATAAGAAACTAGAGCCGATCTACCCTTGCGTAAGAACAAATCTTCTACCTGTGGGTCAAAAGACAAATGATGAACATACCCCATCGTATACTGTAGGTAGGAAGCCCCAATCTCTGTCAATAGCTCATCATTACCACATTGGAAATCATGAAATGACTCCGCATAACTGTAGGCTGGGTAGGAACCTGAGCAACCCTCTCAGCAAACCCAACCTCGAAATCCTTGTGGGTAAGCATAATAGATAGAGTCTCCACAATCTTCCCTACCAACCTTCGAATAGCACAAGAGCCTCGGATGAGAGTACCCTCAGACACTCTATAAGAATCCTGTCGCACATCTGCACTCTCAAGTAAATACTCTATAAATGACTCGGTGTAGTAGAAATTATACGTGGAAGCGTCAACTTGCTCCCCTGCAATCCACAGCTGATCCCTCTGAAGATGTGGCACAACCAATTGTCCCATGCTATCAGCTATGTGCGATGATGAAATAGATTCACTCCCAGCTAAAGGAAGCAAATCAACCTGAGAACTTGAATCAACTGGTATTCCTACGTCATCTGTACCAAGCGCTCCCATATCGTGAACATGTGTGTCTGCCACATCATCATGTTCCTCATCACCAACCGTAAGAGAAAACTCACCACCAACCACCTTAATGTGCAATCGAACTAGGTCTGGGGCTGGTGTGGACCGTAAATGCTCCAACTCCACAATCACCTCCTTTAATTGAGTCTGCGACTCTTGAAGAGCCCGTTGAGTGTCCTCTAATACCTCAGTAGTCGCTGTGAGCTCCTGAGTAATCTCACTCACCTCCTCTCTGTCCATCAGTGCCTCATAAGCTGTACTCCCCCACTCAACTAGGTGATCTTGGTCGGCTACCATCTGTAAGTAATTCTGTCTCAAAATCTTGACAGCCTCATGCAAAGAATGAATCTCTGTCAATGAAAGGTAACCATCGCTGGACTCATCTGTCATAGGAGCACCCCAACCATAAACAGCTAACAACTGACGAGCAACATCAAAATGCTCGAGAGTAGAAGTAATATCTCTCTCATCAACTCGCAACTGGCTAGTCACATGATGACTCTGCACAATGGGCCTCCTATGAACAACCTCAAATGCACTGTCTACACTATGAGAGGAAGTTGTACCCAACAAACTCCCCTCAAGATCACCGTCTCTCGGTGTACTTTTATCTGAGTACACATCTACAAACTGAGTACCAGCATCGAACATGTCCTCATCTAACCCCGGAGAAGCTGATGTTGAATCCGACTCAACACAATCTCCAGCTCCCTCATCCTCTGCGACCATCTGGCAGTCCAGATCCTGGAATACATCCACATGAGTTACCGACGAAGTAACCCTCTCTAGAAGTGGAAACCCTGGCTGTAACAAACTCCTGCCACTTATATGCCTATATCTAACTGTCTTTTAGTTGTAAGTTTACTTCACCAGATTTAAAGAAGGAGAAGTTTTAGAGGTGCTGATTCACCCCTCCCCTCTCAGCACCGGTTGGGACTGTCAAATTGTTCATGACCTCGCTGGAGATATTGCTCAACCGGAAAACGTAGATCGGGATCACTGACCGGTTCTGCCAAGGTATGTCACATATCACTCCACTGATAACATTATTGGTGACAAACATGTTGATATTCTGACCAGGAGAAAGGTTAGAGAAAGTATTTGCTTACTTTCCAGTATAGAGCCCAAAACCACTAGAGAGGCGCTAGAGGACGAAAACTGGGTCAAGGCAATGGAAGAAGAGATTGAGCAAATTAAGAAGAATGAAACATGGACTCTTGTTCCTAGACCACAAAACAAAAATGTCATTGGGACCAAGTGGGTGTACAGAAACAAGTTAAATGAAGAAGGAAAGGTGGTAAAGAACAAGGCAAGGCTAGTTTGCAAAGGATATGCACAGGAGGCAGGACTAGATTATGGAGAAACCTTTTCACCTATGGCAAGATTAGGAGTGAGAATCCTGCTTGCTTATGTTGTTCATAAAAGGTTCAAAGTATACAAGATGGATGTAAAGTGTGCATTTCTGAATGGTATATTGGAGGAGGAAGTATACATAGAACAGCTAGAAGGCTTCTCATCCACAGAGAAAAGCGGTATGGTCTATATATTAAAGAAGACACTTTATGGGCTGAAACAAGCCCCAAGGGCTTGGTATGAAAGGTTACATTCATACCTCCTTACCATAGGATTCACAAGAACAAGAGATAACAACAATATGTATCTCAAGACTAGCAAAGAAGGGAATCTGATTGCTGAAATATTTGTGGATGACATCATCTTTGGAGGAGATGACAAAATGAGCAAAGACTTCGTTGAGGAGATGAAGAAAGAATTTGAAATGTCCATGATTGGTGCCATAAAATTCTTCATTGGATTGCAAGTCCATCAACTAAAAGAAGGTATTTTTATTTCTCAGTCCAAGTATGTTAAGGAAATTCTTAAATCTTTTGGGCTAGAAGAATCCAGACTGGTCGGCACACCTATGATAACTAACAAGTTATCAAAGGAGGATGATGCAAAAGAAGTTAATGAGAAATTGTATCGGTCAATGATTGACAAGTTACAGTATGCTGTGCATAGTAGACCTGATATTGCACATGCAATAGGCATTGTAGCCAGATTCTCTGCTAACCCAAAATACACACATTTAATAGCAGTGAAGAGAATCTTCAGATACCTAAAGGGTATTGAGGAGTATGGTCTATGGTTTCCTCACAAAGGAGGTTTCGAGATAAAGGTATTCACTGATGCAGATTGGGCTGGTAACATTGATGACAGAAAGAGCACAAGTGGAGGTGCATTCTTTCTTGGAGAGAGGATTGTGTCATGGACGAGTAAGAAGCAGAACTGCATTTTACAGTCCATAGCAGAAGCTGAGTATGTTGCTTCTGCAATCAATTGCACACAGGTGATCTAGATAAAACAGATATTGGAAGGAATCCAAGAACAAGTACTTGAACCGATTGCAATATATAGTGACAGCACAAGTGCAATAAATATATCTAAGAATCCAGTCATGCACTCTAAAACAAAGCACATTGCTATAAAGTATCACTATCTAAGAGAGCAGGTGCAAAATAAAGAAGTGAAATTGGAATATGTTCCCACAAAAGAACAGGTTGCTGACATATTCACAAAGCCTTTACTGAAGAGTACCTTTGAGTATCTTAGAGGTAAATTAGAGGTAGTGCCCCTTCTTGATCTTCAGTAATAAAACAAAGGTGTTCATCAATCCATTGAGCTTCAACAGAGGATTCAGCTTCATCTTAACAGGATTGGTGATAAAGGATTGCTGCTCTAAGGGGGAGTAGATTTTAAAAAAGAGGTAGTCACTTGACTAGCCTTTGGCATTATTGTCAAATCGGGAGATTATGACCGGTGAAGATGTGGACTAGGATGTGGACGGACCAGTAAGTTGTGTTTTTCCATTAATGCCAAAGGGGGAGATTGTTGGCATTAACCGGTAAGGATGTAACCAGTACATGGCAAAGAGGTGTTGTCATTAATGTCTAGGGATGCAAACATTGTTCACTCAGGAACAAGCAGGTACATGTGACAATAATAAAGCACAAGAGAGACTGGTTAGGAGATCGGTGACACATAGTGAGCAAGAAGAGGCACTGTCTCTGTAATTGATAAAGCTCTAACTGATCATAAGAGCAACCGGTAACCAAGGAAAGGTGCAACCGGTAATCAAGGATTCAGAACTATGACCGATAAAGTGTATAATCGGAACCAAGGAACCAAACTGATATAGATAGAGAAAGGAAAAGTGACAGGTGATGGTTTTTACCCATGCACAACCTAACGATATAAACCAATCAGTGAAGATATCATCGAGACTGATGAATCGGGGAAAGTCACAAGCGACAAACACTTGTGTGACTCTTTGACTGGGATTTTTTGCACAAAATCCGGACGACTTTGTGTTATCAAGAAGATTGGTGCAAGGCGCGATTGAAGGTTTTAATGCCGAAGTTTATGGCATTAAAACATGGAGAAATCTCAATTAAAGGAAAGCTTGCAGCACGCATTTGTCGTTTCCTTTATTAAGCAGAAAAAACACGTGGCATGCATTTGATGTTTTCACAGTGAACTGAAACTCAACTGGGTGATGGATCCAAAGGAGATTTTTGTGGAGGTCGTGCATGTAAAAAGCAGAAAGGGCAAGATGACTATATATTCTTTAGCCTGTGAAGAATATTGTTTGCCTTCATTCTGCCAAAAAAAAAGAGTGAACCTGTACGCTGAGAGAAGCTACAAAAAAGTGAAAAGAAGAGTGTGCAAAGAAGCACAACAGTCGAAGGAGAGCATACCTATGGTGACTGGTGATGACTCTCAATTGAGAAGCACAACGATCTTATCAGGCTCAGCAAAGCCATTTCTAAAAGATCAAACCCTCTATTGCTCTCTGACAATTGCTATAGAAAAATTTCAGTATTTTGGGTGGACATTAACATGTCGCTTGTGTTAAATCTCTTAACCGGGTGACATTTGTGTAGATGTTCTAAGTCCTTTAACAAGGCAGGCTTTAACAGGCCTTATTTCCTAAATCTCTTAACTGGGTCGCATCTAACAGTGCGTTTGTAATCCTTTAACAGGGACGACTCCTAATAGGGTGCACTTCAGAAGAGTGCGAAGTTTGTGAGGTTTCCTCATGCCGTGGTTTTCTCCTGATTTGGGTTTCCACGTGATAAATCTGGTGTTGTTTATTACTTGATTGTGTGATAGATATTTCTGTGATAGAATCTGTTATGCTTACAGTTTTAGTAGATGATATTAGATTTGATTCTTAAGTTTTAGTGAGTGCTAATTCACCCCTCCCCTCTCAGCACTGGTTGGGACCATCACTATCAATAATTGACTGCCACTTGAACTTGGAGGTTACAAACCTTTTCATAAGAAACTGTACAACCCATTTTGGGTTTCTATAAAATAATTAAATATATGTAGCATATAATCCAATCCCCATTAATATTCTTTGAAAGTGTAATTTACCATGGGCCAGATAAGTAAATGTGAAATAAATTATTTTATTAAGTCTTGCTTTAGTGCATGGAAAATATTGGAATGCGCATTTTGTCCCTGAAATTAAAGTTGTGCTACCTAGGGACATATCCCCAGTCCTAAAACAGCCGCCCTTGTTTTCAAGATGTCTCAGAGACACAGGGACACCTTAGGGACGTCCCACAACCCTCTCAAAGCCAAATTTTGTAGGAAATGTTCTTGTCACCAAGGGACACTGAGGCTTGATGTTGGGGTTGTCTGGTTGTCCCAGGAATGGCAGGGGATGTTTAGGACATCCCCTGATCGTCTTGGGGGCAGCTGGATGTTCTCGGTGCTAGGCCTCTATTTTTAAAAAAAAGTCCAGCCTTTAAAAAAAGAGGAATATATATATCTATATCTGTATATATATATATTCATTTTATTTCATTTCAACATTTTTGTCTAAAACAAAAGAGGAGCAACAAGGTTTGAAGGGAGAACAACTCCTTTTGTGTAGGGATGGAAGGAACCAACTGCAAAAGAGCTAGGGGGTTGTAAATTCTTTAAAAAAATAAGTCTTTTATCCTTCCATTTTATTTTTTCAATTTATTTTCAAAGCTTATAGCATGAAATGTCTGATTTTTTAAAAAATCTTTCAGTTTAAAGTTGCATTAAATCTTTAAAAAAAGAGCAACAATGAGAATGATAGTAGTAGTGACAATGAAGTGATAGAAATGGGAAGGAAATACAAGTGTTGAGGGTGGTAGTAGACAATAACCAGATCCATTATGTGCCCTTCAAAAACCTTGGAAAAAATATGGAAAGGGTCCTTTTAATAGAAAGGAAACCTCTTTTCTAACTTTTTACACTCGTGGATAAAAAGGAAAAATATTTAGGGGAAGTAGGGTGTGTCTTTGTCACATCTGCAAGAAAGATTTTAGAGGTAGCTACACAAGGGTGCAATCTCATATTTTAGGTGTTATAGGCTGTGGAGATAAAGTTTGTCCACAACTAAAAGAAAATGAGAAGATAGAGTGCCATAGATTGCACATGGAGGCATAAATAGGGGCCCAAAGTGTGACAATGCTTGCATATTCTATTGCAAGTGCACAATCATCTATGCCTATGCCATCCATGGTTGGTATTAGTGAAGTTGTCACAAGGAAAGAGGAAGATGAGTGGTGGTGAGAAGCCAAGGATAGTTGAAGCTATGTTTAATGTGCAAGCATGAGATGCTACAAAGTCTTCCATTGCCAAAATCTCTTTTGCTCATGCCATCCCGTTTCATGTGTTCCATTCCTCTTATTCTAAACAAATGATTAGAGATGTAGCCTCTATAAGTCCCTTATTCGTACCCCCTTGGAGATGATAAGCTACACACTACCCTTCTAGACAAAGAGAATTCCAAGGTTAATTTGCGAATGGAGGATACTGGGATCAAGGCAGGTTGCTCTATTGTGATGAATGGGTGGAATAACATTAGACATCGACCACTCATCAATATCAGTCTCATGCTCTGCTAGTTCTTATTTTCTCAAGGCCGTGTATTATTTAGGGAAGTGTAAGGATGTAGACTTCTAATTTAGCCTTTTGGGAGATGCATAAAGGAGGTTGGGCCTTTAAATGTTGTATGGGTAAGCACCAATTCAACATGTGTTTGCAAATTGACCAGTTTGATCGTGGAGGGTGCTTACAAGCACATCTTTTGGAACCCATGTTGTGTTAATGCATTCAACAATGCATTGAAAGACATAGGGATTATAGATTGGGTGAAGCAAGTGGTAGCAAAAGCTAGAGATATTCAAATGTTTATTTGAAACCACCACACCTCACGTGTTTTCTTTAGGACAATTTCAAAGGAGTTCCTCAAACTTATTGAGACAAGATATGCTACTTCATTTTGTTAGAGGATGCTTGAGGTGCATGAGCATCTGCAATTGATGATGGTGAATTCAGAGTGGATTAGATGGCCTAATTCAAGCTCCACTCAAGGAAAATTCATAAACAAAAGATCCTTGATGACGATTAATGGTCTGTTGTGTTGTTGATTATGATATTAAATTTCTGATTTAAATATTCAAATGTTCCAATGTTTGAAGTTACTAACATGTCAATTAATTCTTGTAAACTTTTTGTTTGCATTTTGCATATATGTTTGCTCTTTCATGTCATCTATTGTAGATGTCATTAGATATGTAGATACAAACTCTCCTAGTCTTGGAGAGATATATGAGACATCTGACAACATGCTTGGGAAGATAAAGCAAACAATTTTGGCTAAGGATCCTACTTTGGGATTTATATGAGCAACATATTAAGCCCATTATGATGCGGAGGTGTAATACAATGAACAACCCACTTTATATGGCATCCTTTGCTCTCAATCCTAATTGGTATGTAACAAGGAATGGAAGGTTGCCTTCAATTAACAATGACGAGATTTTGGGTGGGCTAACACAAGCCTTTGATAAGATTTATTTAGAGGAGTCTTCCATACTTCATACACAATTCCTTGACTTTGCAAATCTCAGTTTACCACAAGCGAGGTTGGATAGAGCTAAATTAGCTCAAATTAACCCTATTGGATGGTGGACATGGCATGGGAAGGATACACCACAATTGAAGATGATTGCCACTTGCCTCCTTGCATAAGTTGTTAGTTCCTGTATTGTAGAGAGGAATTGGTTCACATGTGGCTTAATCCACTCCATCGAGAGAAATAGACTTACCTCTAGACGAGTGAAGAAGCTAGTGGCGGTTTATAGTGCTCTTCGAATTCAGGATCGTCAGACTATAGAGTATTGTCAGATTCTAGTTTTATGGTGGGATATTGATCTCGAAGATGTTGTATAGGTTTATGAGGAGGAGGCATGAGAGGGATTGGTTGGGATTCCATTGGATGAGGTGGACCATCACAGTGACAATGACTCAGAGGACTCTGATTTTTTTGTAGTGTTGGGAGATGCAAATTAGGGGCAGTAATGTACTTTGTTTTTTTGTATTTTCACATTGTAATTGGAAGTGAAACTATAAGGCAGCAGTGTAGCCTTTTGACACTTTGTTGTAAGTTTATAACTTTAATGTTATTTTTTAATATCACATGCATATTGAGAATGAATTTTGAAAGCACTTTAATTAAGTACTAATGTTTGAATTTTTTAATTACTGTCTCAATTTAATACAAATGTTACATTTTAAGGTTTTATAATGTATATGCGTGCTTTAACCATGTTCTCACAGGAATGTTTAAAATTTTCCCTATATTTATATAGCAGTTCCCTTTGCTCTCCCTTGGCCGTCCCCAAAAATGGCTTGAAAATTTGGGGACATAGAAATGTGTTGCTTGTCCCCCCATCCAAGAAACTCGGAGGAACATAGAATTAAAGTAATTTAAAAATGGGACATGACATAAAATTACCTTGTTCAAACAGATTGTAAATTTTTTTATAGCCTCAATATATGAATTTTCTACTCTAGTAATGTAGGCTTATTGAGGCATGTGTTATTCATGTATGCTATTTTCTTGGAAGACAAATATTGAGCAAGATATGACATTCTTGAAATTGAAGATGACTCTTAGAGCAAGAGGGGGAATTAGAATGTGCTCATAAGTGCATGAAAATTCTCATACAAAAAGATGCATTTGTTTGACATATGTTTAGGTGTGTATTTCTATGTGTACATGGTTGTGTATGTGCATATGTTTTAGATACAACTTCGTGTGTATGCATGCATGCAATTTCTCTCTATTTAAAAATTGTTTTTAATTAACAATTGTTTGTATTGGACATGCCAAGGGAAATGTCTCACATATGAATATAAGCATACATAAATGGTTTTATATGATCGCATTCATATTTGCTTTGAAATAGATGTATGGACATTTAGCAAATATAACTATATGTTGGTAAATAGATGTACAACCCGCAGAAAATCATGAGTTGGAAATGATATCAAGCACATTGTCAAAGAACTTGCTGCTGGATTTCTCATAAACTCACGGCAATTTTATCGCAAAAACTTGTTATAACTTCATGAATTTCTCAGGAATTCTCATAGAATCTGTATAAAAAATCAAATGTTCTGCCCAAAGTTAAAAAGTTATTGTGATATTAGCATTTTTGGGATGCAATTGGGGATGATTGCAGTGAATACAGAACTTTTTTTTTTGCCTTTTATCTACTTGGCCCTTGTATATGAGTGTGATTGGAAAATCAAGAAATTCCATAGTTTAAAATTTTAAAGTTACATCCAATCTGGAAGTCAAAGAATGATTGAAGTTAGTGTCATAGAACTAGAGAAATTAGATTGAATACCAAACAAAAATAAAATCTTTTATTACACAGGCTTCCAATTACTATCGATTGTCAACAATCATCATGTATAGAAATCACAATATAGCTTTTAAAAAGCTATCTAGCTGACAGTCTCCAAACCTTTCTATTCACTTCTCATTTATGAATTCCAAAGCTTTGTAGTATGCCAAAACACTTACAAATAGCTAACTGAAAACTCCATATGAGAGGCAAATTTTTACAGTGACAAAATAATATATTTAACACCGATTTATTTCTTTTTTGGTTAACATTTGTTAAGTATTTTTTGACAAAATTATAGATTCAATCTAATATCGGCTATTCTATTATTCAAAATAAAATAAAATAATATATGCGATTTTGTAAAGAACCCTTGCCGGTTCTTTATTTTGCAATATAGAATTTCTAAAGAAATCTGAAAATCGAATACTTGTATTCCATTGAAAAACAAAATTCCACGCAGTTCTCTATTTTGCTATGATAAATTTAAGAAAATCTGACAATTCTGAATACTAATGCTTCAACAATTAAATTTCTAGCTTAATTGAAATTCTTCATTTTTAATTCATGATATTCAGAAATATTAAAATTGAAACTCCATGTCAAATATTTCGATTTCTTGCAATTCATAATCTCCACAAAATTAAATAATGTTATGAGGCACCTGTCATTCCATACATAATGACTCCAAGTTTATTCTCCGGCTGGCAAAATCCACGCGAGCTCCTCCATGGGATTGCGGCTGCTGGAAGGAGCCGTTATTGATACTCACACCCGATAACAATGGTTAGGCCCTGTGATTGCTAGGAAGGAGCTGACTTGAAGACTCACGCCTGGCAACGATTGTTAGGCCTTGTGGGTAGAAGGAAATACTTGGTTGCTTTAGCCTCCGTGCTAGCAACCTTCATCAAACCAGTCAACCTGCCGTGAATGCACAACACTGCTAACGCACTGCCCAGAATTGCTAGTTGCCAACGGTTTGCAGAAAAAACATGGCATTCTCAGCATCATTCGATGGCACCAAGCTCCATCTCACAACGCCATGCTAGGAAGAAGAACGTTCTTCACAGCTTCAAACCCTTGCTTCCTTAGAAGTATCAAATCACTCCAGAACTCATCATTTCGATAAACATAGCATAATGAATCATAGACGCAAGCCTTGGTCTTTTATTAAAACAACATCAAGTCTTCATCCACACACCTCCAACCAGCTTCAATGATACACTTCTCGCTTAAGTGTTATGAATCATCAAACACACACCTTTAAATTATAACACTTAAAGTTACATAATAGAACTAAGCCAAGCTATTCCATAAACATGAGGGAGGTGGCAATTGAAATTCAAAAACGAACTCCTAGAAGATTGATCAAAACCAACGTCCAATTGCCTTACCCGAAATAGAAACTGGGTATAACTGACTTACTAAAAATAGTAAGTGTGTCACAAACATAATCACAGGCTCCTGCTAATTTTGGGGACATTACAGTCCTCCCTCCCCAAGATTGCTTGTCCTCAAGCAATCAGGAAAAAAAAGCAACATCGCCAACCACCCGGATCCCAAGGATGGTCATAAGCAATGTCCCGATCCTGACCATACTCCTGTGAAGAAAATACCAACAGAACAGACACCAGCATTTGAGAAACTATCTTCAACACCCAAATAACTGACATTACTAAAAACAACATCCGAAGACCAACTGCAGATGCCGATGCAGAAAACAACCCAGTGGAACTCAACCCAACTGAAATAACAACTCTGTCAAAACCTGAGTCCTTGTCTATCTAGCACTCACACCCAACTGCACTGGGAAAACAACAGTGACCAAATGTGCCTGAAACACTGGTATCAACTCTGCCCTCTAATAAACAGTCCTGAGTGTGTGGATACTGCAAGTAAGCTAACTTGCAACTGCCAAATCCATCTGCAAACGATGGTGCTAATCCATCCCATAATGGATGGTAGGATACTGGAGCCGGTTTACCCCTGCGTGAGATTAGATCTTTCACCTGAGGGTCAAAAGAAAAATGATGAGCATACCCCACCATATAATGCCGGTAGGAATCCCCAATCTCTGTCAATGGCTCATCATTACCAAACCGGGAATCAAAAGATGACTCCAATCTCTGACTCCGCATCACTGTAGGCTGGGTAGGAACCTGAGCAACCCTCTCAACAAACCCAACCTCAAAATCCCCGTGGGGAAGCATAGTAGAAAGAGTCTCCACAATCTTCCCGACCAACCTCCGAATAGCACAAGAGCCTCAGATGAGAGTACCCTTAGACACTATAAGAATCCTGACGTACGTCTGCACTCTCAAGTAGATACTCCATAAATGACTCGGTGCAGTAGAAATTATATGTGGAAGCATCAACTTGCTCCCCCGCAATCCACAACTGATCCCCCCGCAAATGTGGCATAGCCAACTGTCCCGTGCTATTAGTTATGTGAGATGATGAAGTAGATTCACTCCCAACTAAAGGAAGCAAATCAACTTGAGAGCCTGTCTCCTCTGGTACTCTTGCCTCATCCGTACCAAGTGCTTCCATCTCCTGAACATGTGTGTCAGCCAGATCATCATGTCCCTTAGCACCAACCGTAGGAGCAAACTCACCACCAACCACCTCAATGTGCAATCGAACTGGGTCTGGGGCTGGTGTAAACCGTAAATGCTCCAACTCCACGGTCACCTCCTCTAATCGGATCTTCGACTCCTGAAGGGCCCACTGAGTGTCCTCTAAAACCTCAGTAGTCGCTGTGAGCTCCTGGGTAAGTTTACTCACCTCCTCCTCTCTATCCATCAGTGCCTTATAAGCTGTACTCCCCCACTCCACCAGGTGATCTCGGTCGGCTACCATCTGTAAGTAGTTATTTCTCAGAATCTTGACAGCCTCACGCAAAGTATGAATCTCTGTCATTGAGAGGTAACCACCATTGGCCTCATCTGTCATAGGAGCACCCCAACCATAAACAGCCAACAACTAACGAGCGACATCAAAATGCTCGAGAGTAGAAGTAATATCTCTCTCATCAACTCGCAACTGGCTAGTCACATGATGACTCTGCAGAACAGGCCTCCTATGAACAACCTCAAACGCACTGTCTACAGTATGAGAGGAAGCTATATCCAACAAACTCCCCTCAAGATCACCATCTCTCTTTGTACTTTCATCTGAGTACACATCAACAAACTGAGTACAGGCATCAAACATGTCCTCATCTAACCTCGAGGAAGCTGCTGTTGAATCTGACTCAACACAATCTCCAGCTACCTCGTCCTCTGCAACCATCTCACAGTCCAGATCCTGAGACACATCCTCATGAGTTATCGAAGAAGTAACCCCGTCTCTAAAAGTGGAAGCCCTGGCTGTAACAAACTCTTGCCACTCATAAGCTTCCCTGTCCTCATCTGTGAGTCCCTGTAACACAGAATCCTGGAACCCACCATCACCATATGACAACGCTGAATCTACACCCAAAGTCAAATATAGAAAGCCAGAAACACTACAACACTCATCGTCCTCGCTCTCAACATCAGAGATATCTGCAATGCTAGTGTCCACATCATCTATCCGCATCTCCTCTACTAACTCTGGCTGCAAACACGACTCAATGTCGTCAAGTGAATCAACTATACAGTGGCATGAAACTATGTCGCCCAAATCAATTGCAACACTCCCATCCTGAGTGTCATCACCAGAAAGCTCCATGCACACATCCTCAACACAGGAAGAAACCACTGTCTCTTGTACTGATCCCACACTGCGACTGCTATCATAAATCTCTGAGCTGTCAGAGATCATACGCTCCTCGCAGTCATCACCCAACATCTCAGAGGGGGTGTCATCTCCAATGCAACTCACAGCGTCCTCAAAAGTGTCATCAGATGTGTCTGTACTATCAGCTCCCACATCTCCTGCTGAAATCTCATCTGTGGACACGAGTCTCTGCACACATGACTCAACGTCAAGCTGTGCACCAATAATGCTAGAGCACAAATTGTCATCAATTGACCCCGTTGTAATGCCCAGATTACCAACCTCACCACTGGGAGACTCCGTACATGCCTCGGTCCTATCTGAGGAAGCAACTGCCTCCTGAACTGGAACAGCACTACTACAGTTGACATAAACATCTCCAATAATAACTCCCTCCATGAAAGAGTCTAAACTTTCAGTGATAACTGCAACATCAGTTGCCTCTGTACAATCCGTGGTGATTGCTCTGGGAGCCTCAACCTGGTGATGCTCAGCACTGCTGTCATCCAATGGCACTGAAACATCCACTGGTTTCGGTGTAATAAATCCATCATCAGCACTACGAATGGGAATAGCAGGTGCTGAACTAGATGTAGGAACATCAGCATCACGGACAACTGTCGGAGAAAACTCTAGCCTTCTCCCCTGCAAACACGATGTCGGCCTTCTAAAGGCAGAGACCATATATCTCTCTGCCCTATCTATTGTAACTGGATCTGACAAACTCTCTGCCAATCTCTGCTGATGCAGTCTAAGTCCCTCCATGCTTTCTACTAAAGCATTTAATTTTGCTCTATTTCTCTTACTGCTATGACAACTTTCAGAACTGGATCTCCTGTATTTATCCATAGCCAGGAAAAATGGAAGTGCTGGTCACTTTTAAAAAAAATTCAAAATATAAATGAATCCAGACCCCACAGGATGGCAGGAAAAATGCTCTGATACCACTGTAAAGAACCCTTGCCGGGTCTTTATTTTGCAATATAGAATTTCTAAAGAAATCTGAAAATTGAATACTTGTATTCCATTGAAAAACAAAATTCCACGTAGTTCTCTATTTTGCTATGATAAATTTAAGAAAATCTGACAATTCTGAATACTAATGCTTCAACAATTAAATTTCTAGCTTAATTGAAATTCTTCATTTTTAATTCATGATATTCAGAAATATTAAAATTGAAACTCCATGTTAACTATTTCAATTTCGTGCAATTCATAATCTCCACAAAATTAAATAATGTTATGAGGCTAGGAAGAAGAATGTTCTTCACAGCTTCAAACCCTTGCTTCCTTAGAAGTTTCGAATCACTCCAGAACTCATCATTTCGATAAACATAGCATAATGAATCATAGACGCAAGCCTTGGTCTTTTATTAAAACAACATCAAGTCTTCATCCACACACCTCCAACCATCTTCAATGATACACTTCTCACTTAAGTGTTATGAATCGTCAAACACACACCTTTAAATTATAACACTTAAAGTTACATAATAGAACTAAGCCAAGCTATTCCATAAACATGAGGGAGGTGGCAACTGAAATTCAAAAACGAACTCCCAGAAGATTGATCAAAACCAATGTCCAATTGCCTTACCCAAAATAGAAACCGGGTATAACTGACTTACTAAAAATAGTAAGTGTGTCACAAACATAAGCACAGGCTCCTGCTAATTTTGGGGACATTACAAAATAAAGAGTAAATTTGCTATCCACTTTTGCAATGCACACATAGTGGCGGCATACTTTTCTCAGTCCTAGACAAAATTTATGATTTATAAATTTTTATTGATATTGAAACTTGAAGTTCATATGTGTTCAGAGGTTGAATTCGTTTTTTGGTCCATCATATGTATTAAACTTCAATTTTGATATATATATAATGGAAATCAGTAGTATGTTTTACAAATTCAGTAATATGTGTGCTATTGAAGAGTATTTTAAGTTTTTTACGTATTTTCAAATGTATAAATTTGCCAAGTTGTTGCTGAGTCCCGAGTTATTAATCTTTTTGGGCCTGTCAAGTATTTGCCAAGTCTGAGTTTTTCAACTATGGTTGGTAATGACATGTATTTATAATTTTATATGCATCTACACAGATTTATATGGTTTCTATGATACTAAAAGGGTTTTCTTTTCCAACTAATAGTGCATTTGTTGAGTAATTTTAAAAACTTTTATGCGATATGGCAACTGATCTCAATAGTTGAAACTGTGTTTTAACAGTTGAAGATGTAAGTGATCTGTGGCCTACAGTCAAAGATGGGTTTGAGGGTCGCGTGCCTTTCCGGAAGGCCTGCCTTAACAACAAGGCCCGTAATCCTATTTATGTGGAGAAGCTGCCTGTAGAATTCATCTTAACAACAGATTTTCGTCTTCGAAGCCGTTTTCCACAAGAACAATCTCTTTTCTGGTTCCGGCAACCTTATGCAACTGTTGTTCTTGTTACTTGTGAGGTAGAATTTTGATTAGAACATTTCTTGATTTCTAATATTTATGGTTGTAATGTTATTCATATTCATGCCTGTGGAAGTCCAATTAGCTGTGCAATATGCTTATTCTAGAAAAGGTTGGCAGGAAACACTCATAGAGTGGACTTGGTATATAAGAAAGGATTCTCTTACTCTTCACTCAAACTGTTTAACATATTCTTTCAATTTTATTGTTACAATGCCTTTGTATCTTTTTGTATGCAACATTGGTGTGGGCATCATCATCAAATATCATGTTTCTGAGAATCAACTGTGTGTTTAATATTGAGTAAACCTGTGCAAACCATCTTTCGTGATCAGTGGTTTAGAATGTCCCTTCACTTATGATCTTAGATGGTCTTAGCACTCATTTCATCATATGATGCTCATGGTGGAGAACCAATAGGATGGAAACTGGTGAAATGAGCCATTGCATAGCCTCAATCTTTGCTTTTGCGACTTCCACCCTATAACCCATATCTTTCGAGAGGTCACCCATATTCTCTTTCAGCTCAAGCACGCACAGTTGTAGACTTTTCACATTCAAGACTGGTTAGTTTGGCACCACATTTGTCTGTTTTTTGTGCAAGTCTTGTTGTATTATTCTTTTTGGATCATTAGTTCTTAAGGGTTCTTCCTTTAATTGTTCAAACAAGTAATCCATTCATGTTGATGAAGGTAAATTGATAGCTAAAATTATTTGTTTGTTATATTCATGCACAAGACTTAAGCTTATATTGGTACATTAATTCAACCACTGAAAAACTCCTGTATTTGGTGCACAATTCATGAATAGGTGACAGACTTTTTTTTTGTGTAAGTTGGAGGTTAAATTAAAGAATCAAAAGAACATGTACAGAATTACAAAAGTGCCCCTTGCTGGGCTGCTTGTCTGGTACCTAGACCATTGGAGCAGACATCTAAGAATTTCTGTCATAAATTTGGAGCTAACCAAAGCAGCAGCTAATAAGGAGACGTAAGCTGCAATCTGAGACAGAGAACAAACACTGAGCCAAAAAACACAGACCAGAACATGCAGCATTGTCATATATCTGCGACAGAAAAATGATCCTCTGTTCTCAAGCTGAAGTGGATCTTCAGTTGTTTCCCATGACTCAAGTCCTTCCCATGTATTTTTAGACAATCCTTTCTCAACACTGCAGGGATAAGCTTGTGCCAGGTCTAGGTTTGGGTTATTTCTTCCAGGATGACCCCCTCATTCACCAATCTGTCTGCCAGAGAATTGGCTGGACGACGAAGTGCCTGTAGATTCAGGCCTACAACGTGGTGGGGGTGAAATCGGAGGCGCTGGAGGAGCTTGAAAGACACCTATTATCTGTGATCTTGCCAATCTGGGTGCCATTTTGCATCTGCTTTACAATGTAATATCCCCTGATAGGTTCTACGTTGTATGTCCTAAGATACAATGATTCAAGCTAAGACAATCATAATAAAGAATTATTAATTCATGTAATCAGATTAAATTATCTGTATGTAACATTAATACCCCCATATTAGATGTATTTTTAATAAGATAATTTCTTATAAATACAGGTCATAAGACATGAGAAAGTTGTTGTTGAAAATCAAGAGCATAGAGCAAGAGAGAACAAAAGAGTAGAATCTTTTGAGAGGAAACATAGTCACAAAAGGTGAAAGGGAGAGAGAAAGATTCAACAACCAAGTAGATGAAAGAGTGAACAGGTATGATCTGAATCGACAGATATAGTGTCATCATAAGATCATTGCTTTTATTTTGAAGCATATTTAAATCCCTCAATCAGGGTGAACCCTAACAGGTTCCATTGTATAAATCCCTTTACCGGGTAACATCTTTGTTGGTGTTTTAAGTCCTCTGATAAGGCGACTCCTCACAGAGTCAAGATCCTAACAGGTCTTCTATTAAATCCCTTAACTGGGTAGCACTCTCACCAGTGCTTTGTAAGCCTCTAACAGGGCAACTTTATTATTGCAGTAGTGGAGTTTCGTGGGTTTTGTCCCACCGTGTTTTTTTCCTTCTAATCGAGGGTTTCCACGTATAAATTCTGTGTTGACCTGTGCATTTAATTTCTGTTTATGATTGTTAAAATATTCTTTTGATTTCAGTATTAACAAGAATATCTAATTGCATAAAGGAGGAATAGAAATTGAATTTACTGATTCAGCCCCCCTTCTCAGTAACCGGTTAGGAATAACATCTTTGTGGCATCAAACATTTTGATGAATTTACCCAGTTTGTTGCCGATGACTTCCAAGGCGGACAAGATCCAATAATCTGTGGGCAATGAGTACAAGCGAATCCAAACTTGTACCATTTTGAAATCTTCTTTTTTTGGACAAAAGGTTTTTTGTCCAAAACGACATGTAAAGCCCGACAGCATTGTAGAAGTACAGGCCTCCCTCAAAGGCACAATCACGGTCCTCTAAATGCTCAAAAATGGCTGTGAAGAAGACTTTTGATACGAGCTAGAGTTGAATCTCTTCTTTTGGGTGCCATTTCTGTTGGATCCACCAGTTTAGCGTCATTTCACTGGGCTAAAAGTCCATGAACTTGCAGATGATAGCATGCTCTTGCATATATTCACAATATGTAGCCATTACAGTCTCCTCAATCTCAAAGGTTGGAATATCAACTGTTTTGGGATTGCAAGAGCTGCCTGTTGCCTTGGGATACTCTTTCTTGCTATTTGATTGTCGTTTCTTATCTTCAAATTGCGTGTCCAAACCTTGCCCACCCTCAACCTTCCTAGAATCCAAAGGAGGCATTTGAGGGTAATCTCGGAGTGTTGAAGAACGAACAGGCATGGGATTCGCCTTTTGTTGAGACCATGCTAAAAGAGGTGGTGCCCTTTACCCCCTCAGGTGTTGCCATGAAGAAATTGACAGAATCAAGAAGCTAACTGCTGAAACCCTAGAGATGCAAAGCCATTGGAAAAAATATTGATGATAGATCAGGTATTGATTATCTTGTATGTTGATGACATGTTTATATGTAATAACAAGGCAATGGTTAAAGGAATAGGTGAAAGACTTATTCTTTTAGGAGCCTAGTAATTTCATTATCTAGTGTGTTAATCGAAGGAAGAATTTTATTAAAGAACAATTTGTAACATGGATATAGTTTACATTCAATCCATCTTATATATGCATAGTATTAGCGATGTTATTTCATAAAATTAGCGATTCCAAATAATTTATTGTTGAAAAGAAAATGATAGTGACTTTTATTCCCTTATGGATGGAAAGAGAAATAATTGTTTTTCAATATCCAGTATGAGATGGTGGTGTGTGAACATATGACACTCCAACAAAGCAACAACATACAACTCCAAAATATAAGTGCTCATTATAGAGGAGCTTATAAACCACAAAATTAGTAAGATCAATGGATGAAATTTTTTAAGATAGGGTAGGACCTAAAATTAGTAGATGGATTGATGAGGTGGAAGATTAAGATGGATCAAATGCATAGGTTATTGTTAAAGAAATAAATAAAATATCAATTTTATTTACTTTTGCAGGGAAAGAAAATTAAATAAATTATTTGTAATGAAGTATTGGCTAATTAAATATTTTAATTATAGTGGACCAAAAGATGAATTGATCAAATTATACAATTATTTAATTATTGTTGGGGGAAAATAGGAAATTGAATACAATATTAGAAATATATTTAATTCTGGAAGAAGTGTTAGTGAGTTAAATAAGTTTTGAAAATTATTTAATCATAGCAGATTAAAAGATGAATCAATGTTGACTATTGGAAGAGCAGTAATAATTATATTAGGGTGTACAATGATGGAACCATTCATAGTAGTCACATGCTGTTGATAACTAGTTATGTATTAGGGACTTCTGCACGTGTATGTAATTTACAATTCATCGATGTTAGGTGTAACTAAAATTATCAAAGATCTATGTACACATATAAACAATAATCAAGTATCCTGGATATATAAATGTATTTTAATATAATTATTTTTATGGACTTCTGCACTTGCAGTAGGATACTTGATTATTGGCTTCAAGTTCATACTAATGTTACACTTTGGAGTGTCTTGAAAATGTCAAAATTAACTGCATGTTGTCACTCCAACCATGTTGAAGAGGAAGTGCAAATTAATAAGTTTATATTTATGAATATTTTATTTTTTCTTAGAATGATTGAAGGAATTTCTTATTGTTAGTTCCTTGAAATAAATTTGGAGGAAAAAATTTGAATATGAGAAAATGTCATGGGGTAGGGGAAAACCATGGAGAGTTAAACCATAATTTGAAAATGTGCAATTGAGCAAAACTCAGTAACAATTTTGACTTGCACTCAACATCTTGGAAAAAACTTGGGCAAATTTAAAAAAATGCTTAAATTCAATAATTCAGCAAATCTTGGCAAAACTCCTCAAGGCTTTCTAAAACTTGCCAAAAACTATGCAAACTTGCCAAAAACTTGGTTAGATGAGTTATGGGCTGTTTTCTAATTTTTTCTTCTGACTCACAAGAACTTGTGAGTTTTCTAATTTTTTCTTCTGACTCACAAGAACTTGTGAGTTTAGCAAGTATTTGATGAGTTTTTATGATATGGTGAATTCAATTGCAATAACTCTGTTGGCTATGATGGTTTCTTATGCTTCATTTTGTTGGCGAGGACATTGAGTGATATAATTGTTGGCTTGACCTTTGCTTTGGTTTGGGGTCATGCAGTCATGTTTTCTATCCATACCAATTGTGGGCAAAATCCAAATGTTTTGATGGTTGATTTGTTCCTTCTCCCTAATACTACTATTGCATTTAGCCTATGTTGGCAGTTTAGGTTTTGGGTTCAGCAATGGTCCAGTTTGCTTTCCTGGGTTTGGCCATACAATACATACACATGATAACAACTATAATTTATGCAAAATGTAAAAAATTAAACATGAAAGTGAACATAGTTGATAATTGATAATTCATTGTCAATTGTCAATGTCAAGTCATAAACGTTAAAAGTAAATCAAAATGGTTTATAACTTTATGCCACAATAACATTATTTATAGTTGAGTATGACTTGGCAAACCCAAAGAACAATTGGAATTCAATTACTTGGTATATAATCAGAAAAAGACTTGGGAAAGATAGGCTATTGTTCCATTCATCGTAGCCCAAAACAGTTTAGGACCTTCATGGTGCATGTTATCTTTTAGATTTTCATTATTTTAACAAAGGTCCAAATCCTTTAAAAAATGCAATTTTAGGATGTGTTAGCTACTATATTTTTGGTTTTTCTTTAAATGCATTATATTGTAACTCTGGATTCTTCCCTAGTATTTGTTATAGAAGGAATGGAGTCAAGCATAGTTGGTAGAGCCCAGTTGTGGACAATTTGAGAGACCATTTGTCACATAGTTCAAGGACAATACAAAGAGACCTTCCACTTTTGTATTCTTGGCCACGAGGTTAAATTCTATTATTGTCATGATGTTAGGCATGTGAAGAAAAAATGCTGAAACTGGCTGTGTGGTGATGAGATAGAAGTCAAGGCTGATCAAGACTAAGGAAAAATATTCATTAATGACATTTTATTGAGAATAATGATGGTAATTTTGTTGCTGGTTGTTGATTTTGGGGTATCTCATCATTTGACCTTTTGCAAAGACTGGCATGTGAAGTTTACTGCTGATTCTAGTTCAACAGATTTTATTTCTTTCGGTGATGGTATATCACTTGCAATAGAAGGGATAGAAGATTTTTGGATCATTCTAAGTGATGCAACCAAATTCATAGTTAGGGGCTTAGATGGAAGATCCTATGTTTCATTGATTAATTAAAAGGTCAATGAAGATGATTATAAACTACTTATACTACGCGACCAATTCAATGGTACACAAATAAAAGCACCAGTTCATACCAGCATTGATCATACAAGAATAACAGAATTGAAACTTTGTTGAAGGCAATGTTCAATTATAGAGAATACAGTTCAAGGATGTAATGTCCCCAAATTGGGATTAACCAAAGTACTTGAAGATTGCTTAGCTGGCTGTATGGCCTGAATATTTCTTACTCAGATCAGACCTTGACCGATTATTTCTTGTTCTGTTCAATTGCTTTACTTGATCTCTTGATGTTCTTCCATGCTTTTCCTCTGCTGTAGATACTTCCATATTTCTTGCTGTTCTTCTTCCATTGTGGTCTTCTTTGATTCTTTGTTTACCCGTTGGGGTAAACTTAGTATTGCATAGACATAGTAAAGAAAATATAATAAACATAGAATATATCAGAGAATAATAAATACTTTCATTAATCATTCCAGACCGGCAAGTACATTTACATCATAACGATTATACAATTATATCTCCCGTGTCCAACCTTCGAGAGGGTATATAAAGTACCCGAAGGGCCACGACCGAAATGTCGTGACGTAATTGTCTAACCTCTCGGTCACTAATGACCGAGACTAACATAATGCTTTATTAATATAATAACTAGTACATTCAAATATCCCGACAACATCATCCCCCCCCCAAAAAAACAAGTCGTCTCAGACGACTTACAACAATAGGGAGATGAAATACACTACATAGAATAAGAAAATCACTGAAGAGAAGGGGCGGAGGGCGTCCCTGAAAAAGCTGAAGTGCTGCCCTCCCCATCAATGCTGCTTTGTAGTTCTTTTTCCGTCACATCATATTCTTCCTGTGCCTACACCAAACTGGTCTTCAAAAAACACGTTTCAGCTGTAGCCTCCGCTAACACAATATTGTCTCCCTAGCCAATCTGACCTCGATAGCCACCTGCGCTGCCTTCGCCGCTTCCAACTCCTAAGTACGCTAAAAGTGTCACTCTATTGCCCTCCAACCGGGTGGTCAGCTCCTCCTGAGCTCTCTGTGCATCTACCAAGACAGTCTCACGTCCAGCCAACACCTACTCCGAGTGCCTCAAAGCGTAGTACCCCTCTCCAAAGGCTTGCTCTAGTGCTCTCTCCACCTCCGTCATGCAGACACTATGTCTGTAGCAGCTCCGGGTCTCATCAACTGGTCACACTCCCCAAAGGTTGATAACTGAACTGACTGGGGGTCTAGGGGGCAACGCCCCCAGCAGGGTCGAGGGGCAGCGCCCCTGCGGGGTCCTGGGGCAGCGCCCCCACTGCCAAGACCAAATTAGCACCCACAAACCCAAACAAAAGTCCATTGAACACACCATTTCTGTGATTTTCTTCCGTTCCCACACTCTTCTCTGCTAGTCGCTTATATTTTCCTCACTACCTCCTTATGTCCTTCCCTTCGGTACCATATATATTATTCATTGTGAGCTGTTTGTATTTGTCGTCGTTTTTATTTTTTTTAAAGAACCTTCTCCTCCCTGCTGCCAGTCCTTTCTTGTTCTTATTTATTTTCCCTTTTCCCTTTACTTTAAGCTGTACAGACTTATGTTTTAACATTCTGTATGTCGTACGACAACTCTTGTTTCTCTCTTACGTGCCCTCTCTGATGCCGTACGGTTACTTGGATATCCTCTGGCTCAATGTGCAATCACTAAAATCATTGCCTTTGCCGTACACCGTACGGTGTGTTTAAATGATGTGTGACCGTACGGTCCGAGCCCTATCGTGACTCCTGCGCGTGTCGCCTCTCTTCTCCGTATGGTGGGGGTGTGTGGCTTTATTAGCCGTACGGCCTCTTTGTTTTCTACCTGCATCTGACTTGGTTACCGTACGATGGTCACTTTTTCCTCTTCCTTTTGCTTTGTGCCATCTTTGTGTTTGTTTACCTTTATAAAAATTAAAAACCCAATCACTTCCTTTTACCGTACTGCCCCATGTGCGTGAACTGGCCGTACGGAACACCACTTCTCCTACTGGCGCCGTACGGAAGTCTCAATGCACACCCCTTCACCGTATGGATAGATCCTTGCCGTATGGTCGCGCGTTTTATAAGTTGCCCGTACTTGTTTAAGTGTTGTACGGTCATCTTGCCGTACGGTGATGTCATGTGAATTCCTTGTCGTACAGCTGTACTGTGCATTTTCTTTTTTTCTTCCTTTTTAATATTTATTTTTCCTTCACCGTACGGTCATTTCGACATTGGCTGTACGGTGTGTTTTTCTCTTTTTTTTTTTTAAAAAAAAATTAAATTTTTTTTTTTCCACCGTACAGTCATGCATAGCCGTACGGGTATTTTTCAATTTCCTGTCCTGAGGCTTCTTTGGTCGCCTGTACGGGCGGCTCTCGGGTCACCTGCCTGACCGCTCGAGTCATTTTCCATCCTCTCGGTTGCTTGGTCCCTCCTCTCAGGTCCATCCTCTTAGGTCCATCCTCTCCGGGGAAGGTTTCAATTTGGTCCCGTTGCTGGCGTCATGTATGCGTTCGTCGAGAGTCCACAGAGTGTGCAGTCGTTCCCTCTCCCTGTCGCCGAGTCTGTTTTCAATGGCAATCCAAAAGCTTGGAACCATAAATTCTACAGGGACTACGGTCTCTTGCCTGTACATAAGAAGAAGGAGAATCAAGATTTTGAAGGCTGCGGTCTTCCACATAGGATTCCAGTCATCTCCCATGACGATGGTTTTCGGATTTCTCTCATCCCCGAGGTTTATTCCTTTCAACTTTGCTTCTTTGTACCAGATGGGTTCCTCCTTCCGAAACTCATGGGCAGGGCTCTCTTTCATCCGGACTTCCCCTTCTCGGTATGCTGTATATTCCGGAGGGAACTCACTCTAGGCTTCCTCAATCTTCAGTATGTTGTAGGACGGCGGAAATAATTCATAATCGCCCATCTGCCAGTGGAATAGACCGTCCATCGAATCTGTATCATCCTCCACTTTCAGTATCCCTTTTGCATTGGGCTCCATGGTTTCTTCCCCTCCGTCTATTCTGTCATTTGATTCTGAATCGGAGGAGGATGCCATTTCTTCTTCAACCATCTGTGTTGTGAGGTCTATTACAAACTTCCTTCCCCCTTTCTCAAATGACAGGATGTTCTTTTTCCAGTTATGGTTGGCTCTGGCAGTCACCAGCCATCCCCTCCCTAAGATGGCATCATACCCCTTCTGCTTTAGGGGAATTACTACAAAGTCGAGGATGAATGGTTGGGTCCCGATGGTTACCCGTTGTGCCATCAGGGTTCCAAGGAATTTGATGCTGTGCTATTCGGCCCCTAGTAGGTTGAAGGTTGGCGGCCACAGTGTTGGTTTCCCCAAGCTCTTCCAGGTTTCTTCCAGTAGGACGTTCACCCCAGACCCACCGTGAACAATTGTGTTCGTGAGGATGGTACCCAAGATACCCATCTCCACCACTGCAGGGTTCCGCCCATTATTTATTGATAACATCATGGGGTCGGCTGCGTAGCTGCCGGGAACCTCCATTCGTTCAACTGTGCTTGCTGGAATGTTTTGGCCTAGGAATAGGGCCGTTTTCAGGTGAGGCATAGTTTCCAGTAGGTCCTTGACCTTTACGGGTACCTCCATTTGCATCATCTGCCTTAAAATATTTTGTTCGGCCATTGCTCGGGTAGAAGTGCTGGCGTCTGTGCAGTACCTTCGGTCCTCCATACCCTTTGCGATCTCGGCCTTCGCTTCGAGCATCCTTTGTTTCTCCGTCGGAGGGTGAGGATATGTGGCCTTCATTTGCCCGCGTGTGATTGCCAGGACCTTCTCTGTGCCCCCTCATTCCATGTCCAGGATGTTGCAGCTAGGCTTCGGACAGTTAGCATCCTCGTGGTCCCTCGGTCCGCACCATCGACACAGTTTTAGTGGAGCGGTAGCCTCATTCTGATAGTCACGGACATAATGTCCCCATTGGTTACAGCTTTTGCACTGTATCATGGGCCTCCCCTTCGCGTCATACTGGACCCGCGGCTTGTTCTCATCATTGCTTCGGCCTCCCCGTCGATTATTTATGTACTCGCCAGATGATGCAGCATTTTGTTGACTGCTGGTCCCGGACGTGGAGGGTTGCTCCTGGGTGAAGAGCACTTGTTGATTTCTCGCCCTCAGGTTGTAGGGACATTCTTTGGTGGAATGTCCCGCAATTTGGCAGATGTCGCAAAAGGCTTTCTTAGGACAAGAACCTTTCGTGTGGCCTGCTTCTTTGCAGTTTGTGCACGACACGGTGTCTTCCTCTGCTTTTCTCGAGCCTCGCTTGGTGGCCTTCAGTTCTTTCATCATCCTCTCCAGATCTTTTTGTAGGGCCAACACTTTCTTACTCGATTTGCCCTCGCTACTTTCTGCCTTCGATTCATCATTCGAAGACTTAGTCTTCCTGGAGGTCTTATATTCACTCTCTAGATCCATTGCTCGATTGTACGTGTTGCTGTACGACGTGGGCAGGACAATTTTCATTTTCCTCCGAAGGGAAGTTTTTAGTCCCTCCACGAACCACCTTTTCTTGAGTTCATTTGCCGGGGCTGACTCCATTTTCCCGATGAGTTCCTTTAGTCGCCGCCCGTAGGCACGGACAAACTCGCTCTTCGTTTGCTTTGTATTGTAAATCTCCGCCAGAATCTCATTGTTGTCCCTTAACAACAGAAATTCCGTCTGGAAGGCCTTTTTCACATCATTCCATGTTGTCAGGCCTGATTTGTCTACATCCAAGTACCAGTCGATGGCTCCTTCCCTCAATGTTGCGGGGAATTGTCGGATCCATTCATCCTGGTCCGTGACTCCATTGGTAGCCCATATAGTCTCATAGGTCCGGCAGTGCCGAACAGGATCCTCCTTCTCTTGGCATGTGAACTTGGGCAGTTTCTGCTTACTCGCAGCCATGGTAGGTTGTTGCCTCTGTGGGGGATTCAGTACTCCGACACTACCTCCTCCTTGAGTATTGTGTGTAGTGTTCACCGGTGGCACTTGCCCTTGCGGTAGTTGTGTGACTGGTGGGACCGTACTGTGTGGAGTCCTTGGTTCCAATAGGGGGTTCGCCTGTGCGTTCGCAGCGCCTTCGGCCGTACTGTCACTGTCACCTCCGGCAGTACCGTCACCTTCGACCGTACGGTTCCCTTCGTGGTCTCGGTCCTCTGCACCTGGTGTACGGGTTAAATCTTCAAACCGGTCTTGCTCTTCCTGAAATAAGACTTTTCTCAATCGTTTTGTCTCGAGTAGTTCTACCCTACTCCGCACTCTCCGATGCTTCAACGAAGTGAACTGTTCTCCGTCGGCCTCTGCACCTTCCGTACCACTTCCGAAGTTCCCTTCGGGCAACCCTCCGGCAAGCTGGTCCTTGGCAAGTTGCCTCAGCCTATGCCGACGTTCACGTTGCCGCGCGGAGATCAAAGCCTTCTGTGCGGCCTCACCTTCGTCATCTCGTGCCTTTTTATTTCTATCTTTATTTAAAACATTGGGCATAAATCCTTTCCTCACTTCTCTTCCCGAGTACGTCTAAGCAATGGCGCCAGATGTTTACCCGTTGAGGTAAACTTAGTATTGCACAGACATAGTAAAGGAAATATAATAAACACAAAATATATCAGAGAATAATAAATACTTTCATTAATCATTCCAGACTGGCAAGTACATTTACATCATAATGATCATAAAATTATATCTCCCGTGTCCAACCTACAAGAGGGTATATAAAGTACCCAAAGGGCCATGACCGAAACGTCGTGACGTAACTGTCTAACCTCTCGGTCACTAATGACCGAGACTAACATAATACTTTATTAATATAATAACCAATACATTCAAATATCCCGACAACATTCTTTACGTTCATGTTTCTTGAAAAGAGACAACTCTTGGAGGTTGTTGTCATTAAGTGATGGACACCACCTTTATTAATCATATCTCTTTATAATCCAAACCCGTAGCTACATTTACGTGCCCTAATTGCTGTTATTCTATTTGCTGTTAGCATAACTTAATCACTGTTCATATTAGTCATTGCTTCTTCCTAAAATGGAATCACTATCTAATTTATTGTTGCCACTGCTGACTGTTAACTTGTTGCCTTTGAGTTTTACCTCTGCTTATATCTCCTATTTTATCCATGAATATTTTTCTGACTTCCCCACCCAGCCTTGCTCTTCCAATGTCAGTTTTATACCATATCCAAAAGGTGCGACTCGAAGGAGGGAGGACTTGTTAAATTATTGAAAGGGGTTGGCCCCTTTAATTAATTAATTTTATTTTAAAACCCTAAACAGGTAGTCTCCTATTTAATTTTGTTTCTGATTTTTTTAAGAGAGCGTTTCTTCGAGAAGTGGGCCAGAAAACTGATTTTTCTTAGGTGGGCCCTGACAAAGGCGAACTGTACATAAAATCTGCAAGTTTCCCTCGCTGTGGCAATTCTTCTTAAAGTGCTGATGGTATTTGAAATGATCTTCATTGGAACAAAACCCTGTGAGTACTTATGTATTTTTCATTTGGGCAAGTACTCTCAAATTTAACTTGCGAGTCTATGCAAATTAGTTGCAGAGGTAAATTGCTGGATTTAAAGATGCAAACTCATGGGGTTTCAGGTAATCGATTCCAAGGTAAAAAAATTGTGACATGAAATTGAGACTTGCCAACATGGGTTAAAATGTGAGTTGAAATGCATTGGGGCAGGTTAAAATGTGTATTACACAAGGCTTTTTTCCATAAATGTTCAAAAATCTGCATTAGCCCCTCCAATAAATCTTGGTATCTTTTGAGTCTTTCTTGAGTTTTCGATAATTTTTTATCAAGTCGAAAATTTTGGGTTTATCGAGTACTCTTCACGTGATCTTCCTATGTCACCAACAAATATGTGTACGGTTCACACATGCACCTTCCGATGGTGCACCCCAATTGCTATCCACGAGAAGCTCATCAATGTCTCCTCTGATGCTCGCGTACGACAATTACATGCTCGTATGGCACACCCCCAATTCCCTGTATGCTACAACCATACGACCAACTCGACTGCACCCAAGACGTACGGTCAACAATCTTCAAACACTGTACTATGATGACATAAGTTCGTATGGTCAAATTGGATTTCGATCCCTCACGCTGGCAAACAGTACTCGCGTACGGTCAGCAAGAGTTTTCAACGTCGTACAGTGACAACTAGGAGTTCGTACGGTATTGTAGTTGTTGTACGGTGGCTTGGTGTATGATGTGAATTTTGTACAACTTCCAAACTACTCTCAGTTCGTGTGGTTTGTAAAGTACGATATTGCCAGAATACACAGAACAAGATACTTAGTTCAATTGATGGATATCTCAATGCCGCTAATATTATTATTGCCTGATTGTAACAAAGATCGATGCCACATAATACAATAATGATATAAGGTATTACGCACAGATGCAATAATGATAGCACTTCATATTACAAAAGTTTCGGACGAAGGGCAATGTAATGTCCCCTTTTTGGGGTACATTATATTGTGCCATGTTGTTAGCCTTTTCACCTTGGTTCAGAGGGTTAATCGTGGCGTGGCAGTGCTCCAGGAGATAATTGGCCTAGGTGGTTTCAGTTCCAGGCCAATCGGAGCAGTTTTCGCAGGTTTTCCAGAGTACTTACTATTTATAGTAAGTCAGTAGGGGTTCAAAATTCTCGGCTTTTCAGTAGTGAACTTGGAGTGTCTCGTCGAGAGCTTTCCGGCCAGCTATCACACATCGGCATCTGAGCTCATTTGGGCCCCCGTTTTAATGCTGGAAGATTTCCTCATTTATTATTTTACTTTATAACTCAATGGTCATTTTATTTAAAAGTGACTTAAAGTGAAATTATAAAGAGACAAAATGGGCATATGAAGAGTCATAGTGGGGAAACTGAAGAGTCACAACTGCAACCATAAGAGGAGGTTTTGGAGTCTCATTTAGCATGCTTCAGTTTATGGATTTTTATCTCTCCTTGAGAATTCGAGAGGCTTCAGCTATGGAATCAGAAATTTGAGGACAGAAACCTTTAGCATTTCTTGGTGGATTGGACGGAAACCCGATTCATCCCTGTGCGGATTCACTTTAGAGTTTGCCATTGTTTTACCAGGTTCTTGGTCATCCGATCTTACTGTTATTTCTGTATTTTAGATTGGATATTGTAATTCTTGGTTATTGTATTGCTGTTGTATAATACAAAACCATATTTTTGAGTCATTTCATGAGATTGTATTTGCTGGTTATATGAATATATTTGCTGGTTATTGTTATTGGTTCAAGGATTATTTGCATGTTTCTGTTTATTTCGAATCTGCATGAGTTTAATTGGCAAAAATCAGTAAATGGCCGGTTAGGGTCATTTTAGGCAAAGCAGAGTAGGGTGAGGAGTTATTTCCACCGAAATTGCAGATACCAAGTAGGGAGGATCTTTCACCTTTGAAATGGGAGACAATTGAATTCCAACTCGAAGTTTGCATATACAAATAAAATATCAAGTCGCATACTAACAACTACCCTAACCTTATATATGGCTTCAGGGAAACTTCCTGAAGGATTACAAAAAGTGCCGACATAGCCAACACGCTAGCGACAATTAAAAAGGGGCCTAAGAGATAATAAATTTAATTTTCGGGCCATACATACAAAATTATTACATTAAATTATTTAATAATATCAGGGACATTACAGTCCTCCCAGCCCAAGAATTGCTTGCTCTCAAGCAATTGCAGGCTTGGATGCTCTAGAATCTACTCGCCTTCCTAGGTGGTATCCTCGATTGGCAAATCCTTCCATTGCACAAGGAATTCCTTGACTTTGCGCGACCTCAGCTTCTCTCTGACGTCGATGATCTTAGTCGATTCCAAAATTAGTTCCCCCTCTTTGTCAATGGGTTACAGTTCCTTCGACACCGTGACCCATTGCCCGACGACTTTCTCGAGGCACGACACATGAAAAACGTTGTGAATCCGACTCCGCACAGGAAGCTCCAACTCGTAGGCAACTTCGCCCATCCTGCAAACCACTCTGTAGGGTCCATAGAAACGTGGCTTCAACTTCTCCTTACCACATGCCTTTAGGGAGGATTATCTGTACGGTTGAAGCCGAAGGTATACCAGATCGCCTACCTCAAAACTCTGCTCAATCCGGTGTCAGTGGGCATACATCTTTTGCTGATTCTGAGCCCTTTGTAGGTTATCCTTGAGAGATGTCAGGATATCCAAACTCTTCGGTAGCTAGTCTTTGGCCCTCGGTGCGCAACTGTCACCCAATGCTAGATCCACAAATGATGGAAGTTCATAACTACATAGTGCTTTGAAGGGTGCCATACCCATCAACATGTGGTAGGTGGTGTTGTAACAGTGTTCTCTCAAATATAACCAATGGACCCATGCCTTCTGCTATGCTGAAACATAGTTCCAGAGGTAACCCTCTAGCCATTTGTTCACAATCTATGTTAGTCCATCTGTTTGTGGGTGGTAGCTCTTGCTTGGTGACAACTCCGTTTTTGCCAACTAAAATAACTCCATCCAAAAGGTGATGAAAAACGGCTATCCCTATCACTCACTATGTTCCGCGACAGACCATGCAAGCAGAATACCTCACGGAAGAACAACTCGACCACTTGAATTGCCTGACATCCAGTGGAGATGGCAAAGAAATGGGCATCCTTGGTAAAATGATCTACTGCGATGAAGATGCAATCCTTTCCTTGCACTTTGGGAAGCCTGGTAATGAAATCCATCAAGATGCTATCCCACTTCTAGTCGGGGATTGGCAACGGCCGAAGTAGTCCCACAGGTAAGGTGTGCTCAGATTTGTTCTGCTGGGAAGTGGAGCATTTGTGCACGTACTGCAATATGTCATTCTTAAGGCCTTTCCAAGAAAACCTTTCCCGGATTTGTCTGTAAGTCTTCAAGTATCCCGGATGTCCGGCCAAGGGTGAGTTGTGCATCTCTTTAAGAATTCTTTCCTTTATTTTGGACTCAGGAACCAAATAGATTTTGCCCTTGTAGTAAATGATGTCGTCAACCACCTTGTATCTCTTATCTTGCACTTGGCCATCCATTAGCTGGCATTCAAATGTATTCTTGGAGTATTCAACCAATAGATGTGCCTTCCAATCTGCTGAAATCTGAGCTAGGGAACATATGGCAGGCCTTCTTGACAGGGCATCGACCACTACATTATTTTTGCCCTTCACATGCTCAATATCAAAATCAAATGCTTGGATTTTGCTCACCCACTTCTATTGTTGTTTGTTCAAATCCTTCTGCTCCAAGAAATATCTTAGGCTATTGTGGTCCGTTTGCACAACAAATTTTGCTCTAACAAGGTACTGCTGAAACTTCCTTAGTGCGTGCATGATGGCGAGCATCTCCTTATTGTAGATGGAGTATAGTCACTCCACTCCCGAGAGCTTCCGACTCTCGAACGCAATGGGATGACGGTCCTACATTAACATCGCCCCGATGCCTTCTCCTAATGCGTCGTACTCTAGGATGAAGTGCCGAGTGAAGTCTGGTAGTGCCAGAATTGGACAGGAACTCATGACTTCCTTCAGCTTGTTGAAGGTGTGCTGCGCCTACTCATCCCAATGGAAAAACCCCTCTTTATCGGATCTATTAGTGGGGAATTGAGGTGTCCAGAATGGCTTGGATTTTTTTTTGATGTACTTGAACCCCTCAGGCACTGATGGTGTGTCCCAAATATATCTTTGTCATTCCAAACTCACATTTGGACCTTTTGACAAACAATGATTGTGACTCCATGATTCCTAGAACTTCGTCCTATTGCCTTAGATGTTCCTCCCATGTCTTGATGTAGATGAGTATGTCATCAAAGAACACCAACAAGAACTTGCACAACTGTTTGTTGAAGATGTGGTTCATGCAGGACTGGAAGGTTGGTGGAGCATTTGTTAACCCAAATGGCATTACCAATAACTCATAGTGTCTGTAATGGTATCGAAAGGCTGTTTTCTCCATGTCTTGCTACTTATGCGAATCTGATGGTAGCCGAAGTGAAGATCTATTTTGGAAAAATAGACTGTGCCGTGTAATTCGTCCAACAACTCATCGATCCTGTTGGCATTAACCGGTACATGGCTAACAAGTTTTTTCATTGATTGGCAAAGAAGTGTTGTTAGTTATGACTAGGAAGGTCCATAGTGTTGTTTAGTCAGGAACCAAGGACATGTCAGGTACAATTGACAATAATAAGCACAAGAAGACCGGCAACACATAGTAATAAAGCTCTCATTGATCATTAGAGCAACCGGTCACCAAGGAAGATGCAACTGGTCACCAAGGAAAGGGTGCAACCGGTACAACCAGTGGAAGGGATGGTGATAGGTGTTAGAAGTGGAATGAGTCTGAGAGGGGTGGGGGTGAATCAAACTAAATAAATTTTCACTTTTTAACAATTTGAACAGACTTTTAAACAAATTTAACAGCAGCTGAATCAAGACGGAATAATAACACAATCATAAGAATGAGACAACACACCAGATTTTGTACCAAGTGGAAAAACCCTCCGAAATCAAATCGATTTCGTCATAGGATGAAAAAACACTCCAATATGAAAATCTTTACTATTCACCAAAACTTTATAATGTCTTTTGCAGCTACAACTGCCAAGGCTACAACCCTGCTTTCTCACAATGTTTTAGACAATATTCAAGTTATCAACTACGTAAATGTATGTAATGAATATACAACTCACATAGACTGCAACTATAAAATATTTCTCTCAATCTGCAATAAACTTCAATACAATATTAGATGTACCTGTGTATGTCTACAACGTTTTCTTCCACTTGTTGTTTTGACACAGACATATATGTCTCATATTTATAAAGAAGTTTTACAAAATAATTCATGAAATCTTTGATCTGTTTCAAGAAGAACCAACTGAACTGAATAACTGTAAACAACCATATTTTGGTTTGTATATGAAAACAAACCCTTAATCATGCTGAGTCATGGAATCAAACTGGATATCAAATAACCCTGATGAAATCTGCAGACCTGTCAAGGGTTACATAAAACATTTCTTAAAATATTTCTGCCTACCCATAAAGGTTGCAAATCAAATAATCTTGCCATGTCAAATTAAAAACACTTGTGCTATGTTTAAACCAAAAATCTCATTGTAAAACTATGCAACCATTTATCTCGTGCCCTTGTTAGGGCTTAACAAAACAACCTTAAAAATATTGCATTGCAATGATGTTTCATGATATTCCATACCCATCTGCAATGATGTATCATAATACCCAAACATTTTCTTTTTCGAAAACAAACTGTGCCAACGAAAAGAAACTAAACAAAAAAACTGCCAACCTTTCATAACTACCCACAAACCACTTTCGAAAAGCATATAACCAAAACAGAAAAACCCATTTGCCTTCTGTGAAAAAAAAACTCTTCTGTAAGCTGTGAGAGCAACATACCTCTGTAGAGAAAATGAAAACCAGAAACGATGCTGTTAAAATACCAAGCAAACCATTTAAGCATCCAGCCCAATGTGCACTGCAAACTATGTCGTGGAGCTACAGCCAAGTCAAGAAGCAGAGTATCTGAAATGAGAACAATACCAATGTTGCCTCCAAGTTTTCCTCAATCAGAAAATGATAGAGTTTGACGTCCGCTCAAAAGATGCCCTAAACAAATGACAATAATGTGTTTTGACATCCGAGCAACAAAAGACCACACGATATTAACTGTGGTAATATCATATAACTGTAGTGAGGTCAAAAGCACCACGTGTATGAAGGAATCATTAGAATCATTAACCTTACTCAAACCGCCGATGTCAATGAAACAACATCATCCAAATGCCATGTCACTACCATGCAAGGAATATAATAATGCCCAGTTTTTAATCAAACCTTCGCTAATATGACAACATCAATAAACACATCATCAAGGACAAATATCAACAACAGGTTAAGGTTCTCACGTGTGCACAACCTAAGGTTTTAAACTGATCAGTGAAGATTTCATCACGACTGATGAACCGGGGAAAGTTACAGTCGACAAACAGTTGTTTGACTCTTTGACCGGGATTTGTTGCACAAAATCCGGAAGACTTCGTGTTATAAAGACGATCCGTGCAAGGCACAATTGAAGGTTTTAATGCCGGAGTTTGTGGCATTAAAACATGTAGAAATCTCTAGTAAAGGAAAGCTGGTGGCATGCATCTGTCTTTTCCTTTATAAAGCATAAAAACCATATGGCATGTATTGGATGTTTCCTCAGTGAATTGAGACTCCACTGGGTGGTGGATCTGAAGGTGATCTTTAAATAGATCGTGCATGTAAAAAGCAGAAAGGGCAAGAAGTCTATATATTCCTCTGCCTATGAAGAATATTGTTTGCCTTCATTTTGCCAAAGAAAAGAGTGAACCTGTAAGCTGAATGAAGCTACGAAAAGGTGAAAAGAAGAAGAGTGTGCAAGGAAGCACAACAACCAAGAAGAACATACCTACAGTGATGGGTGATGATTCTCAATTGAAGAAGAACAACGATCTTATCAGGTTTAGCAAAGCCATCCTTAAAAGATCAAAATCTCTATTGCTCTCTAACAATTGCTATAGCAAAATCCCAATATTTTGGGTGGACATTAACAGGTCCCTTGTATTAAATCCCTTAACCGGGTGACATCTGTTTAGGTGTTCTAAGTCTTTTAACTAGGCAGGTTCTAACAGACCTTATTTTCTAAAATCCCTTAATCGGGTTGCATCTAACAGTGCATTTGTAATTCTTTAACAGGGAAGGCTCCTTATAAGGTGCACTTCAGAAGAGTGCAAAATTTGTGAGTTTTCCTCACACTGTGGTTTTCTCCCGATTTGGGTTTCCACGTGATAAATTTGGTGTTGTTTACTGTTGGTTTGTTTGTTTTCTATTTCTGTGATAGAATCTATTCTGCTTACAGTCTTGGCTAGAATATATCAGATTTAGTACTAAAATTTTAGTGGGTGTTGATTCACCCCTCCCCTCTTAGCACCGGTTGGGACCTTCAGATCCTAGGGATGGGGTACCTGTTTTTGATAGTCTTTTTGTTTAATGCACGGTAGTCCATGCACATCGGGTGGGATCCATCCTTCTTTTTTACTAGCACGATCGACGACGCGAAGGGACTAGAGCTGGGCCTGATCCATCCTTTGTCGAGGAGTTCTTGGATTGTCTTCTCTATCTCATCTTTAAACTTCTTAGGATGGTGGTAGGGTGTGGTGATGAAAGGCTTGGCTCCTACCTCCAACTCGATGGTGTGCTCAAATCCGTGGTGCGAAGGTATGCCAGGTGGGATGTCAGCAAAGCCCACGCTATGCTTATCCAACACTGTCTGAAGCTTGTCATCATGGTAGTAAGTATGCTGCTCTTGTATAGGTTCTGATGAGACCAAGCAGTGTGCCGCTCGGACTAGATCATCGTGTCTGAAGATTGCCTCCATCCGCTGTGCCGAGATTTCCTTCAGGCCACCATTCAACATTCCCCTTAGCATGACCTTTTTGCCATCTACTTCGAAGAACTCCATCCTTTTGAAACTTTGTGTGTTCATCAAGACTCTCCATCCATTGGATGCCCAATATGATCTCCATGTCATCTAGATCTACTACAAAGAAGTCATTTGTCACCGTGTAGTTTCCCATGGTAATGCTCAGTTGCGGAACTAGGTGGGTACATGACAAGAGATTTCCTCCCGCCACCTTGACTTCGAACCCTTCGTTTGCCTCCGTATGCAAAGCCCTTCGTTTCACGAGTGGAGTTGATGAAGTTGAGTGTGGCCCCACTGTCGAGCATGACCACAACCCGCTGTCCTTGGAGTGTACCTCGTACCCAAAATATAGTGCATTGTAATATCCCCAACTGAATATTTTCTCCCAAATTCTCCCAAGTAATTTTCAGAAATATAAAGTTAAACAGATAAACTCATGCAAAAGATTTCAGAATAACCAACAGAATACCAGAAAATTCCCAAATAATATATACTCAGGAATGTTATTGCATTTAATATTCAACAGTACAATAATATAATCCAATCTTAAATACAAAAATACAACCAGATTGGATAATAAGAAATGAACCTGAAATGCAATGTGAATTCCGTGGTGAATCCACCTCAAGTGATGAACTTTTTTTCCATCCTTAAGTTTCTGAATAGAAAGATGATAGCTTCCTAGGTCTCTCTAAGAGAAATCAGTATCCAAGCATGCTGAAATGAATCAACCTGTTTTATTTTAATGCCCAAATCAGTGACTCTTCAGTTCTCCCCTTTCTGTCTTTCGTCTTCTTCCTTGTCACCTTTTTCCCTTTTTAATATTAAAATGACTTTTAATAATTTGCATTCAGCTCCCAAACAAGTCACTTTTAATATTTTTATGAAGTTGGCTTGTAATTTCCTAATGTCCTAAAAAAGGGACATTATATTCCTCTCTCCTTGAGATTGCTTGTCGTCAAGCAAACATGAATATGTAAACCAATACCAGGATCCCATATCAATCTGCAAGCTGGTCTATAACTCATTATGGAATCTTTGAAATCAGGACATGCCATATTGTGAAATTAAATGTTAGGATGCAACTCATCCATTAGTAAGATCCTTGGATCCCAAGTCAACCTGAGAAATACTACTACACCCATCTGCTGCGTCACTATGAACATAACAGCACTAAGTGTTAGCCGGAAAGACTACTTTAGTATATGTCGGGTATTAGTTATGTTGTTCCGACGGTAATTAGTTATTACCGAAGGGTAGTTGGGTTGGGCGGTGACGTTTAGTCACACCCCTTCGGGTAGATAAATATGTACCATCTACGGTTGAAATGGACGACAATGATTATAATGTGAATGTACTCATATGTTGGAATGATTAATGAAATTATATATTATTCTCTGATATGTTCTGTGTTTATTGTATTTCCTGCACTACGTCTATGCAACATTAAGTTTACCCCAGGGGCAAACATTTGGCGCCGTTGCCAAATGAATCTGGCAAGTGACGGAATGAGTGGGTGAACGGGAATACCACTTGAGGACGAATGAGGACGAAACCACAAAATTTTTTGAAGAAGACCATAATCTGACAATTAATGATTGAATAGAATTTATGCCTAATCAAGTGAATAAAAATAGAAATTTAAAGAAGGAACTCGAAGAAGAACAAGCCACTAGAATTGCCGTACTCGCACAGCAGCAAGTTGAGCGAAGGGAGAGATTCAGAAGACGCGTCGAAGGACTACCGAACGGAGTAAGTGAAGTCGAGCGTCTGGAGGAATCTAACCGGGAGGTCGGAAGAAGTGACGAGGACCGCCTGGAGGAAACAAGGAGCTTGTTCGGGTCCTTAACCTTAACCCCACGTACAGAAGCAAGAGAAGCCCGAAGGAAGGAAGAAGAGGAAGTCGCACGGAAGGAGGCTCAGGATACCGCTACCGCCGAGAGTATCGAAGTGACAAAGGGGCACGGGGATCACAGTAGCCCACCAGGCTTGGACGGTTCCAGTAGTTCGGGGACATCAAGTGGTACGGGACCAAACATTTCTGGGGTACCAACGCCGACAGGACCATCCCAACCTATCGTACAACCAGTGCAACAAACACTTTCGGTGACCCAACCGGCAACACAACAGGCGGTACATACCACTGTCCCACCCCCGAGTGTGAACCACTGTCCCACCCCCAAGGGTGAACCATTGTCCCATCCTCGAGGGTGAATATGACGGCTAACAAGGAGAAGTTACCCAAGTACCATAGCGATGGAAAAGAAGATCCTATTCGACATTGCTGCACATGTGAGACAATTTGGTCCACAAATGGAGTTGTTGACCAGGCGGAATGGATGAAACAGTTTCCGACAACCCTTCGAGGGGTAGCAATCGATTGCTACTCTGACTTAGACAAAAGCAGAGTGACCACCTGGGACTTATTGAAGAAGGCATTCGAAATGGAGTTTAGGCTCCTGTGAGACGAATATGAAATTGTCTCTGAAATATATGGAACCAAGCAAGGGAAAAAAGAGATTGTGCGGGCTTATAGTCGCCGACTGAAGGAGTTAGTCGGAAAAATGGATAGCTAGCCATCGGATGGCCTGAAGAAAAGATGGTTCGTAGAGGGCCTGAAATCTAACCTACGGAGGAAAATGAAGATAGTGCCCCCCACCTCATACGTAGATGCCTATAACCGGGCGATGGACTTGGAGAGCGAACATAAGACCTCCAAGAAGAAAAGAAGCAAGTCCTCTTCCGACGAAGATGACACTTAGGACGATGACAGTGGCAGTGATGGCAAGTCGAAGAAAAAAGTCATGGCACTCCAAAAGGACATGGAGAGAATGATGGAGTTCAAGACCATGAAAGGGGATACCAACAAGGGGGAAGTTAACATATGGTGTATGGACTGCAAGGCGAGCAGCCATACAAAGGGGTCGTGTCCCAAAATGACATTTTGTGACATTTGTCAGATCATGGGCCATTCCACCAAGGAATGCCCATACAACATGAAGGTGAGGAATCAACAAGTGCTATTTACACAAGAGCAACCATCTACATCAGGGGCAGAGACTGACAATAACGCATCCTCCGGCAGGTATGAAGGCAACTAACGTGGTGGTGGAAGGGGCAATACCAACAACACCAACACAAGGAGTTAAATACAATACGACTCCAAGGGTTGGCCGATGATCCAGTGCCGAGCTTGCAATCAGTGGGGCCACTTTGCAAGGGACTGCAACAAGGGCGACGCCTCGCAGAAGCTATGTCGTTGGTGTGGTCCTGACAACTACGAGGATGCCAATTGCCCAAAATCCAGGGTCAACTTGCTCAATATTGAGGGAATGAGAAGTGACGAGGGGGTACTAGCCATCACCCGATCACAAGCTAAACAAGGGGCACGGGAGGGTAAGGAAGAAATAGAGAAGACGATGAAAGCACAGAAAGAAACATAGGAGATGGCCACCACCTCGGGCTGGAGGGATGCAGAACAAAACATTTTGAGACAAATGTTACAATTAGAGGTACCAGTGAAACTTCAGAACCTCCTTCACACCATGCCGCACTTGGGAACGAAATTGTTGGGGAACTTGGCCACGCAGCCAAACACCACCCGTACGGACATCCTCGGAGGGTTGGCAATTGACCCGATGATACTTGGTGTAAATAGCGGCAGGTACCCAATAGTCGTCGAGATGGGCATCCTTTGCACCATCTTGACAGAGACTATAGTGGACGGAGGGTCAGGAGTGAACGTCCTTCTGGAGGAAACATGGAAGAAATTGGGCAAGCCAACCTTATGGCCCCAACCTTCAACTTATTAGGCGCCGATCAACAGGGTATCAAACCCCTCGGAACGCTGATGGCACAACAGGTCACCATTGGCTCGCAACCATTTGTACTAGACTTTGTGGTGATACCTTTGAAAAAAAAGGGTTATGATGCCATTCTGGGTCGAGGGTGGTTGGTCATGGCGAATGTAAACCACAATTGAAAGAAAAACACCCTCTCGATGGAGAATGGGGGAAGAAGTTCACCATTGACCTTCGCACCCAAATGGTGAGCGAAGAGATAGCCTCTTCTTTAGATTCAGAATCTGACTCCGAAGAATAAAACAATCGAAGGGATGAAGGAAGGGATGGAATGGAACTGAATAGTGAAGGTGTGCTAAGATTGGGGGAATACTTAGAGGATGATGCAGATTCACTGAACGGTCTCTTCCACTGGCAAATAGAGGATTACTAACTCTTCCAACAAGCATGCAATATACTAAGTATTGAGGAAGAGCCGGAAACATTTCCCCTCGAGTACGGTGAATACAAGGAAGAGGAACCTAAGATCATTCGTGTCCGCGACGATTGGAATCTTGGGTGGACGACTGCAGCCTTCAAAATCCTTATTCTCATTCTTCTTATGTACGGGCAAGAGACTGTGGTCCCTGTAGAATTTATGGTTCCAAGCCTTTGGATCGCCATTGAAAATAGACTCGGCGATAGGGAAAGCTTGAGGGAGTGGCTGTTGTTTTCCTCCCTGGCCAACTGGTGTTGAAGTGCAATGGAAAGAATGAGATTAAGCCAGGAGGATTTGAAGTAACAAGGGTGGGACCATACAAAGCTCAAGAAGTCGGCTACGACAAGGCTGTCAAGTTGTGGGCTCTCGACGAACTGGAGAAACATGAGGCCATCAACGGATCCAAATTGAGACCTTACTTGGAGAGAATAGATCAGAGCGGATGGATAGAGCACCTGAGAAGATGGAAAGGGCCTCGAGAGGTTAGGTAGGCGACCTGAGAGCCGTCCAGATGAGCTACTGGAGAAGCATCCGGAAGGTAATTAGACTAAGAATTTATTATAAAAAAAAAAACACACCGTACGACTGATGGCCGAATGACCGTACGGTGGGAAAAAAAATTATAAAAAAATAATAATTTTTTTTAAAACAAAAAGAAAAAAAAGAAAAAAAGAGTCGGTGGTCAAAGCCATCGAACGGTGAAGCCATCAAACGGTAGTCACCGAACGGTGACAATTCATTGTGACAAGAAAGCAGACCTGCGGCCATTATGTTCATTCTGCTAGAAAGTTACTTTATGCCGGGAATGGGAGACCGTACGGTGGGTGTTATTGTATGCAGCAAAGCATTGAGGCGACCATATGGTATGGTACATGGTGTAGATTGTTTCGTAACACTCTACAGAGGGAAGGTTCTAAAAAAAAACTGACGACAAATAAAAATAGTTTGCAGTGCATAACGTATGGTACCGAAGGGAAGGACATAAGTAGGTAGTAAAGAAAACATAAGCGGTTGGCAGAAAGAGGATGGGATGGGAAGAAAATCACAAAAATGGTGTGCCCCATAGACTACAGTGGTGAGTTGGGGCATCAGAATGACACGAGGAAATTATTTAGTTATCAGCCTTTGGGAAGTGTGACCAGTTGATGAGACTCGGAGTTGCTGCAGGCATGGAGTGTCTGCATGCCAGAGGTGGAGAGAGCACTGGTGTAATGGGCACCCCTGAATGCCCCAAAAAACTAAACCCACTGCTGAAAGGAATTATGTCAAACAGTTTGCATTCAACTTCTTATTTCTCCATTTAATGTTTTAAACCCCTTATAACACTGGAAATCAAACATTTATTTGTTTGTTGTGTTTTGTGCATGGAATAGGAATCATACAACATAAACAAGAAATAAACTACAATAATATGCAAAGTGGACAATGAACTGCTGCCGATAAAATGTTATTTTCAGAATTAATAAAACCAAATACATGGCAGATTTATCAACTCACTAATTACTCCAGCATTAATGAAATAATACTCCAGCCCATACTTTCGAACTTGCTACTATAGTGACGTGAATAGTACCACGTGAATAGTGTCGCGTGAATAGTGCCGCATGAATAGTGCCACGTGAATAGTGCCGCATTGAACAGTGCCGCTACAGTACTTTGTCCTTCAATCATTCCACTACCTTCATAAAATCATTCCCTCAAAGCGGCATAAGCGTTGGACAAGTAGTGAAGAAGATATGAGCAAAATACCAAATCTGCCTGTAGCTGGAAATGCAACTAAACTGCCTGATAATGAAACTGATAACAATGGATTCCAAAGGCCAAACCCCAAGGGAATGATGTCTAGAATGTCACAAGAGAGGATAAACGTCCTCAAATGCCAAGAACGGATCTGCAACTCACACACCAATTTCTTCTCATATTCAACCTCCCTAATGAAGCCACAAACGCTTCCTTTTATTCTATTTCCAAGGGTCGGTTCAACTCTCATGGGCAATGTGGGATAAAAGATGAGCAATATAAAACATATATTAAAATATCCCCTTATGTCTCCCTTGGGTACACATCCCCATAAAATAAATATTAAAGTAACACTTTAATACTTTACAATTAAATTAAATGTTACTTTAATAAAACTTTAGGCATTAAAAAGTATTAGCAATCGGACTCTGAATAATGCAAGTGATAGCTCGTCGGAAAGCTCTCACCGAAGAGTATCAAATCCAATCACCAAAATTGGCCTCCACTGTGTCCTGTTGACTTACTAAAAATAGTAAGTATGCCTGAAACTGAGTAAATCAACTTCATTTTGGCCCAAACTGGAAATGACTAGGCCAAAACACTCCAGGATCCCCTTAAACCCTTCGTTAGCCCTCGGGACCATGTAGAACAAGGCTAACGCACACACGCTTGGTCAACTGCTAAAGTGGGGACATTACAGTCCGCCCCCCTTGAAATTGCTTGTCCTCAAGCAATCTCAGTCCAGCCTGCTGAATAACCTGCTCACTCTCCCATGTAGAATCCTCCTCCGGCAGGTCTCTCCATCTGACCAAATACTCCTTCACTACCCTGTTTCTAAGCTTCCTCTCTCTGGTGTCCAAAATAGCCTCGGGTACTAACACAAGCTTCCCCTCCTCATCCAAAGGGGGTAAATCTGCAGAAGGCACTACACTCTGACCAATGGCTTTCTTAAGCCTAGACACGTGAAACACATTGTGCACCCGATTGCCCTCTGGAAGCTCAAGCTCATAGGCCACTTCGCCCACTTTGTGTATTACCCTATAGGGACCATAAAATCTAGGTTTCAACTTTTCAGCTCCGCTCTTCTTGAGCGATGACTGTCTATATGGTTGTAGCCTCAAGTAAACCATATCCCCTACCTCGAAACTGCGCTCTATTCGGTGCTGATCAGCGTACAATTTTTGTTGATTCTGGGCCTGTTGTATATTCTCCTTGAGCACTTTCAGGATGTCTTGACTATCCTGCAATAAGTTTTTGGCTTTGGGCACTCTGCTGTCCCCCAAAACTAAATCCATGATGCTAGGTGCTTCATAACCATAGAGTGCCATGAAAGGAGTCATCCTGATGGACATATGATAAGTGGTGTTATAACAATACTCTCCCATATGCAACCATCTGATCCAAGCCTTTTGTTGTGCAGTTACATAGTTCCTCAAATATCCCTCCACCCATTTATTCACAATCTTTGTTTGCCCATCTGTCTGTGGATGATAACTAGTGCTAGGTGTAAGATTTGTACCACACAACCTAAACAACTCTTCCCAAAAAACACTTATAAACTTACTATCCCGGTCACTAACAATGAATCTGGGCAGCCCATGTAACCTGAATATCTCTCTAAAGAAAAGATCTGCCACCTGTGCTGCTGTGTAAGTGGACGGAATAGCAAAGAAGTGAGCGAACTTCGTCAAGCGGTCCACCACCACATAAATGCAATCCCTTCCCTGCACTCGTGGTAAACCAGTGATGAAGTCCATCGAAATACTTTCCCATTTCCTATCAGGAATGGGCAAGGGCTGTAATAACCCTGCAGGAAATGTGTGCTCTCCCTTATTCTGTTGACAAACTGCACACTCCCTGACATACCTCTGAACATCATCCTTGAGCCCTCTCCATGAGAACCGCTCTCGGATCTGCCTGTAGGTCTTGAAGACCCCTGGATGCCCAGCTGTGGGTGCATCATGAAATGCCTTCAGTATCGCCTCTCTCAAGTGTGACGACGGAATCAAATAAACCCTGTCCTGAACTTTGATCAATCCATCTATCACCTCATAATGATCATCCTGTATGGTACCTGAAATCAATCCAAAAGCCCAAGCATCTCCGACATACTCTGCTATAATCCAATCTCTCCAATCTCCTGAAATCTCTGCCAGAGCACATAAGTGAGGTCTCCGAGATAAGGCATCAGCCACCACGTTTTTCTTACCTTTGACAAACTCTATGTCAAAGTCATAAGCCTGCAATTTAGTAACCCATTTCTGTTGCCGGTCATTAAGATCATGCTGGCTCATGAAGTATTTAATACTGTTGTGATCAGTCTTGATCACAAAACGCCCACCTACCAAATATGATCGGAATTTGGCCAATGCATGCATTATGGCCAACATCTCTCGGTCATAGATAGAATAACTCTTCTCAACTCCCCGAAGCTTCCTACTCTCGAATGCAATGGGATGCTTCTCCTGCATCAAAACTGCTCCAATCCCATCACCCGATGCATCACAATGAAGCTCAAAAGGCTTCGTGAAATCCGGTAGAGCTAGAACTGGACATGAAGACATTACCTGCTTGAAATGCTCAAAACACCTCTGTGCTGCCCCTGTCCACACGAAGGCCCCTTTCCTGGTAAGATCTGTCAAGGGTGCAGCAATCTGTGAGAATCCCTTAACAAACCTCCTATAAAAACCACATAAACCAAAGAACCCCTTAAGCTGTGTAAGGTTTGTGGGAGTAGGCCAATCTACAATAGCTCTAATCTTTTCGGGATCAACCCGAACACCATCTGCACTAATGATATGCCCAAGGTAAAGGAGCTCGGTTAGGCCAAACTCGCATTTAGATTCCTTGGCATACAATGACTCTCTCTCCAGAATAGATAACACCTCCTCCAAATGATGTAAGTGCTCCTCCCAGGTCTTACTGAACACCAAGATGTCATCAAAGAAGATCAAGACAAACCTCCTCAACTGCTTCCTGAATACCTGGTTCATACAACTCTGAAATGTAGTGGGTGCGTTGGTTAGTCCAAATGGCATCACCATAAACTCAAAGTGGCCAAAGTGACATCGGAAGGCTGTTTTCTCAATGCCCTCTGCTCTCATCCTGATTTGATGGTATCCAGACCGCAAATCAATTTTGGTGAAGAAGCATGCCCCATGCAACTCATCAATCAGCTCATCAATCCTAGGAATGGGATACCTGTTTTTAATTGTTTTCTTATTCAGTGCCCTGTAATCGATGCACATGCGCATCGTCCCATCCTTCTTCTTTACCAAAACTACTGCTGAAGCAAAGGGGCTCTTACTAGGCCTGATATGCCCCATCTCCAACAAATCCTTAATCGCCTTCTCTATCTCATCCTTGTGTTTCTTAGGATGACGATATGGAGTAATCATAACTGGTTTGGCTCCCTCCTCGAGCTCGATAACATGCTCTATCCCTCTGTTAGGAGGAACCCCATGAGGAATATCACCAAATACTTTAGCGTGTCTATCAAGTATCTTCTGGATATCTGGTGGATGACTCTTTTCCTGTGGCTCTGGTGAAGCTGGCATAATGTAGCACTCTGTCGTCCACTCTATGTCATCATGACGAAAAAGTCTCTGCATTCTCCTCAAGGACACTAGTTTGCAACCTCCATCCAAAAGTCCTCTAAGTACCACAGTTCTGCCCTCATGCTGGAATCTCATCTCCAATTTCGCTAGGTTGAGTGTGAACTCAACTAGCGAAGCCATCCATGTCATGCCGAGGATGACATCATAATCTCCCATGTCCACAACATAGAACTCATCTCCAACTCATAGCCATCTCCAAACCTAATGTGAAGATTAGATATCTTTCGAGTGCACAATAATTTGTCACCGTTAGCCACCATGACTCTAAACCCATCATGCTCCTCGGTCTGTAACCCTCTCCTAGCTACCAACTGTGCATCTATGAAGTTGTGTAGCCCCAGTGTCAATGAGAGATATCACTTTCTGCCCCTGGATAGTACCCCTGACCTTAAATGTGATTGCCCTTTGGGCCCCTGTCAAGCGTGCCAACGATCTATCATCCTTAGGAATGCTGCTCTCCTCTATAGTGTTACCTTCATCTGAATCGGAGTGCTGATCCTCCCCCTCTGACTCTGACTCTTTTGCTGAAAAATACTCCATTTGATTTGCCTTAGCCTTGAGAGGGCATTTATGAGATAAGTCCCAAGGCTCTCTACAATGGAAGCACAGCTTCTTCTTTCGAAGTTCATTCATGGTTTCATTGTCTAGTCCTTTTGATCCTTCTTTGGGTTTGTTATACTCTTTCTGAAATGGTTTTTTGTCTTTGTCCTTGCGGTAGGAAGAATCTGTTGAATGGTATTTTCCTTTGTATACCGAAGGGGCTAAATCTCGTGTCTTTTTAGTTGCTTCAGCTAAGGTGAGTGGATCATGTCCTTTCACCCAACCTCGTAATGGATCAGCAAGCCCATCACAAAATAACACCACCAATCTCCTAGGAGAGATATCAGTAACAAGTACAGACAAGCGCTGAAACTCGGCGATGTAAGCATCCACAGAACCTGATTGTTTTAACTGTGCTAGCTCCTTGAAATGTAACTCGGGATCCCTAGTGTCAAATCTCTCAATCAATCTGTCGGTGAATTCCTCATAGGATGTAATCTGATTATGCCCCAGAGTCACCATGCCATGATGCCACCATTCATGTGCAACGCCATCCAAGTGCATAGCCGCATACTTGATAGCCTCCTCCTCAGGCATAGGATTTAGCTGCAAGTATGTATCTACCTTCTGCACCCAAGCTTGTGCAGTCATCTTCCCTGAAGCATCATAATAAGGTAAAGAAAGTTTTCCAACTTTCTTTCTCAGCTCAAAGTTTTGATTCCTCCCTCCTGCTCTAGGCATGTGTCTCATCCTCAAGTCCATATAATCTCTGAGGGAAATATCCGCCTGAAACTCCGGTCCACTAGCCTCCCAGTCCCTCCTGAACTGATCCTGTAACTCGGTAATCTGCGGTTCGTTTACTGGTTGAACCGGATCTCTGGGTGGGAAGGTGGGTAGAAGAGGTCTCGAGCTCACTGTCCTAGCTGGGCGTGCAACGTGTCTAAAGTTATCAGCCTCATTCCCATTGTTGCCGTGTTCATTATTACCATTAATGTTATTCTCAGGACCATTGTTGTTACCTTGGCCTCCATTATTATCATTGCCCCCATTGTTATTGTTTCCCCCATTGTTATTGTTTTTGTTGTTGGCATCACCTAGATTAATATTGACACCCATCTGTCTAGCCATGAGCTGCAACATCATGTCCATTCGCCTATTCTGCTCCTGCTGCATATGCTGCCCCTACTCTAATGTATCCAGTAACTGTTTGAACATTACATCCCCCTGATCTGGACCAGTGTTCCTGCCTCCGCCTAATCCTGTATTCATGTCATCTCGGTCACCCATATTGCTGTCTTGATCAAAGAATATCTCCTCTGTGTCTGTATGACTGGATTCTATTTCCACCTGCACGGATGAACTAGACTGTTCGCTCTGCAAGTCTAAAATCCTATTTTGTCTTGCTCTAGTATTGCGAAAATTATAAGGCCCCTGTCGCATGCTCAAACATAAATGCTTAGCCTTTTTTTGTTTTTTTTTTAATTCTGATTTTAGTGTTTTGACATTTCGTCAAACACTTTTCCCTCTATCCGGCTGTTCCAAATTCCCTATAAGACCTCCACAGGATGGCAGGACTTATAGCTCTAATACCACTGTAATGGGCACCCCTGAATGCCCCAAAAAACTAAACCCACTGCTGAAAGGAATTATGTCAAACAGTTTGCATTCAACTTCTTATTTCTCCATTTAATGTTTTAAACCCCTTATAACACTGGAAATCAAACATTTATTTGTTTGTTGTGTTTTGTGCATGGAATAGGAATCATACAACCTAAACAAGAAATAAACTACAATAATATGCAAAGTGGACAATGAACTGCTGCCGATAAAATGTTATTTTCAGAATTAATAAAACCAAATACATGGCAAATTTATCAACTCACTAATTACTCCAGCATTAATGAAATAATACTCCAGCCCATGCTTTTGAACTTGTTGCTACAGTGATGTGAATAGTACCACGTGAATAGTGCCGTGTGAATAGTGTCACGTGAATAGTGCTGCATGAATAGTGCCACATGAATAGTGCCGCATTGAACAGTGCCGCTACAGTACTTTGTCCTTCAATCATTCCACTACCTTCATAAAATCATTCCCTCAAAGCGGCATAAGCGTTGGACAAGTAGTGAAGAAGATATGAGCAAAATACCAAATCTGCCTGTAGCTGGAAATGCAACTAAACTGCCTGATAATGAAACTGATAACAATGGATTCCAAAGGCCAAACCCCAAGGGAATGACGTCTAGAATGTCACAAGAGAGGATAAACGTCCTCAAATGCCAAGAACGGATCTGCAACTCGCACACCAATTTCTTCTCATATTCAACCTCCCTAATGAAGCCACAAACGCTTCCTTTTATTCTATTTCCAAGGGTCGGTTCAACTCTCATGGGCAATGTGAGATAAAAGATGAGCAATATAAAACATATATTAAAATATCCCCTTATGTCTCCCTTGGGTACACATCCCCATAGAATAAATATTGAAGTAACACTTTAATACTTTACAATTAAATTAAATGTTACTTTAATAAAACTTCAGGCATTAAAAAGTATTAGCAATCGGACTTCGAATAATGCAAGTGATAGCTTGTCGAAAAGCTCTCACCGAAGAGTATCAAATCCAATCACCAAAACTGGCCTCCACTGTGTCCTGTTGACTTACTAAAAATAGTAAGTATGCCTGAAACTGAGTAAATCAACTTCATTTTGGCCCAAACTGGAAATGACTAGGCCAAAACACTCCAGGATCCCCTTAAACCCTTCGTTAGCCCTCGGGACCATGTAGAACAAGGCTAACGCACACACGCTTGGTCAACTGCTAAAGTGGGGACATTACAACTGGAGCAAGCCTTTCGAGAGGGGTACTATGCTTTGAGGCACTCAGAGTAGGTATTGGCTAGACGTGAGGCTGTCGTGGTCAGATTGGCTAGGGAGACAATAGAGCGACACTTGGCTCAGCGTACCCAGGAGTTGGAAGCAGAGAAGGCGGCACGAGTGGCTATCGAGGTTAGATTGGCTAGGGAGATAGTATTGTATTAGCAGAGGCTATAGCTGAAACATGTTTTTGGAGACTAGTTTGGTGCAAGCACGGGAGGAATGTGATGTGAGGGAAAAAGAACTACTCGAAGCAACATTGATGGGGAGGGCGGCACTCCAGCTTTTTCAGGGACGCCCCTCCACCCCTTCTCAGTGATTTTCTTATTCTATGTGGTGTATTTCATCTCTCTTTTGTTGTGAGTCGCCAGAGACGACTTTCTTTTTGGGGGGATGATGTTAGCCGGAAAGACTACTTTATTATATGTTGGGTATTAGTTATGTTGTTCCGACAGTAATTAGTTATTACCGAAGGGTAGTTGGGTTGGGCGGTGATGTTTGGTCACACCCCTTCGGGTAGATAAATATGTACCACTTACGGGTGAAAGGGACAACAATGATTATAATGTGAATGTACTTATATGTTGGAATGATTAATAAAAGTATATATTATTCTTTGATATGTTCTATGTTTATTATATTTCCTGCACTACGTCTATGCAACATTAAGTTTACCCTAGCGGGCAAACACTAAGCCTCAAACTGAGAGGCAACTCATAATGATCGCCAAAAGACAAAGCACTTATCTTGTCATCGCAGGGATCCCAAATCAATCTATCCACCCGATCCTGGAAGTAGAAAGAGATGTTTATCATTCTTCCATCTCCCTATAGCGGCCATCTGAATAAGTAGTTCACCCCAAAGATGCCAAGAACATCTCTAATAAGCACGGAGATCAACTCATTAGGTCACCCAATGTTACTGCTAAAAGATGTGCTAGCATAAAAAATGATGCTGGGGGTGTCACCGAGCCTCTGTTCCTGAAGGATAATCACCTCATAAGGTATGTATCTCAAGGAGAGATGTCTCCACGAATCTGCCTGCAACTCAATAACTTTGGTAGACCAAGTCAAATCTGAAAATGCACTGGATGGCCAAGCAGGGCAGCCACTAATAACTAAAGCATGGATGAAGAAAAATCACTAACCGATAAACTAATAGCTGCCATATCATAAAAACTCATTATGCATTAAGGACAACTCTGAAATTTCTGATTCACTACAAGTTTCATCAATCAAATCAACACCTGCACCAAGGAAATGATCATCATTACATGAAATTTCAAAACTAGTATCACTTGGTTTATCCTCATCCTCATGTGGAAAAATTGTTACCTCATAATTTTGTGAAGGTATATAACTGTTGTTGTAAAAATCAGAATTCTTTTAGTTGACTTCTTGCTAGTCCTTTAGGCCTTCCGTGGCATAATCTGACTCAATTGGATAGAGAAAAGTGGAAACACTATGTTCACTTTCATTTTCACCAAGGGTATGGATCTCTTCAACAATTTGTATGATCTCCTTGGTTTTAGAATTAAGACCATCTTCCTTGTGAGTGGCTTCCATAGAAATCTGATTTTCAGCTTGGTATAATGAGTCATGTGTCATACTTAGTTGAAGACAAAGCTCATCTACCTCCTCTTTATCATCTGCATATTTAATGGCCATATCTCTATCTTTGAGCAACTTCAAATAATCTGATTTCATCTTTACCAATGCTCTTTTAAGTGTGTGAAGGTATGCACTATTAATTCCACTCACTATTCCCTTTTCCTTTTCCTCAATTTGAACTTTCCACAAAGTTTCTTCAATGTTTTTATGGGTATCATCAAAATGCACTAAGGCTGCAACAACCATATCATCCGAGATTTTTAGCTTATTCTCCAAATTATATGCTCTGAATTCCTCATATAGAAATAAAATTTCTGATTGGTCATTCAAACTGCCCCTTTAGTGTTATTATCATGGTCTAGCTCAAGTATACAATTTTGAGCAGCCTCTTGGTTGGAAGAAATTTCGTTATCTGCTTTACTATTTTCAGAATTTTTCTCCATCTCAACATGCATGGCCTCATCTTCTATTATGTCATTATTTTCAAATGATTCATCATCATGGGAGGATGCATTTTCTTCTTTAGGAACATCAAATTGCTTGTCAATAACAATTTCCAAGTCACCAAATAAGAGGCTTGTATATCCCTTACCATTAACCATAGCTGATTCCATCTTCTTGCAAGCTTGAGTATCATTATGTTGGAGCCACACTATTGGATTCTTATCTTCTTCAACACTGATCTGAACTTCTTGTGCTGACTCTTGTTCCTTGTTGTTTCCACACATGTGATCAAGTGACCAAGTATGCTGGCAAGTGAAACAAAGTTGCTCTTTCCTCATTTGGTTCTTACTCATTTTTGGAAATCTTGCAACCTGTATGCCTACTGATATTAGCTCATTTTCAGTCATAAACTCCTTGAACCTTTCAATCTTATGCTCAATCAATTCACTTGAGAGCTCATAAGCCATGGGTGAGATTTTATGTTCCCCTCTCCATAATGCCAGCAAATCTGATTGTAATTGCTTACATACATCATCATCCTCATCTAATATTAAGGACATGATAGTTTTTATGCAAGCCCTCACATTGTCTAGATGATGCTTCCTAAATTCCCTTAAGAAACATTGAATCAATTGTAGGATCATCCTTTCACAACTGAGATCCAACATGTTGATAAAAAATCTGGCTTTTGCCATAAGTTCCAAGGTCTTAACCTTGTTACCAAAAGTAGGACCCTTTACGTCATGTAGTCCGCATAAACTGTCCACAATCAGTTGTACTACCTTCTTCAATATGCTATCATTATAAGGTGTAACAAGAGTTGTTATTCAGATAATTTCACTGAGACAAGAAGCAACTAGTCGTCTCACATCTTCACATGGGTACTCCATTAACCTGTGCTGGACTAAGGCAACCATTGAGGGTTGCAAGGCCCAATTCAAGAGTCTCCAATCAGATTGGTCCACTTTGGATAAATTTGAATCCACTTCTTCCAGCTTAGAAAGAAGACCGTCGAGAGATTGCATGGACTCCAATTGCAATCCCATGATATATAGTCCATTCCCTATTGCTTCTTCTTTCTGCAAGTTTTTTAATTGTTTGCCATTAAAGGTGTTATTAAATTCTTTTGAGAATACCCTGTGTTTCAGGATTTCCATTGTATTCACTTTGTCTGATGCACATTGTGTAAGATGCTACCACTGTCCACAACAACCCATACCCATCCCAATACTTTATGTTTTCAATTTGGAATCAGTCTCTGCTATAATTCTTCCTAGATTTGACCAGCTTGATCAGTCACTGTCCTAAAGCCAATTGTAAAGTAACTGTTGCAAAAGCTCTGGTTAATTTACCAACTGTTAATGGCTGTAGTATCCCAACCACGAATTTGACTGCAAATTTTATCTCAATCTGAAAATGACTCTCATAGACTCCGATTTTTGAAAGTTTGGATTCATGTTTGTTTGTTTTAAAGTTTTCCAGCAGCTTCTTGAGATGGCATGACCACGAGTCTAATTTGCAATTTAAGCAGATAGGTAACAAACAAATATGTAGCAGTAAAAAGAGAGAATGTGGATACAACCACTAGAGTTCTTCATAAACTCTATTCACCAGTAAAATTTCCTTACACCAGAGTTAAGCAACAAAGTATAACAGTTACAATATCAAAACCAATAAGTCCTCACAGACAAGATATGACAGAGATATAAAATGGTTTGACAGATATTGGAACCCGGAGGTGAGTGCTCCACAAATTTGTCTACTGGAAGTTCCGACTTGTCAATCTTGGCTCGGAACTCTTTCTATCAGCTACATGCACTCAACGTTCCCCTTTTTGTCATGCAATATCTTCAAATCTGGGACATGATGGTTCCCTCCTCAGCTTCAATAGTATCATTGTCTACCCAACAATAATGGTTACTAACTTTGCTATTCCCTGCTGAAGGTTGTGTCATCAAATCCGAACCTACTACAGTCGGGTAGCACCAGTATTAATGCCTGTAGATGGTGGTTACTGCTTGTAGCACAAGGTGCATTCAAACTGCTGCTGGGTGATATTCGCGACACCTGGAGACCACATGATATACTCCTTCCCAATACTCCAACCCACCCGCGATGGCTCTGACTGATCTCTGCATTTATATTATGTTAATGGAAAAGTCCCGACACTACTGTTAGCAATATAGTATCGTCCTGTATCAGCTGGTGTATCAGATGATTACGCGGCTTCCAAATCACAGTCTTCCACGTAGACCATAGTCTCCACACTTCCAGCTCGATTTTTCCTGTGAATTCTACCGTTTCCAAATGGACGTTCCAGCTGACCTCGTTGACACAAAATTGTTCACAGAATACATTCCCTGCTAATCATGTGTTCTCCAATTCTCATCACTTTCTGTTCGCAGCTCTGTGAATGTTTGCTGCCACATGTACTGGAGGATATGAGACGTTATAAACTACACTAATTCTTTCTGACTCCTTCGAGAAAGAACGATTGTTCAGTCATAAGAATGACAGGTGCCAAGAATTTCTTCGACTCTCAGCTGCGAATGAGAGATATGAATGGACTTTTTAAAGAATCCACACCAAAACAATCGTATCCTGCTCGGGAAATGTCGTTTGGGTTTCCAAAAAACTTTTACGGCAAATGCACAGCGTTACCAACTTGCAACCTGTTTAGAAACGACATGAATCTTGGAAGAACTCCGTTCGAAGCTGCTGAACAACCAATACTTGAACGGGCACCCAAAAGGAACATGACACCAGCTACATATACTGCCGCACAACTATTGACGGAGCAAAAAAAACCAACCAATAAGAAGGCTGAATTTATCAATACCAGTTCCAAACTATAGTCTTGATTTTTTCCGCAAATATTAATCTCGCCACACTATAATCTGGACAAAGTTAAGATAAAGTCTTTCCCGTTATATTTCTTCTCAACATTAGAAAAACTTAATCAAATGTTGCCAACCTTCGTTTCCTGAAGCACAACATAAATTAATATTTCATTCCACGGGCCCACCAAAACTAAACTCATGAAGGTTTATATGAATCGATTCATACAGCCGCTAATGCAATGCATATCCCAAACTTTAATATAATCGGGAAAATATTAAAACATTTGCTTCTCAATATGAATTCAACGCCAATAATCCACGGCTTCTTCCCTGAATCCACTCACGACACAACCATATGCTCGAATCTGTGCTTACAGAAGTAGATACCTCTAAAACAGTCATTCACTCTTACTGCTAATGTTCAACTTCAAAAACATTTATGCCAATAACATTTCGCTGTGACTACTTTCCTTATAACATTTGTACGTCACAAATATTAATATTGACTATAGCAATAGTGTGCCCAGTCCTCAATCGGACCCACATAACATACTTCCGCAAAAGAGAGATAATTATTCCAACAATAATCGCAGTTCTGGAAATATTTACTCAATAGCGTTGATACGTTTAGAGGCTTCAAAATTAAAACCGCTCAACATTTATAATAAGTCGGGGAAAGAGTCCGCAAAGCTCAGATTGAGGCCAGAAATATTTTAAAAAAATATCAAACACCTCCTTTATAGCCCCAACTCCAAATATACAGAAATAAAAATAACTCTTTGTTTCTCCAAATCAGATAAAATACTTCAAAACTCTGCAATGTATTTTTCCATAAATTTCAGAATTGCAAATGACTCTGTCATTCATGAAACTTCAGAGGCTGGCAGGAAAACCAGCTCTGATACCACTGTAATATCCCCAACCGGATATTTTCCCCCAAATTCTCCCAAGTAATTTTTAGAAGTATAAACAGATAAACTCATGCAAGAGATTTTAGAATAACCAATAGAATGCTAGAAAATTCCCGCATAATATATACTTAGGAATGTTACTGCATTTAATATTCAGCAGTACAATAACATAATCCAATCTTAAATATAGAAACTACAGCCAGATTGGATAATGAGAAATGAACCTGAAATGCAATGTGAATTCCATTGCGAATCCACCTCAAGTGATGAATTGGGTTTCCGTCCAATCCACTGAGGAAGGCTGAAGATTTCCGTCCTTAGGTTTTTGAATAGAATGCTGATAGCTTTCTAGGTCTCTCCAAGAGAAATCAGAAATCAAAACACATCCATGCATGCTGAAATGAATCAAGGTGTCTTCTTTTAATGCCTAAAGCAGTGACTCTTAAGCACCCCCGTTTCTGTCTTTCGTCTTCTTCCTCTTTTGTCACCTTTTTCCCTTTTTAATATTAAAATGACTTTTTAATAATTTGCATTCAACTCCCAAACAACAAGTCACTTTTAATATTTTTATGACGTTGGCTTATAATTTTCTAATGTCCCAAAAAGGGGACATTACATGCATCTCGGAGTACCAACAAGTCCAGCGATGGTGACTCCTCTCTGTACCAGCGTGGCAATCCTGTCTGCACGGTTTATATTAACCTCCTTGGAAGCTTGCTGGCCATCTCCTTTGGGCTCAGGTTCCTCATGCTCCTCGCCGTCTGACATCACCTCATGTAATGGATTTTTCCTTTGCCTAGGCACCGATGCTCTGGTTCCCACGGATCCCTACAGTTAAAACAAAGTTTCCTCCTCCTGAGCTCTTATCTGGTGGCCTCATCCAATGATGGTTTCTTTGGAGCGAGTTTGTTGTCTTTCTCCTTTGGAGTGAGGGGTGGCTTGGGGTGCGAATAATTCCTGGAGGAAGAAGATGACGCTGCCATGTCACGTGCCTTCTTAATTGCTTCGGTGAGCGTGATGGGGTTGAATCCTTTCACCCAACCTTTCAGAGGTTCCAACAGCCCATCCATAGAAAACACAATCAATCGCCTCTCTGAGATATCTATTACTAGCACAGACAGTCTTTGGAATTTTGTAATATAACTGTTGACTGATCCAGATTGCTTTAGTTGTGCCAACTCCTTAAAATTAAGTTTTGGATCTTTCTCATCGAATTGATCCATTAGCCTCTCCGTGAATTTAGCAGAGGAGGTTATTGGATCGTGGACGAGGGTAACCATTTCATGATGCCACCATTCATACGTGATCCCTTCCAGGTGAAGCGCCGCAAATTTGATCACCTCATCCTTTGACATCGGGTTAAGTTGGAAATATGTGTCTGCCTTCTGTACCCATGAGTGTGCGGGTGTTGATCCAAATCCACCAAAGGATGATAAGTTTACCTTGCCTATCTTCCGTTTGAGATCATCGTTGTAATAGCCACGACAGATCAGCATAATCTCTGAAGGATATGTTTGTTTCGAGGTTCGCGTTCCTCCAGTCTTGCATTAGTTGCTCCTGCATTTCTTGGAAAGTGGGCTTTTGTTCCTTCTGAGGTGCTTCGGTTCTCGACGGAAATGTCGGCATCAACGGTTGTGAATGCTGAGGGTTTTCTCTCCCTGTGATGGAATTATCACCGTGCACATTTTGTTCTCCGTTTGTCTTCCCTTCCGCCAATCTCCGTAACGTCTCCTCCAGTAGTCATTGTCATTCTTCCCCTTTGACAATGGTGTCGTTGAGCTATGCATGACTTCTGGTTAGCTCCCTTAACAATGCCATGACTTCCGCGGCAAGATCCTATGGTTCCCCCATCCTGTCAACAGAATGGTACCTCCTTTTGGTGTAAAGGCGCATCCACAACCTCACAAGCTAGCAAGATCACCAGCTCTGATACCACTACGATGTTCCTATGTCACCAACAAACACAGGCGTACGGTTCACACATGCACCCTCTGATGGCGTACCCCAATTACTATCCACGAGTAGCTTGTCAATGTCTCGTCTAATGCTTGTGTACGGCAATTACACTTGATCTAGTGAGGTTTTGCTGATGGCTCTTCTTTATTTTGAAGCCTGATAAGAGAATGAATGTGGCTTCTTGGAGGACTCCCAATATGTCAATAGGAGCACCGAGCTGGTCTAGTCAAGCAACTTCTTTATGTGGCAAGCTACATTTGCTTACGGAATAATTGAATTACTCATAAAGGTATCTATTAGACATATGGATATATCTGTTTTTATATGTAGGTCAGTACACACAAATTAGTTATGCAGAGTTTTAATTAGTCATGATGTTATTGTCCTATTTTTTGTGTACATTTCTGATTGATAACGTGTGTTATAACTTTTTGTCGTTCATTAAGATTACTTAATATTATTATGATATTTCATAGGATCAATCCAGTGCCGTGTCGGGGGGAGGTATACACAGATTGTACAGATGAAAAATAATGTGTTTGTAAATTAACAAGGTTGATGTTTTGCCTGATCCTTGTTATTCATGAAAACCTGTTATTACGTAATTTTTTGACCTTCAAAGTGATTCAAATGATTAAAACTTGTGCTTTTGAAAACTGGCCATTGTTTTGATTGGGTTATCCTTTTTAACTCAATAAAATATTTGAAATCATCGCTGTTTGAGACCTTTGTCCTCCAGAGGTTTTTTTTCTCTTTTTGGGAGTATCATGGATATAGTCTGAAAGTTACTGGCATTTGGTAGCATCTTGTCTTTGCTTTATACACTTATGGGGAGGTATTTCATATGATACAATAAGTACAATACAGTTACTATAATAAATGATTATCATTTTATAACTTGCCAATTCTTTTGTCATTTGATTTGCCTGGTAGGAAGATGTTACTGTGTTTGGGAAAGATTTGAATTCATCATCTAAATTTTTTTATGCTTTCATGTTTATTGTTTTTTTAAAATGAATATAGGCTTTTTAGCAACTTCATGGTATAGGCAATTGAATTAGTTTCAAACACAAACATTTAAACATGGCTACCTCAAAGTTTTCTTTTGTTCTTTTTCTGGCATCCAGGATTTTGATGAGTACAAAACAATACTAAAGCCACGCCTAAAGTTGATTGTTCAAAATGATGATCGTGAGTGGTTTATTGTGTTCGTCTCAAAGGCGTATGTGAGCAATGACCAAGCAAACAAACTGATGAAGAGGGTATACAGTAAGCTTGAAGTTGACTTTAGCTCTAAAAAGCGAGACAGGTAAGCCATCATTTGGTATCTTCTGTTATTTCTCTCTTTGGATTTGTTCTTAAAAAATTCAGCTATATTTCCCTTGGTTTTGAATGTGAAGCTGAGCATTCTAGTATATAAAATGGAGTAAAATCTGATCTCTTATGTACAGATATCTCATATAATATTGCATTATTAAGAGTGGATGCAAAATAAGCTGAAATTATTCTTTTTGTTTTTGTCACATTTTCAAAAGAATAATTAAATTCTATTTCTTCTTATGCAAATCTCATAGGTGTCTTTTGGGGCCAGAGCATGTCTGATGCTCACCTCAATTACTTTCCATTTTAAGTGATGAAATATGTAACGTGTCATCGTGCTTAACATAATTGATCTCATCATTTATAAGTAAGTTGAGATGTTACATTTTTTTGTTGGCAATCACAAGTGCTTAGTGAACATTTCAATTAATGATGTGTTTTGCAACATTGTGACGAAATAAAATTCCAATCTCAATCTTTCTACAACTATGTAAGGATAATTGTTGTTGTCGGGAGTGTCCGATCCGCCTACTGCCTCACTCTCACTGTCTTCCTCCTCCTCCGAGTCCTCACTGGACTCCTCCCGTCCACTGTCCACATTCTCCCCTTCCGACTCAGAGAGGGCCTGACGCTTCCTCTTCAGTCCTGTCTGTACCCCTCCAGCATCCAAGTGCCGCCAATGAAAGATGAGAGGCTCTCCCGTCGCAATGTCCACCGGTTGTGGCCTCAGCTTCTCCGTCGGAATCTGTTCTCGGGCAGCATTCAGAAACAACCCTATGGCAATATGGGGCATGTAAAACGTCCTATGCTGTAGAGTCATAAACTCGTACAGCCTCTCCGCCATCACTGAAGCCCAATCATATACTGTCCCCTGGCGGATCCCGTTCATGAAAACCAAATGTGTAAGGGCAATGTCGGATGCCCTACTCGCCCCGGTCAACCTGCTCTTCACGATATCCATCAAACATCGCCATTCACCTGGGGTCACAAATGATTTTTTAAGTCCTCGATTCCGGGAAGAAGAGCCAAGCAATGACTCGAACTCCTGCTGAGACAAATTTCTTGAAACCAGCTTAATATACTTCTCCTTGTCTTCTCTGGTCAGCTTCCTCGGCTTCAAGTCGATTTTCCTGCCCTGTGTACCAGGAATACCAAACACCCTCGAAATCTCTCGAGCTGTGAATGAAATCTGAATCTCTGTACCACAATATTTCAATGTACTCCGTCGGCTGAACCGGTCAAATGTATCAATCATCCCCCTCAGAGGACCCTCGTACTCCTTAATGGAAGGCAACGGCATCTGTATTGCCCAATGAACTCCGGCCCGCCGAATCTGTCCCTTCAAGAAATTGGTATCCGGAGTCTGCTCCCACCATGTACGGCATTCCACTCCGCTCAGCCCTTCAAATGTCACAGTCTTCCAGGTGACTTCTTTTTGGGCCTGCTGCGGACGGTGCTTCTGTTTCCTGTCCATGCTTCTGGAATGTGAAACCCTTGGTCTGCTACTACTGGCTGGTTTGGAAATTTGCAATTTTTGTCTCCAAGAACTCTGCTGTTGCCTTGAGCTCATCCTTCTGTACTGTGTAATAACGGTTCGTAACTGATTTTTGAAATACTTCTGTCGTACAAATCAACTTCCTTCAGCCAATGTACTTTTTCCAATATGCAAATATGTAGCAGCTGCAGGTCTCATCAACTGGTCACACTCTCCAAGGGTTGATAACTAAACCGACTGGGGGTCTAGGGGGCAACGCCCCCAGCGGGGTCGAGGGGCAGCGCCCCCGCGGGGTCGAGGGGCAGCGCCCCCGCCGCCAAGACCAATTTAGCACCTTCAAAGTCTATGAAACACACTAATTTTGTGATTTTCATATGCTCCCATGCTCTTTTCTGCAAACCGCTTATGTTTCCCTTACTTCCTGCTCATGCCCTTCCCTTCGGTACCATTTGTTCTTCAATATGAGCTGCTTTGTTTTGTCGTCGTTTTTTTTTTTTTTTTTTTTTAATTTTTTATTTGTTATAGTATACCATATGAATTTCCTCTTTCATGCTTTCCCTTCACACGCCCCAATGCTATGTACGGCAATCCCAAGTCTTCCTTAGACGCAATGAAAGACAATGTGTACAGACGTCTTTGCCAAAAAAAAATTGATCTCTTATATACTATAGGGCCGTACGGACCCTTACGACATATATGCAACTTAACTGTTATTTGACGTACTCACTTCTTCATGCTGTACGATCCTGAATGCCTTCACGTTTTGTTTTTCTTCCTTGCACGTACGGTCCATGCAATGCGGCAGGCTACATCCGTACGGCTCCGTACGGTCTTCAGATTTGATATTACGAAATTATACCCTTTCCATACGGCAATGTACGGCACTCAAAAACCGTACGGTGATGCACGGTCTACTCCTCCAAAGTGTACGGTGCCGTACAACAAGTCCTTATCCGCACACGCCAGTTGGTCGTACGGCCAAGTTCGATAGCAATTTCCTCTATGCCTGGCGCCGTACGGGTTTTAATAATGCTGCAATAATGTCGTACGGTGCTAATATACCTGCCGTACGGTGTTAAAACATTAAGATGCATGTCGTATGGTACCGTACGGACATGTTACTCTGCACTTTTTTTTTTAAAAAAAAAAAATTTATTTTTTATATATATTTTTTTTCAATTTTTTCAACTTTTCAAATTTTTTTTTTCAATTTTCAATTTTTCAATTTTTTTTTTTTTTTTTTCAATTTTTTTTTTTTTTTTTTTTTTTCAATTTTTTTTTTTTTTTTTCAAATTTTTTTTTTTTTTATAAAAATAATTTTTCTGAATTTTCTAAGTACCCGACGCTCGCGGTGTGGCCGTCGGTCGTTCATGATAGACTTTCAGTTTCGACCCGTTCACCGTGTCCGAAATTTCCCGTCCGTCGAGGGTCCACAGCTTCACAGACCCATTGGCAGCCACCTCTCGTACTTTGTAGGGCCCAATCCATTTTACTTTGAATTTTCCAGGCTTGATTTCATTTCGCCCGTTGTATTTTAAAACCAATTGGCCTGGGGTAAACTGCATTCGTCGGAGATGCTTATCGTGCCAGACCTTCCTCCTTTGCTGCGTCGCTTCAGTGGCCCATTGTGCCAAAGCCCGTTTTTCATCCAACTTGTTTAAGAGATAGAGTCGTTCCCTCAGACTCTCCATATCCCCCAATTTATTCTCGATGGCAATCCTCAGACTTGGAACCATGAATTCCACCGGTACCACGGCCTCCTGTCCATACATGAGTTGAAAGGGCGTCTGTCCGGTGGTCACCTTGTAAGACGTCTGATAGGCCCATAGTACCGAGGGTAGCCTCTCTTCCCAATCCTCGCCCTCGACACCGCAAGATTTGTAGATTACGCCGACCAGGATCTTGTTGGTGGCCTCTGCCTGACCATTTGCCCGGGGGTAGTACGGGCTCGAGAACGTGTGAAAAATTTTGAACTCTGTCGTCAGGAGTTTGATCACGTGGTTGACGAAATGGCCACCCCTATCACTCGTCAACTGAAGCGGGATGCCATATCTCGTTATTATCTGCTCATAAATAAACTTAGCCGTGCTTAGAGCAGAGTTATCCGTCAGTGCTCGAGCTTCCACCCACTTGGTCAAATATTCCGTCGCCACCACAATGTATCGGCAGCGTCGAGCGCGGCTGGGCTTCAAAGGCCCCACAAAATCCAGTCCCCACCGTTCAAACAATTCCTGTGCATGAGAAGGGTTAAGTGGCATGTAGTCTCGTTTGAGAGGTCTCCCTGCCCGCTGGCATGTGTCACAGCCGACGACCCACTCCCTGGCATCATTGTACACCGTCGGCCACCATAAGCCTGCCAACAAGACTTTTCTGGCGGTGGTGTCGGGGCCCATATGCCCTCCGGCAGGTCCCTCATGAGCTTCTTTCAACACTCTCGGAACCTCTTCCTCCATTACGCAACGCCTCAATATTTGATCTGGACCCATTTTGTACAGCAGTCCGTTGATAAGCTGGAAGGTTCTGCTCCTCAGAACCAATTTTCTACGCTCTCCGGGGAGCATTCCTTCTGGAAATCGGGCCGTGGACAGGTACTCACCGATACTTGTGTACCACTTCGGTAGTACGGCGATGTGAAACAGGTGAGTATCTGGAAAGTCATCGTTTATTCCTACTGGAGGCTCGCCAGACTTAATTCGAGACAATTGGTCCGCAATCACATGACTGCGTCCTGGCCGTACAACAATTCTGAAGGTGAATTCTTGAAGGAGCAGCAACCACCTGCTCACCCTTCCCTGAATGATGGGCTTGTTAACCAAGTACATCAAAGCCTGGTGGTCCACGAAGAAAGTAAACGGCGTCGCCAATAGGTAGTGCCGAAACTTCTGAACCGAGTAGACCATTCCGAGAGCCTCTCGCTCTGTAGTGCTGTAGTTCTTCTCCGCCCTCGAGAGTAACCGACTTGCAAAATAGCTTGGGTGATCCAGCCCATGTTCGACTTCTTGTGCCAGGGTGGCCCCGATGGCGTAGTTTGACGCATCCACATGAACATGGAACTCTCTGTCCCAGTCCGGAAATGCCAAGATGGGGGCTGCCAACAGTCTCGTTTTTAAGTCATCGAATGCCTCCCCTTGCTCCTTCGCCCAGACGAACGGCTCCCCTTTCTTCATAAGTTTATCCATCGGGTATGAAATCCGGGAAAAATTCTTTATGAACCGTCGGTAGTACCCGATATGGCCCAGGAATGACTTGACACCAGTTATGTCATTGGGAGCCTCCATTTCAATTATCACCCGGACCTTGTCGGGGTCCGTCTTCAACCCTTCCTTACAAACGATGTGTCCGAGCAGCTTCCCCTGCGGTACCATGAAACGACACTTCTTCGGGTTGAGTGCCAGACGTGCCTTCCGGCACCTCTCCATGCACTCCCCGAGCGCTGCAATGTGTTTGTCTTGGCCACCGAAGATGGACCAGTCATCCAGAAATGCCTTAAAATTTCCTCTCGACATTTTGTCAAAGATGTGGAGGATAATTCTCTGAAAGGTCGCAGGCGCGTTACACAGGCCGAAGGGCATCCGGTTGTAGGCGTACACACCATCTTCCACTACAAAGGTGGTTTTTAGCTTGTCCTCCTCTGCAATGGATATCTGGTTATATCCTGAAAACCCGTCCATGAAGGAATAGATCTCATGGCCTGCCACCTCCTCGAGTATGCTGTCTGTGAAGGGTATCGGGAAGGGATCCTTAATGGTCACCGCATTGAGACACCTAAGTCTACGCAGATGCGGATTTGGTTAGCCTCTTTCTTCTGAGATATCACGATTGGTGACACCCACTCACTTGTGTCTACTCGGAAAATTATCCCCGCGTCTAGCATCCGCGCAATCTCGGTCTCCACCCTTGCAGCATAGTTTTTGTTCATCCTGTACGGCCTCTTCCGCACAGGTTGGGCTCCAGGAACCAAAGGAATGCGGTGCACGCAGAGCTCCGGAGGTACGCCCTTTAGGTCTTTATAATTCCAGGCAAACACGTCCTTATACTCTGTGAATATTTTGAAGGCTGCCGTTTTTAACACGGGATCCCAGTCATCTCCCACCAGGATAGTCTTGGGATTCTGCTCGTCCCCGAGATTTATTGTTTTCAGTTTTGCCTCTTTGTATTGGATAGTTTCTCCCTCCGAGAACACGTGGGCCGGACTTACTCTCATCTGGGCTTCCCCCTCTGTATATTCTGTGTACTCCGGAGGGAACTCGTTCGTGTTCTCTTCCGGAGGGAACTCATTCCCAATCTCCAGTATATTGCACGATGGCTGAAATACCTCGTAGTCACGCATTTGCCAGTGAAAGAGACCATCTAGTGAATCTGTATCTCCTTCTATCTCGAGTACCCCTTCATCATTCGGTTCCATAGTTTCTTCCTCTCCGTCCATCCCGCCACCATCGGAGTCTGAGTCGGACGCCATTTCCTCTCCAACCATTTGTGTGGCGAGGTCTACCACAAATTTCCTCCCCCCTTTCTCGAATGCGAGGGTGTTCTTCTTCCAGTTGTGATTGGCTCGGGCTGTCACCAACCACCCTCTACCCAATATAGCGTCATACCCCTTTTGCTTGAGAGGGATTACGACGAAGTCTAAGGTGAAAGGCTGGGTTCCGATAGTCACCTGCTGTGCCATCAGCATACCGAGTGGTTTAATACCGTGCTGGTCGGCCCCTAACAGATTGAAGGTTGGTGGCCACAGCGTCGGTTTCCCCAAACTCTTCCAAGTTCCTCCGGAAGGACATTAACGCCCGACCCTCCGTCAACAATGGTGTTCGTGAGGATTTTACCCAGGATACCCATTTCTACTACTGCCGGGTTCCGTCCATGGTTTATTGATAACGTCATCGGGTCGGCTGCACAGCCACCTGGGATCTCCGTTCGTTCCATCGTCGTACGTGGCGTGTTAGGCCCTAGGAATAGAGCTGTTTTTAGGTGTGGCATGGTCTCCAACAGGTCCTTGACCTTTACGGGTATTTCCATTTGCAATATCTGCCGTAGTATACTTTGCTCCGCCAATTCTCGGTGAGAAGTGCCAGCGTCAGTAGGTTCCTTCCGGTCCTGTATCTCTTTTTCGATCTCGGCCCTCGCTTGCAGTACCCTCTGTTTCTCCGTCGGAGGGTGTGGGTACGTGGCCTTTTTGGCTTGGGCACGGGTGACTGTCAGGACCTTCTCAGTACCTCTACATTCCAACTCCAGGATGTTACAGCCGGGCTTCGGACAATTAGCGTCCTCATGGTCGCCCGGTCCGCACCACCGACACAACTTCTGCGGAGTCGCGGGCTCCGTCTGACAATCACGAGCATAGTGACCCCACTGATTACAACTCCGACATTGTATCATGGGTCTTCCCTTAGCATCATATTGGATCCGGGGCTTATTCTCATTGTTGCCTCGGCCTCCCCGACGGTTATTTTTATATCCGCCAGATGATGCAGCATTCTGTTGTCCACCCGTACCAGACGTGGAAGGTTGCTCCTGTGCATAGAGTACTTGTTGGCCTCTTGCCCTCAAGTTATAGGGACATTCTTTAAGGGGATGTCCTGCGATTTGGCAGATATCACAAAAAGCTTTTTTCGGACAAGACCCTTTTGTGTGGCCTGCCTCCTTGCAGTCCGTACACCACACTGTATCTTCTTCGGCTTTGCTAGCACTTCCTTTGGCGGCTTTAAGTTCTCGCATCATCCTCTCAAGGTCTTTTTGCAATGCGAGCACTTTCTTGCTCGACCCGTCCTCACTACTTTCCGTCTCTGAATCATCATCAGAAGATGACCTTGTCTTCTTCGAGGTCTTACATTCGCTCTCGAGATCCATTGCTCGGTTATATGCATTACTATACGAAGTAGGCGGTACTATCTTCATTTTCTTTCGGAGGGATGTTTTGAGTCCCTCCACGAACCATCTCTTTTTCAATTCATCCGCTGGGGCCGACTCCATTTTTCCAATGAGTTCTTTGAGTCGTCGGCCGTACGCACGGACAGACTCATTCTTGGCTTGCTTCGTGTTGTAGATCTCCGCCAATATTTCATTATCATCCCGTAACAATTGGAACTCTGTCTGGAAGGCCTTTTTGACATCATCCCATGTCGTGAGCCTTGTCTTGTCAACGTCCGAGTACCAATCAATGGTACCCTCTCGCAGTGTTGCAGGGAACTGACGGATCCATTCGTTCTCGTCAGTTACCCCGTGTGCAGTCCATATCGTTTCACACGTTCGACAGTGCCGAACTGGATCCTCCTTGGATTGCCCCGTAAATTTCGGTAACTTCTGCTTATTCACTGCCATGGTTGGCCGCGGTGGAGGCGGTGCACCGATACCACTCGTGCCCACACCTCCCTGAGTGCTGTGGGTAGTCTGGACTTGTGGTACTTGTCCTTGCGGTAGTTGCTGGGCTGGTGGTACTTGCCCTTCTCTTGGCACCGTACCGTGTGGGGTTCTCGGTTCCAACGGAGGGTTTGCTGGTGTGCTCGTGCCACCCTCTGCAGTATCACCCTCTCCGCCGGTTTGATTCTCCGCGCTTGGTGTACGGAGACCCACCTCAAACCGTACTCTCTCCTCTTGGAGAAAGGCTCTTCTCGCCCGTGTCTCCTCAAGTAACTCTTCCCGACTCCGCACTCTCCGTTCCGGAGAAGTGAACTCTTCTTCGGCTTCTGCACCCTCCGTACCCCTTCCGAGGTCCCCTTCGGGCAACCCTCTGGCAAGCTGGTCTTTGGCAAGTTGCCTGAGCCTACACCGACGTTCACGTTGCTGCGCGGATATCAAAGCCTTCTGTGCGGCTTCCCCTTCGTCATCTATCACTTTCTTATTTCGATCTTTATTTAAATTATTGGGCATCAAGACAAACTATACACATTGCTCAATCAAAAAGAACACTTATTTTTTATTAATTCATGTTGCTTTACAACATTCTCAATTGAACTACAATGGAATTTTTGTGTTCCGTTCCCCTTTGTTTCAAACTTCAACAACTTTACTGTTTGTCATTTCCTTCCTCCCGACGGCGACGAAGATGCTCTCGGGCGTGGAATGCACGGAGGATCTCCTGGCGGCGGTCCTCACGGTCAATTTCCTCTTGCCGAATACGTCGTGCGAGTGCTGCTTGTGCCAACAACCGTGGAAGTTGGTTCAACAACCGATTCGCTGCAGGGTTCGCCCCAATCGCGTCCCACACTACGCCTGCAGGGACGTCTCCGTTCGTTGCCTCCCTTCGGACGTGAGTTTCAAGAGCTACTTGAAACAAAATTCGGAAGTCACGTGCCAGATTATCCTCTCCGTCGTACAACTCGGTACGGGCTTCCTCAGCTTCTGGGTTTATCGCACTAACGGGTAAGCCCATTATGCCTACTCGCCATCCGGGTATGTCTAGGCAACGTCGCGTCGTAACGGTTCACACTCTCGGTGCTAACCGCCAAGATTAACATAACTTAACATAAGTTTATTACATAACTCCCGTACATACAAAATATACCGACAACAATTGTGTCTTATATGGTTTGAACTTGTATCTTGAAATCACATGCCAAATACACCTTGCTGCAAAGATAGTTTTATTTGAGTAATGAATTTATGTTTGAGAGTTGGACTCTTGTCATATGTTTGCCTATTAAGAATTGATGAAATTGGATTAGCTGTCTACAATAGTCTGTCAACAAAAAAATCTCATTGACAAACTTGAGAGGTCAAGTCTTGAAGTCAAAACTCTTGTATGTGTTACTGCTGGGAATTAGATATACCATTCTATTCATTTTTTCGTTACAAAAATTTCTTTATAGAATTTCTTTTATTGAAGTCTCTTCTTAGGTCACAAGCAACAGAAAGAGAAAGTATCATTGAAGTAGTCATGCTGGTCAACTTGAGTATTAAACTAAGTTACTGCTTTGGGTGCGGGGACGTATGCAGGTACGCGAATCGGGTAGGTGGGTGCGTGAAATTTTTTTTATGGGTTTGTACGTATATATATATATATATATATATATATATGTATGTATGCATATATCCTAGTTCTGATACAGATTCGGGTTTGCTGATTTGGCAAAATTTTATTGGGCAGGTTCCGGTACTGTGGGTATATATATAGATATTTTCAAATATATATATATATATATATATATATATATATGTATGTATGTATGCATGCATATTAATATATTATATATATACATATTGATATATTAAAATTATAAATTTATGCATACATCATAGATTCATACATGTAACATGTTCAATGTTCAATGTTCATTCATCATTGGTTCAAAACTTCAAACATATAATAATAAGTTAGAAGCGTGATTCTCATAAATCCATAATTGCCAATAAAATTATAAATAAAATACTATCATATTCATACTTTGCAAAAGTCTCAATATGTCTTTACACAATGAAAATTTAAATTACAAGGTTTTTATGGTTGAAATTAGGGTTTTATAAGGTTTTTAGATTTTAGAATTAATAAAAAATGGCATGTGGGGCCTGTTTTTGGGTGCCCACAACCTTGGGTGTGCGTGGATTCAGTCGGATTCCGCTTGGGTCCCTCATGGGCGACTGGATTCCCTGTGGGTCCTGCTCTGTAGGATACATAGGGAATCCAGCCCCTCGTGAGGGACCCTACCAAAATCTGGGTGGAATCCGTGAAGAATCAAAACCAGAACAACACCAGAATCAGATTCTGGGCCCATTTAGAGGAATATGGTAACTTAGCAAAAATATAAGAGAAATATACAAAATTGTAAAACTAAATCATTTCATAGTAATGATATTTGATCATTGATCAATGCCAAACGCCATAGATAAATATTAAATGCCAATTGATAGTTCAAAATTATTCAAATAAGCCATATCAATGATATCATATATGTCTATGTTCATGATTCCAATGAAATTCATTACAATTATTGAATTACAAAATGCAGTTAATTAAACATGATTCAATGTTCATCAATCATGAGGAGGATTATCAAAAAAAACATTGTCTATTGGATTTTCAGTGGCTACAAGTTCAAGATTATCATCATCATTTTAACCCAAGGTGGTTCCACTCGCACTAGATGCACCATGTGCTATGTCATTATTATCCACTTCATTATTTAATGAACTAGGTCATCATTATATTGTGAAAATTCTAAGTACTCAACTTGGTATTAAAATCTGGAATTATCAATTGTGTATTTTGATTTTCAATGCAATTTCAGTTTTGAGTTCGAAAAAATTGGTATTGCATTATCTTTTATTTGATGCATTATATTGTCATAACAAACTTTGCAAATATACAACATTTATTCATAAAAAAAAACACAAACAAGGTATAAAATTTGTATTTTCAAGAATCTTCTTAGAGAGGGTTCTTACAATTTCCTTTGCAAAACCATTTTGGTTGGGTTTCAAATCCCGACCAACATCAATCCACTTGCATCAGCCATTACTTGTAATTGGGGTTTGAAAATCTGATTACATGTCACAATATGTAATTGGGGTTTGAAAACTTGATTACATGTCATAATATGTAACTGGTGTTTGAAAACCTGATTACATGTCATGATATGTAATTTGGGTTTGAAAACCCGATTACATCCCCTCAACTGGTCAATCGGATTTTAAAACTCAGTTGGCATGTGTAATTAAAGAAAAATGAAATAAAATGATGTATATTTCAGGGGAATGTTCATTAGGATGGACAATCAAACTAGGTAGCATAACACCCAAATTTCATCTCTCTCATTATATTAGAAGGGAGAAATTACACACTAGGCTTGAGAGATTTCATGTGCTGAAGGGGCGTGAGAGTTTCTCCTTTGCTAAGAATGTAATGAATGATTGATGTAATTTGGAATGGAGAATGAAGGCAATATGATGAGATAGGATATAATGAAGGTAAATCTGTATATGCAGACAAATAATAGACCGATAAGTGAATTTCGGGACAAGATCTAAGTAACAGGCACTGTTACAGACTTGCATACAGGTTTTTAGCCCGACCTGCTTGTTAGGGGAAACTTGGAGTGTAGAGGGCGACTGGACTTACCCCTGATGGTGGGAGGCATCCTTGATCTGCTAAAAAGTGATGAAATAGTGGATCTATAACAAATTGTCACATCTTCTAGTAATTGGATCCACAACTCTATCACCTGTCACCTACATACAAAAAATAGGGAAAATGTTGGGAGAAAGGGGTTTGCCTCAATCAAAAACTTGAAATCGAATTTAAATTGCATAAAGGAAAAAGCATGCTATTAGTAGCAGAGGCTTGACAAGATGTTATATCGTCACAAGTGTCGAATTGCTCATGAAGATGTTTGAAAGTCGTCTTGATGTAGTCTTGACCTTGGATCTAGGATAGGAAGAACTTGAATGCCTTCACAAATGCTAGGATTTAGACATTACTCCATATATTCCATGCTTGATGCTTGAATGAAGTTGATTGCTCCTTGAATACTTGAGTGGTTGAATTGCAATGTGATCTTGGATTGATGGATGAATTGACTTCTCGTTGTGTCTTTCTCTCTCTATATCCCAAAATGAGGGAGGTAGCCTTGTACTCATACCTCTCTTAGTGGGGCTCAATGCTTGAAGGAGGCCAACACAAAATTGAAATCCTATCTAAAATTGTTAATGTTTGTAGCCTCAGTCAGATAATTACTGTCAGAGTGATAGATCATTATTGTAGAAATATATATATACATATATACATATACATATATATATATATATATATATATATATATATATCTGTGTGTGTGTGTGTGTGTGTGTGTGTATGTATATATATATATTTATGTTTATATGATTATTCAGAAATATGTTTAATGTATATGTTTATTATATATATATATATATATATATATATCATGTTATTAATAAACATACTAATCATTATACATGTCGACTGATTAAATCAAACAAGTTGACGAGTATCAACTAAACTGAAGTTGTTATCAAAGGATGCGATACATCGTGGAGTCATGTCCATGATGGACCATGACTCTATGAAGAGTCATGCTCTATGTTGGGCATGACTCCCCACGATAGCCTTTGTTACCTATATATATATATACAGATCGGTGGCTGTTCTATTCATAGCGACACATACATATAACAGTTTCAAAGTGATAACAACGATCTTCATCAAAACAGTAAAGTACGATATTGTACTCATATATATATATAAAGAACGGTATTAAATATATGCTATATTAATATATATATATTTATATATATATGTATATTATTATGTCAGTAATATATATATATCATTGTGAATATATATATATGTAATAAATTGAGAATCCATAAATATATATAATAACAAGATTTTAAAAAGAATTAACAGTCTACAATCTAATTTAAACTTTAACAAAAATCAAAGACCATCCTCCAATTTAAATTTGCGCCCCTTACACTTCAAGTTGCCCTTTATGTGGCAAAAGGGACCTAGATTTAGGTTGGCGGTCAATTTTGAGATGAGGATTCCGAAAATGTGTGTGAAGTTGAGGTATGATTAAGCATAACGAGTATGGAAGCCTTGGACATTAAAATAGGGCTTAGCTAAGAACCAAAATTGTAAGTGCTTACAATTTAGGAGGCTACAACATATAACTTCCTTTGCACTTGTAATTTGGTTATTGAAACCCGAACTACAACTTTTCTTGCTCTTAGTCAATTTTTACCCTCCTTTGTGCATTTTTGAGGTTTTTCTCCAATGGTACGTGGCTTTTGTTAGAATTTTGTTCAACTTTGGGTAACACTCATCCATTTTTGCATCTCGATTTTATATGCTAGATTTTGCACAAGGGGACCTATGGATCCAAATCACAGTTGCAACAACATGAAGACCTCTTAATACAGGATTATAATAAAGTTGTCTCTATACACTTGTCTATTTTCATTCATGCATTATGTAATTTTGATTCAACAAATTACATGTAAAATGAAAAATTGTAATTACATGTAACAACAGTACAAGTCAAAGTCAAGTTGGATTGTATTGATGAATATGGTGAAGGTGACACCTATTGCTAGTGTAGTGTTAATAATCTTAGTTAAGTGTTGATTGTTTTTAGTAGCAATAAACACGGAAGCCTCCCCTTACAAAGAGGAGAGACCATGTCTCATTCACTGTGGTTGAAACTACTATTTTGCAATTGGTTGAATCAAGTTGGTTGCAAAATATTCACCCAATATTTTTTGGTGACTCCGCTGGGGATACAATATGCATTCAAAAGCCTCATGCTCTTGTTTGAAGTATACTGGTATCCTATTCATTGTGAATTCCTTTCTTGTAGTTTGCCAAGCTTTTACCAAGGACATGTAAAATGGCTGTCCAAGTTCCTTGGGGATATGCTTTTGGTCCTCTGAATTTGACACTATTCTCATGGCTTGTGAAAGAGGTTTCCCTAGTTCTATGGCGATGGCAAGTGATGCCGGAGCATCATGGCATGGTAGGGCACTTGGTGAGGACAAAGGACCATGGAAGAAAGTGAAAGGGTTTAAGCCCAACAATTGGCATAAGTTAGAACCAATTATGGCCTTTGAAGGCAAGAAATGTAATGAACTTGTATTGAATCCTAAAGGGCCTGGTAAGGACCTTAGGATCATCAATGATGTAATAAGAGCATAAGTGTTTAAATGGATTAGATTAGGTCCTTAGGGGTTTTAGAAGGGCTTAGAAGTGTTTAACAAAGTTATAAGGATCTAATAGTCAAGTTTTATAAGTTATTTAGATGAAATATGCAATAAAATGTAAGTTGGAAATTCATATTTTTGAAATCCAACGGTTAGTTTTGTTTAGGAGGGAATGTGGATTTAGAATGTTTTAACCTTAAACAAGCCATGTAACCGATCCAAATCGGTTGGAATAGTTGGGACAGAGGTTATTTAGTCTGGTTTTAGTTATTGTACAGGGGGCAATCGGAAAAACAATCAGGTGTACGGCTGTGGCAGTGAAATTCAATAAAACTCAAAGATTTGCAAGTTAAATGTTTTTCTTGGCATATGTTTGAGTTTGTTTTGATCATTTGATGTTGTAGATGCAGTAAGAACATATCTTTTATTGTTCCAAACATTCTTGAATGCTTTGAGATTAATTTTGGTTCATACTTATACCATTTGTGCTGATTGAAGTCAAGGAACTCACTGTTTTACCTTAACAGTTTGAGTTTTCTAATGAAATGGATCATTCCATGAATGACTACTTTCTGATTGTCATGGAATGATACCATCTTGACATGTACAATACAAATCCTAACATAATTTATGCAGATTGAGTGAATGGAACAAGTGATCACCGAGAAAAGGTTGTGAAAGTTCATGAAATTGCTTGGGTATGAGCAGCAGCAATTAATCCGGTTGAACAAGGGGCATGTTTGAGTGTTTGGAGTGCCTTAGTATGTTGAATTAAAGGTGAATCCACCCTTGGTTGAGTCTGGAAGTGAGTGGAGGTCATACATTTAGAAAGCCCTAGCTTCGAGGGTTTGTGAGAGACCTATTTGGGGTTTTTATGCCTATGAAGGTCTGAGGTTCAAATTGATTGTAGAATCCTTGATTTGGAACCATTTTAGAAGACTGTTGAGAGTCTTGGGGGTTGGGAGCAATGTTAACTTATACTTGCTTTGTTATTTGACCACTTTTTATGCTTGGAGCAGGGGTACAGTTTGAGTATCTGTATGTTGGTCCAAAACAACCTGTGTGATGTTGTTATATGCTGAAAAGGGTATCTGAAAACAATAAGAGTTCACCTAGTGTTTTGGGAATGTTGCAAGTAAATTGCACTTTTGTATTGCTGGAGACCTATTAGGAGGGCTATTAGGCCTGTTGGACAGTTTGGAGGATTTGAGTGTCGGGTGTTGCTTGGGAACCAATAACCTTTTGAATCCTTTCAAATCCAACTTAAATAGATATAAGACAATCATATTTGCCATTAGGAAGGTGCTTGAGCAGTTTGGAAATATTTGAGGCTTGAAGGGCTAGGTAGGTGAGTGCCTAAACCTCTCAAAAGTGAACCATTAGGAAGTTGATCTCAACAACCACCCAACCCTCTGCATCAACGAGAAACATATAGATGAACACATAAAGGTTTTATGCATTGCATGTGGAGTTCTGAGAGTTGAAAATGAAAACTTCTCTGTGAGATTATTCATTGAGACTCTACAAGGAGTTCCTGCAAATTGGTTCTACAATCTTGCACCACAAACCATCATTGCTTGGCACACCCTTAGAGCCAAGATCAAGGAAAGCTTCAAACCAGCTGAAGATGCTAATCCCTTACTTGCTCAATTTACACAAATGAAGAGGATTTGCATGAGCCATGCGGGAATTCATTGCCAAGTTTAACAAGTTGGCAAATAGGATTCCATCTATTGCTCAGCCTATAGATGGGAATCTGAAATGCTTCATCAATTCTCAATTGTTTGAGGTGAGTTTCCAGTTAAGAAGAGCAACCCCAACTAATCTTGCAGCTGCACAAACTTTGCTAGCTGAGATTGAGGATGATTTGATTCTTGCTAGGAAAATAAGAAGTTCGTGGAATCATCTTCAACCAATATAACAGATCCTGTGGTGCAAAGGTTGGCTAATGAATTGCTAGCTCTTAAGAATTGGATATCTCAAGGTTCGTTCTCAAATTCTTTCAAAGACATTCCAAGGAGAAGCTACTCAAATGCCGCTTATGACTATGTTGCAAGGAATCAAAACAAGCTCCTCCCACTACCAAAGAAACTTTCTCTTGAGGCACCATCAACAAATGTGGTAGTGGGGCAATCTAAATCCACACAAAGTGATCTTGCTAATCTCTTCTGGAGAAGGAACCAAACATATTTGGTCAATGCATTATCAAGAAGTTGTTGAACAAATAGATGAGGCTATGTAAGATACCTTGGGGAATAAATAAAGGAGGTTGATGATGACCACTTTGCCAAAGTGTTGATAAATGATTATAATCATGTCTTAAGATGTGAAAAGGTGGACATGCAGGAAGGTGTTAGTCAAGTTGAAAATAATGCATCTATATTTCAAGGTCATGAACTTGAACATATTGTGCATGAAGGAACTACCAAAGAACTTGATGAAGACCTTTTCACACACATAATTGAGGAGTTTTGCTCAAGTCTTGAATGCCAAGTTTGTGAACTAACAAGCAAGCAATGCTGCCATGTTTTCAGGAGAATCACATGAGGTAATTCATTCTGATTAGCATGAGGTTGTCGTTGAGGTTCTAGTTGGCAAGAAGATCTTCGAGTTTGTCCTTTCATTGGGATGTCCAATAAGACATCTAGCTTGGTTGGAAACCAATAAGTCATTGAAGGGCACACTTGTAACTAATCAGGAAGACACAGTTGACAATGGATTTGAAGATGCATTTGTAGTTGAGCAAGGGCAATTTGGATTACTAGATCCACTTTGGAATAGTAGTACATATGTTCAATTTGAGGAGGCAGGTGAATTTGTTCATTTCTTCTAAGAAGCAATGCATACACTCGTGGTATAATTGTTCGCGATTCATCTGTATCTGGCTATCTATGATCGTGTCAAGCATGGCGCCTTGCTAAAGGACAACTAATTTGGAGAACCAGTTAATGGTTTTATTTGAGGAAGTTCCCTTTGTTGATTAGTCTCTAGGTTAGGTTAGTTTCTCTTTCCAATATGCAGTTGCATAAAGTTGAGTCTTGTTTAGTAGGTTGTTTTTAGAGAGTGGTGTCGTCCTGTTTGGCTTCTAGCGTCTTTTGTTGCATGAATTTGTAGCCTAATGGATGAATGAAGGCACTTAGAGTTCTAGATTCTTCTCCCTTAGATCGATTCAATGATCGAAGGAAGTTTCCGACTCTGAGCCATTTGTTATCTTCGATTTTTAGCTTGGCAAAAAATCATGAGATAACTTTACAAATTTTTTCCATTTTGTAGCTTATGCCCTCTAGGCACACATTTTGAGGTAATCACTTAAATGCCCTTGCATGCGTCTTCATAGTTTCCAAGTTGCAGATTGAGTTTCAAACCCCGATTTGCATTTCCTTTGCATTTGCATTTCCATGTTGGTCAGGTTTCAAATCCTGATCAAGATCATTCCACTTGCATCAACCTTTACCTGTAATCGGAGTATGAAAACCTGACTACATGTCACAATATGTAATTGGGGTTTGGAAACCTGATTACATGTTCCAATATGTAATCGGGGTTTTGAAAACCCGATTACATTCGTCAACTTATTAGTTGGGTTTTAAAACCCGATTGACATGTAACTTTCTCTGCACTTGTAATTCGGGTTCTGAAATTCGAATTACAATTTCTTTTGCACGTAGTCAATTTTGACCCTCCTTTGTGTATTTTCGAGGATTTTCTCCAATTGAACATGGCTTTTGTCAGAATTTTGTCCAACTCTAGGAAATGCTCAAATCCTTTTTTGAACCTCCAATTTAGATACCGGATTCAGCACAACAGGACCTGGCTCCAAATCACGGGCTACCTTGCAACAACATGAAGGCCTCTTAACAGAGGATGATGATAATAAAGTTGTCTACTTTCATTCATGTAAAATGAAAAATTGTAATTACATGTAACAACACTACAAGTCAAAGTTGAGTAGGACTGTATCATTGAATAAGTCCCAACTTAGTTTAGCTTTCCCTCTTTTTTCTCATAGCCTCTCCCCTATATATATGTGGGTGCTCATTGTAAATAATTGTCTTTTGGCAATGCAACAAAACTCTGCTAGTTTGAGAAGTACACTAAAGCTTTGATTTTGTGGTGCTAAACAAATTGCGTTCAATAAAAGAAGCAAGTTGCTTTCACTAGTTGTGTTGGAACAAATTGTTATGTGATGACATTATCTAGAGTTGATTGTGAGTATTGTGGTATTTAAAAGGAATTCGAACCCGAACTTGTAGTCTTTAAGTTAATGATACATGTTCAAACTAGAGATAACTTGTAGTCTTTGGGCTGTAGGTATATTTCATCTTTGTTCCTGAAAATTGTAAAAAGTTATGGAAAGTCTTTGAGCTTCTTGGTTACTAACTCTGTTAGATTGTACTTGAAAGTTTATTGTAAGAAAGGATCATCTATTCTAAAGAAGGAGAATATGATGAAGGAAATAATACCTATTCGAAAAGAAGAGAATATGGTGAAGATGACATCCTATTGCTAGTGCAATGTAAATAATCTTAGTTAAGTGTTATGTAATGTCCCCGTTTTTCAGACTATTGGGATTAGTTTGGTTTGGCGACCCTCGCAAGCTAATCAGGTGATTAGAGGGGGTCAGTTGGTGGAGCCAGTGTTGGGATTCCATTTTGGAGGTTTGGATTACCAGGTCTGCTCTTCGTTCGGGTCAATTTGGTCAACTTATTATTTTCAGTAAGTGGTATTTTGGGTATGGCCAGGATTAGCAGGGCATCTGCACGGGGTGTCAGATGTTTTAGGATCGAGTTTCAGGGGATCTCCAGTTTGAGAGACTTACTATTTATAGTAAGTCTATTTTTGGCAGTTGGCTTAGTTGGCTATTTCTGGCAGGGCAGTTGAGGTTTGAGGCTCTGGTGTCAAAAACGAGTTTGTTGCAGTCAGTGGGTTTCAGTGGCTTCTTATTTTAAAGTTATTGTTATTAAATTAAGCTATTTTAATTTAATAACTTTATGACTTTATTACTTTAATTTTATAAAATGAAGTTGTGATTAAAAAGCCTCTTAAGTGAAAAAAGTGAAGTTGAAGCTTTTTCCAAAAAAGCTATATATTCAATTCGAAAAAACACTTTCATTCACCCATTGATGATTTGATAAAAAAATTGTGTTGAGAGAGAATTGGTTTTTTCTTGGATTGAGCTAGGGTTTGGTCTTCTTCAAGGAGAGAACGTTGAGCTTCTTCCGGTGTTGCTGAAGTATGATATTTGGTCTTCAAATTTGGAGAGAATATCATTGCATTTGCTGAATGTTTACTGAGTTGGCCAAATTTTATTTGCATTCTGAATTGAATCTGCCAGGTAGAAATCTGAATTGAAGAGAAACAAGAATTAATGGTGATTTGAGGGTTTGATAGAAAGTCTCTGAGATACATCAAATTCTCTTGCTATCTGCGTTTGGAATCGAATTGCTGTTGTATTGAAATCTGTGCCGTACGAAATTCACCTACAGCCGTACGTCTTCTGTCAGGGCTGTACGCGGCTAAGGGCTGCGTGTTTGGGTGAGAGATGAATTTGTAGAAGGCTGCGTGTGGACACAACAGCTGCATCAATCTCTCACAAAGTTGCATTACTTGTTATTGGAGGCTGCATGGACTTCATATTAAGCTGCATTTCATTGTCATTGGGCTGCGTGGTCTACTGGAGAGCTGCGTTTTGGTATTCCTTGTAGCTGCAGCTAGTTCTTAAGGTGGCATCATTATTGGTTGGAAGTAATCCAATCTATCAAGCACTTATAACAATTGCCAGGTGCCAATTTCAAGAGCTTAATTTGTTTAATTAAAATTGTTGATGTATGAAGGAAGAAGAAATCGATATTAATAAATTGCTATTGGTGATATATGTTGTTCAAAATTCGTATATGTTCTGAAAATGATTTTTAAAGTGCAATTTAATTTGAGAAAGGGCTAGTTTGTAAAAGAGAGCCAGCTAGGCTCGTTACATGTTAGTTGTTTTTAGTAGCAATAATTAGCCTCCCCTTACAAAGAGGAGAGACTATGTCTCACACATTGTTGGTTGAAACTACTATTTTGTAATTGGTTGAATCAAGTCAGTTGGAAATCTTGAAACTACTATGATTGGATCGACCTCATAGTACAAATTTGGACATATTTTGATGTGGAAATGGTATACTTCACTTTGTTAGGACAAAGATGAACACTCAGTGTAGTATGGGCTGCATCGAATCATATTTCCAATTATCCATGGGTGCAAAAGACTAGGGAAAGGAATGAGACCCATGGTGTAGTACGTAATGCATTGACATTCCTTCTCTTTGGGATGCACAATGAATAGGTGATGGTTAGCCATTGAACATGAGCCTATCATTGTTTTATTTTTGAAGCTTGTATGAGCCAGTAACTATTATTTTTTGATTCATTTATAAGTCAGCCGCTATCGTCATTGTGATGTATGTTGGAGCTATTCACTATGTATGTGAAGTATGGCAAAGCTAGTTAGCTTGTGTACTAGTGATGTGTATGAGCCAATACTTTGTATATGTGACGTATGCTCAAGATAATCACTGTGTGATTTGTGATATGACCCTTGTGTATATGTGTAAGTTGGTAAAACTAATGATTGATAATGATGGGTACATAATCAACACTTAAGGGCAATGGTATTATATTATTGTAATGGAAGTAAGTTAATAGATTCCCTAAATTAATAATCAGAATTAAAGAGAGAAAAGATCTCATCAAGAGGAGAGAATAAACTCCCTTTGATAGCGAACTACAAAACCTCTGACTTCCCTTGAAGGGATACATAGGTAGGGTCACTAAGAATGAACCCTTGAGGCATAGGACTAGGTCTAATAGAGATCTTGTTCTTAGGAGCTTACCACCTTTGAATGTTAGCATAAGTGGTGGTATAGAGTTGTCACCACCATGTTGATTGAAGAAATTATGAAGAATATAAGAAGTTTGGTCGATTAGGTTGGTACTTGTAAAAAAAAGGTATCAACTGAGGGTCGTTTTTACAGTCACCACATCTCATCTTAAGAACTTGTAGAAATAGTTATGTTTTTCTGGCCTAATCCCTTAAACATGGCCATAGCATACAATTCCAAAACCTAATGATCAATTGTTAATGTAATGTCCCCTTTTTAGCGTGACCATGACTATGGATGGATTAGCCTATCATGTGACCCTCGTAGGTTAATGGGGATGGATAGAGGGTCTCTTTTAGTGGGCATCTACTTTAGGATTCAATATGCTTTGGTTTGGCTTTCATTTGGTGTCATTTGGACTTCATTTGCTATACTTTTGCCACATTTACTATTTATAGTAAGCTAGATGTTGTTCGAGAAGGACCCTTTCTATTTTTGGAAAGTGCATTTGTTCACATGGGGAAATAATAGGTGTGACTCCTGTTTCAGACGACATATGTAATGTCCCCGTACAAAATAGGCCTCTAAACTACTAATTATTTTTACAAACACTCGACAAACAAACATATATGCAGCTGAAACAACTCAGAAATAACAAAATACTGGATACTGGAAATAACTTGTTAATTCTTCCGTTATTTGTCAAATATGAAATATTACAAAATTTCATAAACTTGCAGCCAGAGATAGAAAATGCAAAAACTAAGTCCTTTGCCAATGCAAACTGAATATTTCTCAACAACTATCTCAATGTTTCAGCACTCAAACTTAACTAGTTTAGGGTCTATCACATGCATAGGATAATACTGAAAATTTACAACCAACTGGACAAGTAATCATTAAGGAACACAAGACAATAAAGAACCTGAATTTTGATTCAAACTCCAAACTGTAAGTGGTCTGCTCTATCAACCCTTGGATGGAAATTCTGAAGCATGAATTCTGTCTGCAAGGTCTGATCTTAGACTAGTTCAAACCCCTTTTTACAATCTTGCTAAATACTCCAAATTCGCTGCCAAACAACTGACTGTTGCTGCGAACATGTTCCGCTATACCTGGGAGAAATGCTTGTGAAAACTGGGTGTGTCTGCTGGGCCGTACAGGTCAGCAAAGGCTCTGCACTTTTTTGATTTTTTCCTCCACTGAAAGGTGACAAATTTCATCCAAACTATGTCGCCCAAAATCCTAAATACCTGTGACTGGGTTGCAGGTTTTTTTATGAATTTATTTGCTGATGAAAATGCTAGAAAATTGTGGCGCAGACCTGTGATTTTTATTGAATTTTTTCTCCCCTGCAAAAGTGACGAAACCGCCCTAGATTGGAGCGCCCAGACTTCAGGAATGCAGCAAACTAACCCTTGTTAAGTTTCGACCTGCTATGGATTAATTTCGAAATAAATACTGCTCCCAAGTTCTGCAATTTTTTTGCTTGATGTCTCCGCAAGTGCCGAATATGCTGAAGCCCCCTGCCCGAAAAAATACAAAGGAAATCACCTGCGATTTCCAGTCAATAATTGCAGATAGGATACTCCTCCAAGACTGTGCCCTTCGGCCAATACAAACTCAAAATATGGCCTGCAAAATTGTTTACCAAAAACTCCTGCGATTTTTGGTAAATTCTTCCTGTACAAATCCAAATCTCTACACAGTACAGACGTCTTCCAAATACCTGCAATTATATTCTGCTAAGGTGCGATATGATCGTTTATTTAGTGTGCACAAAGAAGCCTCCACTATCTTGCTTAGAATAGGATGAACTCAGTCAACAAATGCACCATAATTAGCTGGGTAGCTACGGCTTCTTATATCAAGTTTCCTGAACAACTACAAACCCTCTTCAACTGAAATACTCCTAATAAATGCTGAATCAAACAAGAACTTCAGAATTTGTAATTAACTCCTTGCAATACAAATCTTCCTGAAAATCAAATGCCCGAAAAGCTTGCCCTTGGCCACAGTTGATGCTCAGCTTGAGATAGCTGAATACTATCTCCAAAGTGCAACCCTTTAGAGGATATCTCACCCCCTCAGTTATGCGAATCCAAGGGAGACTCTGTTCCCAAAGACCTAGTGACTATCTGAAACCACTTGGCTCCACAATAGACTATGTGACTGAATCACAATCTGATGTCAAGGGAGAAAATACAAACTGGATGATCAAATGCAAGACCCATAGGGTCTATTTATTCACTTTTTAGTAGCTTCCTCTAAAAGTCACTTAAACATCTAGAAGCATCCAAATATTCTTATGAAATAAAGTGCACTTTTATAAAATATAACTTTATAATAAAAAGTGCATCTCAACATCAAATTATAAAACTGGCCCCGAATAAAGTAACTTTATTTTATAACAAATGTAGGCCCAAATCACTAATCACAAGTAAAGCCAAAAACTGCCAAAATAGTCGTTGGTCGACTCTCTCCACAACACCACCAGTTTACAAGAGTCCGTGATAGACTGATCCGGCACGCTAAACGATGTCAGCCAGATTGGGGACATGACAACATATTTAAATGATAAGTATTTTGGGAGTTATTATTATTTTAGTAGCCAAATTATTATTAAATAATTTAATGGCTTATTATAAAGTTATAATTTAACTTTATAATTTCACTTAAGTTGAGGGTCGAGTCATCATTGGAAGGGGCCATTTATTCAATTAATTCATGGAAGTTTAAGCCAAAGTATTAATTAAAGTATTGGAGTAAATGAATTATTAAAATGAAAAAGTATATTTATCCCACATTGGCTGGAAATGTGTGAGTTCTCTCACAAAAGTTATAAAAGACTCAAATGAGTTCTTTTTCATTCATGTTGTTTATGCTTTTTGAAATTGGTGAAGTTTATGAGAAGAAGAAACCAGGGTTTCGTCTTCAGCCATTGGAGACCAGGGATTCTTCAATTGTGCAATCATTTGAGGAAATGAAATAACTTCTGAATTTGATCTTCTGAGAGAGCTTCAAAACAGAGGCTCTAATTGCATTCAAATGGTGATGAATTTATATATTACAGAAGCGATCTTATTCCAATATGGTTGCGAATTGAATGTAAGAGGCAGCGTGTGTTATTGAAGGGTTGTGTTCAATTTCAAACAGCTCGTCCTTTGTCTAGGCTGCGGTTAGTTCCTTCAACAGCAGTGATTTCATATATCTATGAAATTAGAGGTGCACATTTGATATTTGTAATTGCATACATATTTGTAAACATTTCTTTGGTGAAATAATTGAAAGGATGCATGCCAAGTGTTTGTAGAAATATCTATTGGCTGTAGATGCACATTTTACATGTAGAAATTTTATGTATGCATTCAAAGGTCAAAAATGAGTGCATTTGTATTTCAGTTCTTTGCTTGGATTTCTTAATAATCATTTGCTAACATTTAAATTTCATTTGAAACCATTCCAAGCAAGCAAATACAATCTGAAAATAAAAGACAGCGAGATAGAGGTTGCCTGCAAAGTGTTTTGACAAAAATGTCAAACATTCAAAATTGACAACCAAAATCAGATTTGAAACAATATCCTTGTTGGGGATCTTACAGTTAATGCTAATATACATTCTCCAGAGCCAGCGTATCTCTTTGGATGCATTTGTATAAATTTTCATTTGGAAGATGGGTGTACATATTTAATGCTCAAGGGTGTGGGTTGAATATTTTTTAGATGAAGTGTTTGCTTAGTATCAAAGGAGAGAATTTTTAAAGAAAACATGGTTAAATATTCAATTTTAGATTGTTTATTTCTCTTTAAGTCTTGTGTTTCTATGTTTATCTAATCTTTTTCAATATCAGTCTGAATGTTATGCTTTTATTCCTGTACAGGTGTTGCAAACTAGATATACATGCAGCTGAAGCAGCTTTTTGGGAAGATGTTGAAGTTAAGATGGTAGAATGCATCAGAAATACATTGGATAAACGTGTTATATTTTATGAAGAGGAAATTCGTAAGCTCAGTGAAAATCGTTTCCTGCCAGTGTGGAACTTTTGCAATTTTTTCATTCTTAAGGTATTTAGTTATTTTTGTTTATTTGTTGCCAGTATGTTTATCTTGTAATCAGCATTGCTAAGACAAAATTTAACAACCAAAAATCAATAACAACTTATTATTCAAACTGTGAATAAGAGAGTTTAAGTAGTTGTGCTTCTATCATTCAGAATAACCAACCTTGATTGATTCATGCAGGAGAGTTTGGCATTTATGTTTGAGATGTCACAGCTCCAGGATGATGCGTTGCGCGAATATGATGAATTGGAGCTCTGCTATTTAGAAACAGGTTTCCGCTGATCATTTGTGGTGATTTAATGTTGGAAGTTCAAGCCCTTGTGTATTGTAGTTAATGGCAAAAAGCATACGTAAATATTCCTTCTCATAGGAATATTTTCATATATTGCAATAATGAAAATGAATGATTTTATTTCTTCCTCTGTCAAAATTTGTGCTAAATCCTAAATATTTTTCAAAGTAGCTGTTAGTGTAATCCTTAGAGTTTGAAAAAATTACTCTCATCTGCTACGGCACATTAATTGGTTGCTGACATGCACATTTTTTTCTATAGGTTTTTGCTATTTGCATGAGCTGTCATTACATGGTTGTATTTTATAAAATGTTTTTGAAAGCACTGTTTTTGTACATTTCTTATTTTAACGGTTAACCTAATGAACATTTTTTAATTGTGTTTCCTCATAAACTTAGAACCCAGGCTATTTGTTTTCTATATGTATAAGTATGCAAAGGTCCGTGTACACATAGTTTAGACAGAACATCATTAACAAACTTGGTTGTGAAATGGTTGATCTGCTGTTACAATGAAGACAATGATAATAGCCGATAATGAATAAGAGCCGCTTCTTAAACATTCGAGGTCAACAAATTTTAAATAATCTTGGTTGATTTATCAAATATATTATTTTCTTCAAGAGTTTGAGTCTTTTGCTGTAATAGTCGGTCAATTGATGTGAGAAGCTTGTTTTTAGGGTGGATAATTATTCAAGATCTCAAACCTTAGTTGTGAGGCTCAGAATCTATAAGAGAAACATAGCCATTGATTTGTGTTTGAGAAAAAACTCGGCAAAGTAAGAAAACCATTTAGCAAGTGATATTTTACATTTTCTTTTTCATCCAAAAAACAAATAATTTCAATGTTATAGGAATGCGATCAAATACATTTTAGCATATGTGGTTCTTCTTGGGATGTGATTAAATAATGCAATTGCAAATGAAGCAAAGAAGATATGATTTTTATATTGAAGTTCAATGATTGCATACTCCAAGCCTATGTTTAATATACGGAATTAGAAAACATGAAGAATATAGCATCTACTTCTAGCAACACGTATAAGTGGATGTACTGGTTGCAGCATGACCTGCCCCACCCCTCATTTCCTCATATATGATCTGGAAGTGAAAAAAATGTGTGGTAGACTCTCTTTTCATGTGCTTATGCTTTTTTCTGTATTATATAATGTTTTAATTGCTATTTTGTTTTTAGTTGATGATGCTGTCTTTTCTCACACTGCTAATATTGTACAAGTACAGTACTTGATGCTCTTATTCATTGTTGAGACCTCATGAGTTTATGATGAATCGTAGTAAACAAGTACGCGGTCTTAAATTTATCTACATATCAATGTTTCAGTTTTCAAATTTGATACAAAAAGGAGTTGGTAGAGATTACAATAGCTTACACATACACTGGAGTTATTTTGCTACTGTTTTCTAATTTTATACTTGTCTAGTTTGTTTCGGCATATGCCTCACCAAGTTTTTTGTTTTCTTTTTTAAAATACATTTCTAGGACATTTCCTTTGAAGTTGAGGCTCCCCAATTCTTTTATTAACCTTAGCACTGTTGAATAATTTGTCATTGATGTCTGGGCAGTAGTAATGATTGTTAGCTACTGATATACTTTGAAACATATTCTGATTGCTGTGTATATATTTTTTCAAATCTGTGTTTGTGAGGAAGTGTGAAACTTACAGCTAAGTTAACTGGGCCATATCTCATTATGAAGCATATGATTATGAAGCTAAGTTTGAATGTTTGACCGGTAGCCAAGGATGTCTTATTTGCATTTATATGGGAGAAGTTTTAACGTTTAATCGAAGATCCTAGGTGTCGTTCTATGATCCATGTCAGCATGTAAAGGGAGTTTGACTTGTGTCGTGGCTTCAGAATAAATGTTGAATAAGAAAAAATCCCGAGGATAAAACTGTGTCCTTTTATTTGGAAAGGAGAATTTGAAAAGTTTTATCGTGGTGATTTGGTTGGTTGTGACGTGAAGAACAGTGGAATGGTGATCGATACCATGCTCATTTATAAGAATCCTTTTGTATGAAATCGAACCGAATTTTTGGGATAACGACTGCATGCGTTGTGAACTGTAGGATTTACGGTGGTTGCATTGTGAATTTGAGAATCTACAGTGTGTGTGCTACAAATTGGTGATTTACGGTGTGTGAGTTGCAAACAAGAAATACATGGCGTTTTGTATGTGTGTGAAGCATGGAAGAATATCTCAAATGTGCCGTCGGGTCTACTTCCGTATGAAATGTATGGAAACTTCATTGTGTTGAAAAAGCTGTGAATGAAATTTAAAGGAAGAGGATATTGTCAACAATACAAGTGCAGATACAGAGTTCATTCAAGTGCAAATACAGAGTTGTTGTGAGTTGGATTTGTATATCAAGACTATGAAATATATTTGAAATTGTAAATTCAATCTTTGTGTTGAACTTGAGGAGATAATTCTTGATATTTTCAGATGTTAGGTATTGTGTGAGTTAGTGAAGAGATTGTATGACGCAGAAGTATTTGTCAAGAAGTTTACACTGAATGAAATGTTGAAGGAAAGAATTGGGTTAATTTTCTGAGCAGAGGTGAACAACTGTTGTAAAGTTTTGGTAGTTCAATCAAAAGCAAATCCGAAGTTGGTGCTTTGTCAAGTGAGTTGGTGTTTTGTGTAATGTCCCCTTTTTGGCAGTTGGCTATTTAGATGCCTGATTAGTCTATCTATCCATCCGGATAGACTAATGGCCTCATTTCAGAGGATGCCATCTAGTCACAGGTTTGTGTGGGCGAATATTTATATTTTGGGCTCTGTTTCTATAGTCAGAATCACTTTATTTAATAAAGTGTGTTATAAAGTCACTTTATGTCTTATTATAAAGTTACTTTATGTTATAAAAGTGACTTAAGTGAGCTTTTATCCCGCATGCTTTAGTTTGTTGTACTTGCACTCACTTCAAGGTTATAAAAAGGAAAAGTACATCTCGGAAAAAGCAGCATGAAAATATAAAAACAAGGAAAAGTAAACCTGGTTGCTTTTGTGACTGGTCTTTCTTGAGGACGTAGCCCCTTGAGAAGATTGAGATGTTGGATGTAGCCCCAGCATCTCACTGAGAGTGAAAATTATTCAGATTTCATACAGGAGTTAATCGTGTAAGTTCAAGAATCAGTGTTAATTTGTGCTCTTAATATTAAGCTTAGTAAGCAGATTGTTCATTTCAGAGTTAGATGTTGCATATCAAGGAAACATCATGTTTAAACAGCCCAGAGATTGCTCACGCAAATAAGTTTCCGAGCCACCGTTCAAACAACAATCACAATACAGTGTTGAGTTTTGTAGATAGTTTTGTTCTGGCAGGCAGTTGGGAAACAAGTGTTTGGGAAGAACATATACTGGCAGGAATAACCAGACGCCTAAGAAGAATAACATATCGGGCGAACTGCACATGCATGGTTAGCTCACACACCTTCCATACTTGCGTGTGGTCTGCTTAACTAGGATTGGTAGCAATATCGTATGATTTGACCACCATAACAGGTCCAGTCACATAATACTTCTTACTCGCAAGTAGTAGTTCAGTTGAATACACAGGGTGGAATCACAGTTCGTATGTGAGGGAGACGGTTCTATAAGGTGCATCTTTTCATACTAGTTGCACCTCTCATTCATGGTGTATAGTAAGGAGTTCAGAAGCTGAAGACGGGTTGGGAGAAGCACGGATAGAATATACAGTTCGGGCCTAGTTCGCTCACTAGGTATAGTTTACGTGAGACACACCATACGCGTCAGAACTGGCACGACTTGGCTGGTAGTCATATCTCGCTATAGCCTATACACTCAAACCGATTCTTAATGCTGCTAGAGACTTTGCGGGTGGAGCTGTCAACTTCCCTTCCGCACTGAGACTTCTGAAGGTTCGGTTGGTATCTATTTTACATATTCTGTAGTGTATTATTCTTGTGAAAGGGAATGAATATAAAAATTGAACTCTGTTATGCTGTTGAAGTTATTATCGATGGAATCCTTTGCATGTTTATAATACATTGTTGTATCGAATTTGTTGATTATGAGACCTTGCTTTTCCAAACAAACTGAATACAAAATTGGGCAATGATAAAATTGCAATAAACTTCTATGTACGGGTATCACCTATTGGATAAGGAAAATACTCGTGCACATTCAGACAATAGCAAACGACATAAAAAATTATACAATCAGTCAGACTTAGTCAGGAAATTTTATTAGAGATTGAGCTAGGACATTACAGTGGTATCAGAGCCAACGGTCTTGCCAATCTAGTGGGCATTTATTTTCAGTTGGGTAATGCTGTCCAGACATGCACAGTAGACACATGCAATACCATTTCAGACATAACAGGGCTGAACAGGGACAGGTTGAACCATTGGTATAGGTAGATATTGAAAACAATCATAGAGAGGAGGACGAGCATATTATTTTTGAATAGGGCACTCGAGGTATAGGCATGGCAGATGAGGACAGAGAGGTCAGAGAAACAATGAGAGCTCTTCGTGCGGGATAGGATCACATCGCTGATGTGTTACACCAGCTCACAGGGGTTATGCAGCAGTTGACAATGACAACCAGGAGGCCCCAGAGCCATCACAGTGGTGGTAGTAGTGTGGTAGGGTCACCCAGAGTTGCTAGAGCAGCCACTCACACTACAGATAGGCCCCTTATGCCTACATTCATAGGGGATAATGCCGAGGAAGAAGTAGCCCAGCCCGAGGCAGCAATTGGACTTTCGAATAATGTTGCAACCGCACATGACGAGTGGGATATGTTACCCGACAGAGCCAAGGATGACTTGACATTTGTTTAGTACCTGACATAGAGGAGGGATCTTGGCAGAGCACATCAAGATAGGCCCAGGGGACCGAATAGAGACCTTAAACATGCTATGAATAAATTGACCCTCCCCATTTTTGATGGCAGCAGTAAGACTTCTGCAAGAGCTTGGATTCACAAGCTAGATACTTTCCTGACGTTGAAACCCATGTTGAAGACGGAGGCGATTAATTTCGCAACCATGCATTTAAAGGGTGCAGCGTATGATTGGTGGCATCTGTAATGAGCCTAGCTGTCTCTTTGCTCTAACTAGCTTAAAACTCAAATTAAATTGCCAATTGTATTGAACTCCGCCAAATTATAATTTGTAAAATTCAATCTTGGAATTTATTTTAACAACATACAGCACTAACATTATTCTACTCCTCATCAAATTTAACTACAGCTAAGAAATTATCCAAATCATTACAAGAATTAACTAATAGGAAGCACCTTATTGATACAATCTTCCCAAACGAATGAAGCCACTTCCTTGAACGCATACGCATCACTAGGAGAATGCAACGTAGCTGCCACAAGAGGTCACGCAGCCTGCTAGTAGTCAAAACGCAGCCTCCAACAAATCATTTTGAGCTTCAAAACCCTTAACGCAGCATTAAGGAAGAGTTCCAAACTCTTCCACACCAATCACTCAGCCTATTGGTCAACACACAGGTGGGAAAACATCAGACAGCTCCCAGCCTCTCACGTGCCAGCCAATACTATGCAGCAAAAATCCGTATGGTCTCAGGCCAGGACTGTACGACACCCAATATGCACACTTTAAACTCTCAAAAAAACGTTGACAGCCATGGCATACTGAATCCGATTCAAGGTAGTGCAATCAGCACGAGGTTGGACGTTTTCTCCAGCCATCTGAAGACCAAACTTGGCCAAACCCTAGCACTCCATAAAATTTCGATTTCTTCCTTCACAACAAACTTCTCCAACCTTTTGATTTCGTAAAATGACATAAGGTAATGAAAGTGCTTTTTCGAATTGTATATATAGCTTTTTCGGAAAAAGCTTCAAATTCACTTTTTCAACTTAAAAGGTTTTTTAATGACAACTTCATTTTATAACATTAAAGTTATAAAGTTATAAAGTTATTGAATTAAAATAATTTAATTTAATAACGATGACCTTTAAAATAAAAAGCCACTGAACCCCATTGACTGCATCAAACTCATTTTTGACACCAGAGCCTCAAACTCCAACTGCCCTACCAGAAATAGCCAACTGCTAAAAATAGACTTACTAAAAATAGTAAGTCTCTCAAACTGGAGATTCCCTGAAACCCGATCTTGAAACATCTGACACTTCGTGCAGACTCCTTGCTAATCTTGGCCATACCCAAAATACCACTTACTAAAATATTAAGTTGACCAAATTGACCCGAACGAAGAGTAGACCTGGTAATCTGAACCTCCAGAATGGAATCCCAACATTGGCTCCGCCAACTGACCCCCTCTGATCACTTGATTAGCTTGCGAGGGTCGCCAAACCAAGCTAATCCCAGTAGTCTGAAAAACGGGGACATTACAGCATCACGGTCTCGTTACCCAAGATCACGGGTTGATTGCATCTTACGAGATTTTCAGCACTAAATTAATCACCCTCTTTGACCGGAAAGACATTGAGGTCTACTATAGGGAGTTAGCTCAGCTGAGGCAGAGTGGATCTTTGGACCACTATATTGACGAGTTTTAGAGGATTTCTATTATGGTTCCGGATATGGCCGAAAAGAGGAAAGTAATGTTGTTCATTGAGGGATTACAAGACAGATTCAGAGGGCTGGTTAGAGTCCTCAAGCCAGACACACTGGATGACGCCATGAAGTTGGCACATGACTTGGAGTCACCATCGTCCATCCTACAGCCATCGAAGAAAACCTTTAAGGGGTCTTCTTCCTTTTAGAGAGGTAAAAATCAGAATAAGAGCACGCCTCCTAGACTTGACTTTGAGACTCGGAATGAGTTAAGAAGGAAGAAATTATGCTTCACTTGCAGAGAGCCTTGGGCTCCGGATCATAGATGCCTCGGGAAAGGACAGGTGCACTACATTGAGGTGGTATCCGATGATGATTGTGAGCAACAGGAGGGCAGCGATGATGAGAGTAGTGATACAGAGGCTCAGGATGAGCAGTCAACAGAGAGGAGGAAGGCGGTTTGTTTGGGGCAGCCCCCTATTGTGAAGAACCCTGGCTGGCTCTTATTAACAAACTAGCTCTTTTCTCAAATTTGATTGCAATAATTTTGAATTTTAAAACAAATAAATTTTAAAATAATTTTCCCATTACAAATAGCACTAAATTGCAATTTCCAATGTGCTCTGCATGCTTTCTAAACAATCAATGATAATTACCAATTTAAAATAGATAAACAAGATGTAATCAATTCAGATTTGCACCTTTCACAAACTACAACATGCCTGAAAATGGAATCACAGCCACTTAGAATAATTTAATGAATGCTGAAGGTTAACGTCAGCAGCAAGGTCAGCATCCAGCCCTTAACGTCACCTGTAGCTGATTATAAAAAACAATGATAGCTCTCCTTATCAATGCGGTTGTTTATACAGGAACGCAGCCCCACCAACAATGTCTGCAAAGCCTTCAATCCATAACGCAGCACCAGCAGATTGAAGGAATGCTCACGCAAGAGTATTTGGAACAGAATTAAGACCCTCCCTGTAAATTAAAACCCTGCTGTAACTCATCCAGCACAGTACGACATTTCTTGAATGTAGAATACCTTGTTAACACTTAACGAATCACTAGCACAGTCACATCCAATCCTCAGCAAGAAGACAAATCGAACCCCAGGAGAATAAATTGATTTTCCTGTAGAATTACTTCTCATTAATTCAGTATACCTCAGCACTGAATTATGATCTCAGATACAACTGCAAAATTCACCATCAATCTGTAATTGCTCAAATTGCCAGAAGAGGAATCAATCCTCAAAACCCTAGCCGGGTAGTCTCTCTCACAACTTCAATAAAATCATAATTGAACAATGGATGATTTTCCTTTCACAAAGCATTGTTTTTATAATTCAAAAGTGTCTTCTCTCACACACTTTTCACTTAAAACACTTTTTATACTTAGGCACATATTGAATAATATAATTTATTAATTCATTTGGCTCCAAAAAAGGCCTTTTCACCAATATCATGAAATTATGACATGCAAGGTCCTTGTTTTTTGTGCCCAAAATTTAAAACTTTTCATCCTAGCTCCAACGAGCTATAACACTAAGGTATCCAACATATAATACCAACAAAAATGGTAACCTTAGCAAATTTAATTAAATAATAATAATAAACCACCTGTCTTGCGAAAACAACTGAAGAAGCGTCCGAATCGAAATCTGTCTGCACAAGATTGATCCAGATGATGAAAGATGATGAATGAACTTGATGGGGTGACTTACTAAAAATAGACGCTCTCTCCAAGATTCTTGGAGCCCAAACCAGAAGCTAGAAATGAAAACCGAGAGCATCATTCAACTCCTCTAACTCATCTAAGCTCATCGGAACTATCCATTGACTTACTATAAATAGTAAGTTCACACCAAAGACCCTCTACACACCTCACCAGACCATGAGAATCACAATAATGACCTGGCACCATCAGATCAAAGACCTGCAAAAAAATGGGGACATTACACCTATCACTTTAGCATCCCTCTCGGGTATCCCCACCTGTTACTCTTTTCGTCTCAAGGGAGTGGTTAGGGGACAACAGATCATTTGCCTACTTGACACAGGTGCAACACATAATTTCATTAGCGCCGGTCTAGTTTCCAAGAGAGGACTACTGATAGATAGCATTTCGGAGTTTGAGGTCAAGGTGGCCGGGGGAGACTTATTGAGTTGCACAGGGAAGATCACCGGACTCCAGATTCATTTTAGAGATTATATCCTAGAGGCAGATTTCTATGTCATCGACTTAGATAGTCTTGACGCCATCCTAGGCATGCAGTGGCTACAGACCCTAGAGCGATATACCATTGATCATCAGCGGAGACAGTTAGAGTTTATGAAGGGTGATCAGTTGGTTACACTTAAGGCCATGTTAGATAGTGGGTCACAGGTGGTTTCAACTCACAGAATGGAGGCCATCTTCAAACACAGTAGCATGGAGTGGGCAGCCCAATGCTTCATATCCTCTAGCCCCTCGCTGGATTCAGGGCAGCAGATTCACGTCGACATACAGGGTGTGCTTGATAGGCACAAGCGGGTTTTTGAGGACATCCCTCCAGGTATACCTCCAGACAGGGGCTTCGAGCATATCATAGAGTTGGAGGAGGGGGCCAAGCCCGTAATCACGACTCCTTATCGTCATCCTAGGCATTACAAGGAGGAGATTGAGAAGGCGATTAAGGAGCTATTAGACATGGGGCACATCAGACCTAGTTCCAGCCCTTTTGCTTCTTCGGTAGTTTTGGTGAAGAAGGATGGTACTCTTCGCATGTGTATTGATTACCGTGCACTGAATAAGAGAACCATCAAGAACAGGTACCCCATCCCCAGGATTGATGAGTTTCTAGATGAGTTACACGGGGCAGTTTATTTCTCGAAGATTGATCTTCGATTTGGGTATCATCAGATACATGTCCGAGATGAGGATGTCCATAAGACAACTTTCAGATGCCACTACGAGTTCCTAGTGATGCCTTTTGGGCTCACTAACGCACTTGCCACTTTTCAGTCCTGCATGAATCACATTTTTAAAATGCAGTTGTACAAGAGCATTTTGGTATTCTTTGATGACATCCTAGTCTACAGCAGGACATGGGCAGAGCACTTGCAACACTTGGATGGGGTTCTGAGCATCATGGAGAGCCAGTCTCTATTTGCAAAAGGATCCAAGTGTGAGTTTGGATTGACATAGATTCTCTATTTGAGGCATGTGATAGGATCCGACGGAGTTATGGTGCACCAGGAGAAGATTCAGGCAATTCAGGATTGGCCACCTCCGCGTAATGTATCAGATTTGAGAGGATTCCTTGGGCTATGTTCTTACTATAGGAGGTTTGTTAAGGGATTCTCTCAGATAGAAGCTCCTCTCACCGATCTTCCTCGGAAGGGGGCCTTCAGGTGGACCGATGAGGCTAAGGCTGTCTTCGACAGGCTCAAGACCGTTATGAGCACTTGTCCTGGTTTTGGCTCTATTGGATTTCTCTCGCTCCTTTGTCTTAGAGTGTGATGCCTCGGGCAGTGGAATTGGTGCAATATTGATGCAGGACAGGCACCCCATAGCTTTCGAGAGCAGGAAGCTTAGGGATAGTGAGAGGCTTTATTCCACTTATGACAAGGAGATGCTTGCCATCATGCACGCCTTGGCTAAATTCAAACAGTATTTAGTGGGTGGCAAGTTCACAGTAAAAACAAACCACAATAGTTTGCGCTCCTTCCTGGAGCAGAAGGAGTTGAATGAGAGACAACAGAAATGGGTCAGTAAGATTCAGGCCTATGACTTTGACATCGAGTATGTCAAGGGGAAGAATAACGTCATGGCAGATGCACTCTCTAGGAGACCTTCAATGGCAGTTTGTTGTGTTTTGTCAGAGATTTTCGCTTATTGGAAATCCCTTTTGCTGGTTGAGTATTCTAAGAATACTCAAGCCTGGCAGGTTTTGGATGGTTAGTTTCTGGATAGCAAGTACAGGGTGGTTGATGATATTATCCTTTATAAGGACATGATCTACCTAGTGTCGGGTTCTCAGCTTAAGGCTAATATATTGAGGGTTGTTCATGATGCGCCCATAGCAGGTCATCCGGGATTCTTCAAGACTTACAGGCTGGTCAGAGAGAGGTTCTCTTGGAAGGGCCTCAAGGATGATGTACTCCAGCATGTCAGAGAGTGCCAGACTTGTCAACAGAACAAGTCAGAGCATGAGCATCCGGCCGGGTTATTGCAGCCCCTTCCCATTCCAGCTTAGAAGTGGGAGGACATATCGATGGATTTCATCACTAGTTTGCCGAGAGTGCAGGGCAACGACAACATTTATGTGGTGGTCGATAGACTCACCAAGTTCGCTCACTTCTTTGCTATCGCTGCAGATTGGTTAGCTTCACAGGTGGCAGAGTTGTTTTTTTCGTGAGGTATTTAGATTGCATGGTCTCCCTAAGACCATTGTGAGTGACAGCGACAACAAGCTCCTTAGCACTTTTTGGTAGGAGTTGTCTAGGTTGGCCGGCACTGAGTTGACTCCTAGTACCAGTTACCATCCACAGACAGATGGCCAGACAGAGATTGTAAATAGATGGGTGGAAGGCTATCTCCGTAGTTATGTAGCGGGGCATCAGAGAGCATTGGTCCAATGGTTGTACTAGAGGGAGTTCTGCTACAACTCCACATACCACATGACGATTGGCATGTCACCATTTCATGCTCTCTATGGCAACGAGCCAGTTTCTTTTATAGATTTGGCTCTACAGGACAGCAAGGCCCTGATTGCGAGAGATTGGTTGCAGGATCACCAGGATATACACAGATCTCTCAGAGAGACCATCCAGAGGGCATAGAATCACCATAAGCTGTATGCTGATCGACACAGGACAGAGCGGAGCTTTGAGATAGGAGACATGGTTTACCTTCGCCTACAACCCTATAGACAGCGTTCCCTGAAGCGGAGTGGGTCAGAGAAGCTCAGACCTAGATTTTATAGTCCCTTTTGCATCTCAAGGAGAGTTGGCGAGGTGACCTATGAGTTAGAGCTTTTGTCAGACAGTAGAATCCACAATGTTTTTCACGTTTCTTGCCTTAAGAAGGCAATCAGACAGCAGATAGCGGTTTCAGATGGATTACCCCCATTGGATGAGGAGGGTAAATTGGCTTTAGTTCCTGCAGAGGTCATTGAGCTCAGGGAGAGGAAGCTGCGGAACAGGACTATCTGTGAGCATCTGATTCGGTGGAGGGACTTACCTTACGAGGATGTCACTTGGGAGGGTGAGTCAATCCTGCAGCATCCAGCATTGAGATTGTTTGAGGGCAAGCAATCCCAGGAAGGGAGGACTGTAATGTCCCCTTTTCGGCAGTAGGCTATTTAGATGCCTAATTAGTCTATCTATCCATCCAGATAGACTAATGGCCTCATTTCGGAGGATGCCAGCCAGTCACAAGTTTGCGTGGCTGAATATTTATATTTTGGGCTCTGTTTCTATAGTCAGAATCACTTTATTTAATAAAGTGTGTTGTAAAGTCACTTTATGTCTTATTATAAAGTCACTTTATGTTATAAAGTTACTTCATGTTATAAAAGTGACTTAAGTGAGCTTTTATCCCGCATGGCTTAGTTCGTTGTACTTGCACTCACTTCGAGGTTATAAAAAGGAAAAGTACATCTCGGAAAAGCAACATGAAAATATAAAAACAAGGAAAAGTAAACTTGATTGCTTTTGTGACAGGTCTTTCTTGAGGATGTAGCCCCTTGAGAATATTGAGACGTTGGACATAGCCCTAGCATCTCACTGAGAGTGGAAATTATTCAGATTTCATATAGGAGTTAATCGTGTAAGTTCAGGAATCAGTGTTAATTTGTGCTCTTAATATTTAGCTTAGTAAGCAGATTGTTCATTTCAGAGTTAGATGTTGCATATCAAGCATCATGTTTAAACAGCTCAGAGATTGCTCACGCAAATAAGTTTTCGAGCCACCGTCCAAATAACAATCACAATATAGTGTTGAGTTTCGTAGACAGTTTTGTTCTGACAGGCAGTTGGGAAACGGGTGTTTGGGAAGAACATATACTAGTAGGAATAACCAAACGCCGTAGAAGAATAACATATCGGGCGAACTGCACATGCATGGTTAGCTCACGCACCTTCCATACTTGTGTGTGGTCTGCTTAACCGGGATTGGTAGCAATATTGTATGATTTGACCACCGTAACAAGTCCAGTCACATAATACTTCTTACCGGCAAGTAGCAGTTTAGTTGAATACACGGGGTGGAATCAAGATTGCTCACACAAATAAGTTTTCGAGCCACCGTCCAAATAACAATCACAATATAGTGTTGAGTTTCGTAGACAGTTCTATTTTGACAGGCAGTTGGGAAACGGGTGTTTGGGAAGAACATATACTAGTAGGAATAACCAGACGCCGTAGAAGAATAACATATCGGGCGAACTGCACATGCATGGTTAGCTCATGCACCTTCCATACTCACGTGTGGTCTGCTTAACCGGGATTGGTAGCAATATTGTATGATTTGACCACCGTAACAAGTCCAGTCACATAATACTTCTTACCGGCAAGTAGCAGTTTAGTTGAATACATAGGGTGGAATCACACTTCGTATGTGAGGGAGACGGTTCTATAAGGTGCATCTTTTCATACTGGTTGCACCTCTCATTCACAGTGTACAGTAAGGAGTTCGGAAGCTGAAGACGGGTCTGGAGAAGCATGGACAAAATATACAGTTTTGGCCTAGTTCGCACACTGGGTATAGTTTACGCGAGACACACCATATGCGTTAGAACTGGCACGGCTTGGCTGGTAGTCATATCTTGCTGTAGCCTCTACACTCAAACCGATTCTTAATGCTGCTAGAGACTTTGCGGGTGGAGCTGTCAACTTCCCTTCCACATTGAGACTTCTAAAGGTTCGGTTGGTATGTATTTTACATATTCTGCAGTGTATTATTCTTGTGAAATGGAATGAATATAAAAATTGAACTCTGTTATACTATTGAAGTTATTATCGCTGGAATCCTTTGCATGTTTATAATACATCGTTGTATCAAATTTGTTGATTATGAGACCTTGCTTTTCCAAACAAACTGAATACAAAATCGGGCAATGATAAAATTGCAATAAACTTCTATGTATGGGTATCTCCTATTGGATAAGGAAAATACTCGTGCGCATTTAGACAATAGCAAACAACATCAAAAATTATACAATCAGTCAGACTTAGTCAAGAAATTTTATCAGAGATTGAGCTAGGACATTACATTTTGTCAAGTGAGTTGGTGTTCAATTTCGTTTCGGAGTTGGTGCTTATAGAGGTTGGAGCCTCAGTGATCCAGAGTTGGTGCTTTGGGAAGTGTATAGTCTCTGTGAGTTGTAGCTCACACATGTAACTTGGGTTGTAGCTCAAATCCTTTTAAAATTAATAAAAGCTTATCTTATACCGTAGTTTTTTACCCAAAAGAGTTTTCCGTGAGAAAATTTTTGTGTTTGATATTTGCTGATTGGTTTATTGCTCTTCTCAGTTTTACATTGTTTTAAATTGAAAAATTCCGTGAAATACTAATTCACCCTCCCCTTTTAGTATTTCTTAGTCATTGTTCAAGGGCTCTGTACAGTAGTATTGTTTGGGGCCTTACTGTACTACCCACTTTGTCAGCTCTTATTGAGTGGGTCTATGCACAATTGTTTTAGCATAGGATTCTTACAAATGGGAGACTCCTCATTTTATTGTTAAATATGAGTTTTCTGTCCTACTCATTTAGCTTGATACTGCCTTCAAGTTTACTTCTATACTAATTGTTAAATCCTTGGGCTGACTGGCAGTCCCAACCGGTGCTGATAGGGGAGGGGTGAATCGGCACCTATACAACTTTCCTGAATAAATGTGATGAAATGTACTTATAACTGCAAGCAAAATAGATTCAAGCATGAAAGTAGCATCAAGCAATCAATCACAAAGTGACACCAGATTTATCACGTGGAAACCCAAATTGGGTGAAAACCACGGTGTGAGGAGACCTCACAAATTCTGCACTCTTCTGAAGTGCGCCTTATTAGGAGCCTTCCTTGTTAAAGGATTACAATGCACTATTAGATGCGACACGGTTAAGGGATTTGATATAATAAGGCCGGTTAGTGCTTGCCTAGTTAGAGGACTTAGAACACCTGAAAAGATGTCACCCGGTTAAGGGATTTACTACAAGGGACCTGTTAAAGTCCACCCAAAATATTGAGATTTAACTATTGTAATTGTTAGAAAACAATAGAAGGATTGACCTTTTACAAATGGCTTTGCATAGCCTAATAAGATCTCTGTTATGCTCAACTGAGAAACATCACCGGTCGCCGCTGGTATGTTCTCCTTTTTTGTTGTGCTTCTTTGCACACTCTTCTCTCTTTTCTTGTCTTTTCTATTCACCTTAGCTTCTTCAGCGTACAGGTTCAGTCTTTTCTTTTGGTAGAATGAGGGCAACCTATATTCTTAACAGGCAGAAGAATATATAGAGTCCTTGCCCTAATTGCGTCACTCATGCACGACCTAATACAGATCTCCTTCGGATTCATCGCCCAATGGAGTATTAGTTCACCGAGGAAACATCCAATGCATTCCCTTGCTTTATTTGCTTTACAAAGAAAACAATAGATGCGTGTCAATCACCTTTCCTTTGTATGTGATAACTCCATGTTTTAAAGCCATAGACTTCGGCTTTAAAACCTTTAAACGCACGTCGAACCGATCACTACGTTAACTCAAAGTCATCCGGATTTAGTGCAGTAAATGCCGGTCAAAGAGTTGGTCAGAGAGATAGTTGACTATGACTTCCCCGGTTCATCTTATCATACCGAAGTCTTTTCTTGATCGGTTGAGATCCTTATGTTGTGAATAGGTAAGAGCGTTGACTTGTTAACTTTTCCTTCCTCTACTTATCGGTTGCACCCTTTTCTCGGTGCATTGTCGACACCGGTTGTCCGTTCCTCGGTTGCTGATGTACTTGGCTTAGTGACCAGTTTCTTTGGATGAGCAGATATAGTCTTTTCCTTCTTGCATAGTGTCACCGGTTGCCAAACCAGTCTCTTTACATACAGAACACCTTTGGTGTTCTCCTTGAATCTTTAGACTTAGATTGAGATGTCAAACACCTCTCTCCTCTTTCCTCTTTTGCCAATCAATGACAATACTTAATTGCCATGCAATGGTAGTAGACTTATCGGTTACCATCTCTTGATGCCAACACTGACAGTTTCAGGCCAGGAAAGGTACTGATCTTTGTCTATTTGTTATTTGAAAGAAATCGCCTCTTTAGGAGCCACTCTAACTTACTGCACAGACCCTTTGTCTTGAGAGTATCTCCAAGGTTACTTTATATATTTATAGTTAAATCCTCAGGTGATAGCCTAAGGTTGGGAGAAGTACTCATATTTAGCCCTTTATTATTTTGAATTGATTACCTTTTAATGTCCAATTAGGTATATGATGTTATTGGTAACTTTAGACCAATCTTCTGCTCCAATCTGTTTGCGTCTCTATTGACCATTTTCCTCGATTCATGTGCTCTTTAGACGCCTCTCATAGTCTTTCTCCTTTTAAGTAGATCAACAGGTATATCAGAGAATACAAATGAAAAAAATAAGTTGAGGTCACATGGACATCTCGTGACTGTTGCTGTTCTCCATGTTGTATTCTTATGCTACTTATCTCTTTTACTACTTGAGATGGCATCATCATTCAGCCTGATTATTTTCAACATCATTGATCACATTGCTTAAGTAGTCTACTTGGTTAGTTGAGACTTGAAAGTATGCTCTGATAAGCTATATATTGCTACTGACCACCATATTACACAAGGAAATGAGATTTGTCATCTTTGCTGTCTCTTGGAAGTAGAGTTTGAGGAGCATCATATTTTAAGGTGCTCTTCCTAGTATAAGTTTTTATAGAGATATCATTGTTTGTATTGACAGGAATTTATCTGTTTGCTGTCTTTTAGTACCTAGATCAGAAGTGTTTGACTGATTTCTTTATAAAAGAACCCATAGAATAATCAAGCTGAGAAGTTTCTTCCTTCAACTCCCTTAAGTCATTAGAGATGGAACTGACCATTGGATATATTTAATTCACCTGAGATGGGGACAGGACAGTGAGGTGTCATTGCAGTCTAATGCTATTTAGTAACGGTGGATTAGCTTCATATAAATGTTGAGGGCCTTCCCCTTGTTTGCAGGCCACGTTACAAAGGTAGGCACATGTTAAATTTTTCTACCCCACCAAAGGTTTATCAATTGTGGATGTTAGGAGAGGTTCTAAAGGGAGTACCTTACTTTATCCACAGATTATCTAGAATGGCTCATTATCCTTGGACATCACCTTATGTCTGTTATCATATCTTATGTTAGCTTGTCTGAAGTGTTAGATGGGGTTCTTTTGGCCTAAGTCTTTTTTACAAGACATACGACATTATTGTATCCTGTACTGATTCACTTATTGTCTTCATTAGTGACATGGTTCCTTGAGGGCTCCTACCTTCACAAGACCATTTGTTATTTGTACTTAGCTTTTTCAATTATGGGTTTAACCATAGTAGGTTTATCCGTACTTAGTTATTCAAATATTGCATATCTTTATTACTTATCAGTCATAGCTATATGTACACTCAACTCCCATTCACTTATGTTTGGTCATTTATGGACAAGACTATAATTTCTTTCTTTTTCCATGGCCATCGTATTTGTCTCTGCACCTATTTTATTCAACTTAGCCCTGATTTATAAATAGGGCGTCTGTTGTCTCAGCAATACAACTTGGTTGTAGATTGATGTCAATCAATTGAATGATGGTAACTTGTATTGCTTGTGGTATAGACAAAAGTTGTAGTGCACAAAATCAAGTCATTCATTTGCTTATCGGGTAGCTTCTTCAGTTTCTTGCAGTATGCATGTTCAAACATTGCCAAAATGTTCTCTTACTGAGAAGGATTGCTTGTTTGAATTAAAACTCAAGAGACGAGCTTGTGAAGATTTGGCATTTGAATGTTACTCCTCATTTTGTATACCTTAGCATAGATTTTTTTAATGACTAAAATGTAGAAGAGAATAGAAAACAATATTTAAAACATTAAACCTTAGTAGGAAGAATTTAATAATTTACCTCACATTACACTTTCTTCCATCGATTTCCTATTTACAACAAAGAGGCTTTTGATATCTCATGAACATGCAGTGCCTTCTGGATATTATCTTGCAACACCATTTATCCATTCAGATGTCCAAGAACTTATATAACCTCTTCATCAACAATGGAATGACCATCACAAGCACTCTTACTGAATGTAACAACCCATGGAGTGGTTATGTATGGGATGATATTTGCTTTGGTTTTTTCGAGTAAGTTAAATTGTAGTCGTTTCCATGGTTCTGCCTCTGACTTTGTAAATGCCACCCACAAGGGACTTATCCAAAGCATTTCAATTCCAATAAGCAATGGAGTGTTGGAAATATTGTTGTCATTGATGTCAAAGGAGACTAGAACATAGTTGCGGTCATATAAGGAAACCGCATACCCTAATATGGCCTACTTTAGGTAAACATGTACTAAGGAATTAAAAAAATTCTTTTGAAACTAATATTAGTGACTTCAACGATTAGGTGCAGTCAAATGAATTTTATTCCAGGGGTATTTAATGTTGCACAGTATTTGGATGTTTTGAAGGATAAAAAAAGTGAAATGATTTTCTTGTATTTGGGCGAGGGTTTATAGATTACTTCAGATCCTAATTATAAAACTTTAACTCTCTGAACAAGAACCCTTATTTGTAACCCTAGCAATTCTTAATCCAGACAATGATTATTTGAATGATAAATGATTGTTCAATGCTGCTACTTTTATTAAGGAGAGACATAACAGTTTTCCACAATATTGTTGATGTGTAGGAGTGCTCTAGAGTAGCAATAATGTTACTTTTGAACTGAAATCCCAATTGTATTGAGTCTTTTGACTATATCAGATAATTACTGAAACATGCTATTGAAAGAGTTGGCTTCCTTATATGTAATTAATGCTTTGCAGTCAATGTTCAAAATATGAAGCAGAGGGAGTTTGGTGCATTAGATCACAGCGATGATCAGGCTGCATTAATGGAGACGGGACGTAAAAATTTGAGTCAAATTGCACTTGATGACACATTCAGGGAGTTTGATTTCCGACAATATCTTTTTGCTCGCCAATCACAGGTTCATGGTCCACCAGATTGATAAATCAGTTATATAGAGAAGTGATAATGATATGAATCACAACTTTCTCTGAAAATTTATGAATTTACTTTTATGTTGACCTCATTGGGAGTATTTTGGTTTTCATGTTCATTTGGTGATGTTCAGAGAAACTTGGATTATAACCATTTTTTTTGCAATATTGTTTTCTTTAAGAATCTGTCAATTGAGTTTTGAGTTATGTCACCAGTAATAGATTGAGGTTGCAATTGGATATTCAGCAGGATCCAAATGCACCCTGAAGTTGATAGGGTTCTACTTTCCATGTTGAGAGCTATAGTATAGTTGAATTTGAGCACAGCAAGTCTCTATATTAGCCATTTGTTGGTCACTACATAGAGCCTTTTAACTAATAAATAAGTCTTATTGAAGTTTAAAACCTAATTGTTAACTGCCAAATGGTTAATTTCAGCTTATGTTTGACTAAGCTGGATATGCTTTTTAATAGGATTATGTGATGATATTTGTCAAATAATGTAGAAATATCAATGTCAAAAGTAATTTTGAAATAGTCTCCTGTGATGAGCCATGGTGGCTCAACCTCTACCCAACCTGTATCTGTCCGTGTTTTTGATATTTTCTCAAGTTTTGTGGTTTTTTTGTATTTTGAGAATATATGTCTTTTTTGGATTTTATAAAATAATTGACAATGACAACAAGTTTGCATAAAATGAAATCTGAAACTACTAGCGATTCACAGGCAGTAATTACAATGACTAAATACTGAAATGAGTTGCAGCTTGAATTAAGAAACCTGGATCAAGATCGGACCACCTTGAATATGCAATGTAACCCTCTCAAATTGAATGCAGTCCCTTATACTGCTGGGCGTCCCAAATCTAAGTGGAGATAAGCACAAATCCCAAGTTGTTAGAGCCTAGAAATCTCACACGACAACTAGAAGCCACACATGGGAATCCTAGGAGCTGTATGACTGCCTTGGATTCATCATTTTCTGTAAATAAAATGCCGCTAACAACTGCTATGAGTCGCCTATGGATTTATCCTTCATTTATTATTCAATCTTCCAAATCAAGCCTTAATGATTATAAATGGACTTAATTGCTTGCAATAGAAAACCTCATGGCATGGTAACTTGTGTAGCTACAAATTAGTTAATCCCAAAACTGGTCCTTTGCCAACCTTTTTTTTCATTCAGCATATGAATCTTGTTGATATCGGCCCCCAGTATAGGACATCAATTTGTGTTACAGAAGGCAAATGTGTTGTATACGATCTGACTTAAGTATTGAAATCCCCTACAAAACTCTATACATTGGAAGTCCCGAGCCACTTCAAAATGTCTTCTTTATTTCTAGATAGTTCTCAACTCTTCATGTTGTGCAAATTCACAGTTCTTCTATTAAGAAGTTCTCCTTCAAAACTCGTTTCAAGCTGTAACAAATGCTGGTCAAAGGTCTTGCTAAAGACTAGTATATCATGTGAACATTCTATAACACATGAATACATGGATGATCTTAATTCTTTGTTCATCACCCTCATAGAAGTAGGTAAACTATTACACAAACCCAATGAATTAGAAGTCGTTCTAAGTTTTTAAGTTATCTCCTATCATGTTTCTTTAGCTCTCTTTGTGTGCTTCCTTCCAAATCTGAACTAGAACTTCTTCCGACCGATTGACAACAACAAATACCAACATCTCACCTCCATTAGCTCTGGTGACATAAACTTAGTTGTCATTGGTAAAGTCATTGGCAAACATCAATCTCACCAGAACACCGGTACATCACACCGATACTATTAATTGTGAACTGGTAGACTAAGCAAGTAAGTAGTGTACTTTAACCGGTCACGCTTATACCGGTCCAGGTTTTGACCAATTGGTCTTGGCACACACACAGGGAACAGATGACTTACCGGATACAAGTTCTACACCGGTTAAGTGCATGATAATTCAAACCGGATTATGCGAATCATTTTTCAGTTAAACTGGACTTAGCTTTTTCAGTGGAACTAAAGTTAGCTTTGTTTTTTCTGTGAGCGTTTCGAGGTAAACTCAGGATTAGTTTGCAAGCTTTTTAATCAAGGGTGTTGCATGCATGGTTTATGGGAGAGTGTACAGCTTGGCGGAACTATGAGATGTATTTTAATAAGATAATTTCTTATAAATATAGGTCGAAAGACATGAAAGATGTGTTGTTGAATATCAAGAGCATAGAGAAAAGAAGAATCTTCTGAGAGGAAGTGAAAGGGAGAGAAAGATTCAACAACCAAGCAGAGGAAAGGGTGAATAGGTACGATTTGATTTAATAGATAAAGTGTCATCATAAGATCATTGCTCTAAGTTGTGAAGCATAATTAAAATCCCTCAATCAGGGTGAACCCTTATAGGTTCTTTGTATAAATCCCTTTACCAGGTAACATCTTTATTGGTGTTCTAAGCATAGTTACAAGACTCGGACTCGCCTCAAACTCGACAAGCTGGACTCGGGCTCGGACTCGGCGCTCAGACTCGGCAAATTGAAAAACCCAACAAATTCAAAGATTTTTAAGGATTTAAAACTTTTTTCATGCATCATTCAGTTAATTAACATCAAAGACACAATAATTGAGATAAATAGAAGCTACTTTGCACACATAAACAAGTTTACATTGATGACATAAATATAAATGCGAATTTCTGAAGGAAATAAGTTAACTGTTAAACTAGTTACCAAATAACACATTAGAAATCTGAAATATAAAAGTGTCATTGTCAAAAGTCTACAATATTCGTGGAATGAAAACTTCAAAACATATATCAAAATAAAAGCTAGAGCCTAGAAGACTAAGGCCCTATGTCTTCCTACATGTACGTCTAAGATAGGTCATGGAATATTTTGCGGCCATCTTTTGTCCCTGTGTCTGAGGTTCAACCTCAGTGGCATCCTCATCATCCTCATCTTCCTCATAATCATCATCATCCTCAGACCCCTCACTCTCAGCCTCAGGGTCCTCCACTGGGTCTCCTCGTGCTCTAGCCAATCGATTTGCTAATCTATTTTGTAAAACCCCTATATTCTTCTCCCAAGCCCTTTTCCTCTCTTCTAAGTTTTTGCAAATGATGGAATGGCGTTTTTAGGTCTTAGAATCATTAGAAAATCCTTGTTCCAGCTTCAATTCTCCCTCAAAAAGCCAGGATAGGTTGTGGGAGATAAAACTGCTGAAGGCATGCTGAATCGTGAAATTTGACTAAGTCTGGAATTTTTTGAAAACCCCCAAAATCTAGAATCTGCACGAAGTTGAAACCTATCTCAAACATCTTGGACTATATTTATACAAATATAACTTAAAGTATAAGAAATAAATAAATGTCACTTATACTTAAATGTTATATTTGTACAAATCCTCCTGCCTCGAAGCTGAAAAAATGACTAGGCATGACATGCTGCAAAGAAAAATCTTAAAAACAATTAATTTTTTTTTTTTGCTTTTTGGACCTGGTTGGACGCATTCGAGTCTAGACCACGAGACTCAATGAGTCCATCGAGTCCTAGGACTCGACGAGTCCTGTAGAACTCGGCGAGGACTCGGCCAAGTTAGCTTGCCGGGTCACTTTGCCTCGGCAAGCTTGGCTCAGCTCGGGACTTGTCGAGTCCTGTAACTATGGTTTTAACTCCTCTGATAAGGCGAGTCCTAACAAGATCAAGATCCTAACAGGTCTTCTACCAAATCCCTTAACCAGGTAGCACTCTTACTAGTGCTTTGTAAGCCTCTAACATGGCAACTTTATTACTGCAGTAGTGGAGTTTCGTGGGTTGAATATCACGAGCATGGAGCGAAGGAGAGCAGGAGAGCAAAATCTTCTGAGAGGAATCACAGTCACGAAAAGTGAAAGGGAGAGAAAGATTCAACAGCCAAGCATAGGAAAGGGTAAACAGGTATGATCTGAATCGATAGAGATAGTGTCATCATAAGATCATTGCTTTAAGTTGTGAAGCATATTTAAATCCATCAATCAGGGTGAATCCTTACAGGTTTTTTGTATAAATCCCTTTTACCGGGTAACATCTTTATTGGTGTTTTAAGTCCTCTGATAAGGCGACTCCTAACAGGGTCAAGATCCTAACAGGTCTTCTATCAAATCCCTTAACCTTTTGTAAGCCTCTAACAGGGCAACTTTATTACTGCAGTAGTGGAGTTTGTGGATTCTGTCCCATCGTGGTTTTTTCCTTCTAACCGAGGGTTTCCATGTATAAATGTTGTGTTGACCTGTGCATTTAATTTCTGTGTATGATTGTTATAGTATTCTTTTAATTTCTGTACTAACAAGAATATTTGTTTGCTTTAAAGAAAAATAGAAATTGAATACTGATTCATCCCCCCTCTTAGTAACAGGTTAGGAATAACAACTAATATTAGAGCTCCGGTTCTTAGAGATAGAAAGCTTAACCGCTTGAGAAAAGATCATGGAGGGTTACAGGTATCAAAAGCAGCTTGAGGAAGCCAATGACATTATAGCCTCTCTTGAGAATAGACAAAGGAGGTCTCTTGCCAAGAGGAAAGAGCTGGCTCTGCAACTGAGTGAGAGTCATGAAACCGTTGAGGAACTCTTTGGGAAGAGTGGATCTGATGAAGCAGAAGAGGCGGTCTTTGATCTCATGGAGAAAAATCGGAATCTGACCTATCAAATCTCAAATCTGAAAAGGGAGCAGGAAGGTCATGCTTTGAGGATGACTGAACTCATCAAAGCCAAAAGAAAAGCTGAGGATGAGAAGACCAGTGCCATAGAAACACAGTTAACTGCTGAAAGAGCAAGAAATCTAGTTGAAGATGCACTAAGAGAGAGTGATGCTCTCATATTGCGACTGCATGCAGACATGCAAGGCATAAATTAGGAGAATGCAATCATGCATGAGCATTTGAATGACAAAGATGAAGCATGCAAAAAGATAGCTGCTGAATTGGATGAAATAAAGGAACAACTGAAAATTCTTGAAGAGAGGAATGAGAAACTTAGAAGGTACAATGAAAGTCCTGAGAACCTTGATGAGCAATTGAGGGCTCAAAGAAAGCACAAGGATCCCACAGGACTTGGGTACATCAGTCACAACAACAATGAAACCGGTGAGTCCTCTGGAGACAAGCAAGGCAAGAAGGAAAATAAGAAACTGACAGAAGACAAAGCTAAAAAGCCCTTCAAACCCTCTTGCAAACATTGTGGAAAACTGGGTCATAAAACGAAGGACTGCACAAATGCACTGGTCAAACCATTTACTTCTAACAGCTACTGCAACAACTTTTTCAAGTATGGTCACAAGATATTTGAATGCAGATCAGGCTCCAACAGTGTGTCTAGTGGAAGCTTCAAGGGTTATTGCTATGCTTGCAATAAATTTGGACACAAAGCGGAAGAATGCATGTCCAAAACCATGGCATTCAAATCCCCACCAAGACCGGTATTCCATAATAGGAATGTAAACCGGAGCACATCCAACTGTGTTACTTGTGGACCATCAGGGCATAGGAACTCTGATTGTCACTCACCAATGGAAAGGGAAAGATGGGTCAACCCATGGAGAGGAGCCGGAAGGGTTTGTTACAATGGCTTGTTACAACTGTAACAAGATTGGGCATTTGACCAAAGAATGCAGGAAACGACTGGTGAACAAAGGAAAAGGACCGCCCAAATTGGTCAAGAAGAAGTTGTCCCCCAACCAGAAGGATAATGTGAGTAAAGAGACCAACAGGGAAGTCAAGAAGACTTGGTCTTTAAAGGGGTCAAAGAGTTCCACTAAGGAGAAATCCGAGTTAAGGTCATCATCTACTGATGGTGACATCTCTTCAACAAATTAAGCCTAAGGGCTTAAGAGGAAGAGGTAGCAAGGCTACTGTTCCCGAAGGAACTAGTGAGTTGTGATCTCACTCGGTCAAGAAGTGGAATCGGGAAGGAGTCACCGGTCTAACATGTGAACCGGACAGGTAAGAGTTGCGGACGTAGCAAGGTGGATATTGCAACCGAGGACGTGCAAACAGGTAACGAGTCTGTGAACTGGTTGTTTAAAGAAAGGTTATGTAAGGTTAATTAATATAGTAACCGTTAACAAATGTTACCGTTTACTAATTATCGTTACGACCTAAGTCTATAAAAGGGAAAGTAGATTTCTCATTTCACTTTACATTGTTATTTGTGATTATTGTTTCCAAAGCTTGAGTAATCTTTTCTTGCTTTAATTTACGATCTTTGCTTAGCGAATTCCGTTAATTTTATCAAGAACTTTCTGCACATACCAGACTAGTAATCATCTTGTAATGTCCCTGTTTTTTAGTCTCTTGAGATTAGCTTGGTTTGGCGACCCTCGCAAGCTAATCGGGTGATCAGAGGGGGTCAGTTAGCGGAGCCAGTGTTTGGAGTCCATTCTAGAGGTTCATGTTACCAGGTCTGCTCTTCGTTCGGGTCAGTTTGGTCAACTTACTATTTTTAGTAAGTGGTATTTTGGGTATGGCCAGGTTTAGCAGGGCGTCTACATGGGGTGTCAGATGTTTCTGGATCGAGTTTCAGGGGATCTCCAGTTTGAGAGACTTACTATTTATAGTAAGTCTATTTTTGGCAATTGACTATTTTTGGCAGGGCAGTTGGAGTTTGAGGTTGTGATGTCAGAAATGAGTTTGTTGCAGTCAGTGGGTTTCAGTGGCTTCTTATTCTGAGTTATCGTTATTAAATTAAGTTATTTTAATTTAGTAACTTTATGACTTTATAACTTAAATGTTATAAAGTGATTTTGTAAGGAAGAAGCTTCTTTAATGAATAATGTAAAGTTGAATTTTTTTCAAAAAGCTATATATACAACTCGAAAAAGTACTTTACATTACCATTTGATGATTGATAAAAAAACTTGTGTTGAGAGAGAATTCGTTTTTTCTTGGATTGAGCTAGGGTTTGGTCTTCTTTAAGGAGAGAACATTGAGCTTCTTCCGGTGTTGCTGAAGTATGATATTTGGTCTTCAGTTCTGGAGAGAATATCATGCATTTGCTGAATGTTTATAGAGTTGGGCAAATCTATTTGCAAACTGAATTGAATTTGCCAGAAAGAAATACGAAAGTGGAGTGTCAAGGGTTTGAGTGAATTTTCAAAGGGACGTGAATCCTTCATAGTGGATGCAATTTGATGCTGGTTGTTATGGCTAGCAAATTGAGACTGGTTTGATTTTTATTGAGAGCACATACAGTGCCATACAGAAGTTTGGTCATTCAAGGCCGTACGAATTTCAACAGAGGTCGCACAAGACACAGCCTGGGCCGTACGATTATTCTCTGCTTCGCTGTATGCAGCTTTGTTGTGTATTTTTGGGAACAAAGTTAATAGTTGGTGGTGATACATGTGTTGGTGATTGAACAGATTTAGTTGCAAAGAGAGTGTGGAAGCTTCAACAACAACAAATTGGGTGACGTGGAAATGGTTGGTGCCATTCATTAAAATTTGATGTTAATTATTTGGCAGCAGCCGAACTCTTTAACAAGGTGCCAATTTGTTTATAACTTGTGCAACATTATTTGCTTAGTAATTTGTAATCTTTTTACCAAAGCATTGCAAGCAATTCAATAAATTATCTATATGTTGTTAATCATTGCCAAGAGTTGAAAATTAAAATAAACATATGTATTTAAAATACAAAAGAACAAGAAATTACCGGAATTCTTCAAGGAAATTCAGATTGCAATTTATAGAGCCAGCCAGGCTCATCACACATCTTCTATGGTGAGCCTTATTAATGCCAATAAAGTAGGAAGACTTGTTTACGACATCATGGCAGTTCAAAACTGAGCGAATGATATGGCGGGGGCTCTATCATCCGTCCCTAAAGGTGTATTGCTGACTGAGGATGTAACAACATTCATCCACAACAAACAAGAGGAACTAGGCGAAACATTCATTCAGAGTGAATACCTCTCACTGTGTGAAGATGGGAAGCTTCATGAAAAATACGCTAAGCGAGAATCATTAGGGTTAATAAATAGAGTAAGATATCCAACCGTGTTTCGACTGTTTTGGATCAGACTGGTGCTTAGCAGGTTTCACGTACCAGGGATGTGGCTTGCGAAAGGTGCGGTTACACCAATCATGAAAGAAGACCTATGCAGGGTAACTGGTTATAATGCCGTAGGGGAAGCTCTAACCCTAAGGACAATAGCTAATGCTAAAGTCACACGGTTGACGAAGTCCAAATAAGATAGTCGGTTGATGACTGTGAACGACATTGAAGACAATGGCGTTCGGTTTGTTACTGCGGTTATCATGTAAAGAGCCCAATTGGCTCTCTAAAACAAACTAGTTTTCTCTTCAATTTTAATTGCAATTTTACGGAGATCCAAAGATTTAAAATTTATTTGCAATTTTCAATTTAGAATTCAGAATAACGTTCCACTGAATTTTCAACATAAGCAATATGAACACTAGCAATTTACACCAACTTGATTGCTATTTAATACTGAAAATTCAACCAGACTTTCATTAACAATAACCATTACAATTGAACAATTTAGGAAATGACACCTTTAGAAATGTGCATGCTGAGAATGAAACGCAGCAACTAGAAGAGATTGGCGCCAAGCATTAACTCCTTCCCATGTGCAATGAAATCTTCATGAACTTATTAAATTTGTCTCCAAGCACTTCACAACACCAACAACTAGTTGCAGCCCTCAAACTTACAAACATCAACCAGAAAAGTACGGCCCTGCCATGTCCATACGGCAGCCTGCAAATAAATTGTACGACCTTTCGAAATTTCGTACGACAGTCTTGAAGAGGCTCAACTTCAATTTCTAGCAGCTCCCACAATTGCTAAACAATAACCCAACAATGCTATTGAATTTTGATGAAGAATTCTCTCCAATCTTTGAAGACCAAATTCCTTCAAAACTGAATCAAACTCTGTATTGATTCTTCTCCTGTAAACTCAAATTGAACTTCTGAATGACTCCCACACTGTAGCCAATCTCAATGTTTATTTCAACACCTCAAATGCTTGTAAAAACTTTGAAGAATTCACAATTCTCCAAGTCTGAAATTCTGAAACCCTTGTTCCAAATTTCTCTTCACACAAATCAATAATATCAAATGCACAATAGAATGAATGAAATGAAATATGAATCCCCTTTTATAATATTCAATTTTCATTTGTCTCATCTCTTTTAATTTATTTTAATTTCATTTCTCATAAAGCAACTTTATGTTATAATTTAAAGATGACATATAATAAAGTCACTTTATTAATTTAAACTCCCCCATTGCTCCAAAAATGACCTTTTCATTAATATAATGATATTCTGACAAATGCGGTCCCTATTTTATGTGCTCAAGATTTAAAACTTTTCAACCTGGTTCCAACGAGCTATAACACCAAGGTGTCCAATATGCAATCCCAATAAAAATAGCAACCTTAGCCAATTTAATTAAATAATAATCATAATTCACCCATCTTGTGGAAATGACTGAAGAAGCATCAGAATCGAAATCTGACAACACAGGTGTGATCTTGATGAAAAAAGATGATGAATGAACCTGATGAGGTGACTTACTAAAAATAGACGCTCCTCCAAGATTCTTGGAGCCCAAACCGGAAGCCAAAAATATAAACAGAGAGCATCATTCAACTCTTCTAATTCATCTGAGCTCATCGGAACCATCCCTTGACTTACTATAAATAGAAAGTCCCACCAAACGGAGCCATAACCCTCGACAAGGTCCTCTAATCACTAGTATTAGCCTACAAAGACCCAGTAGGAGGCTAAATCCAATAACTCAGATGCTTTATTAGAATGGGGACATTACATATTGGCTACAAAGTATATCGGTCGAGTAACCTGAATAGCATACAAGGAGGTGCGATACATGTTGCACACATGATTATGCACGATAATGCGAGATACGACTTATTTGCTATGCTGAGAAGCCAAATCTTTGAAAACCTAAAGAAGCTAGGCTTGGTCAAGAAGAAGTTTCTAAAGTACGGGACATTGCTGGTATGTTTGTTTTTCTATTACCAAAACTTCTTTCTAGGCATAGGCAAGGTAACATGGCTAGAAGATAAACTGGTAACGGTTCAAATAGGTGAGTTAGCAAATAACTTGGGGAACTAGTTTAATAAGGTCATGATAGATTATTTTGAAGCTTTTTAGTAAAGCATGCGCAATAGAGAAAGGATTCCCTTAGCCATTGCAAAGGCATATAAAGAAGAAATGTGTTTACTGGTGAGCACCGATCATTGTATTATCCAGACTATGGAGCCTAGGTTTGAGTACACACCGGAGCTCAGTTATGAGATTACTTCTAAGGTTGCAAAGGCATATACTGATGCACTTTAGGAAAGCAACTTAGATCTCTTAGCAAACCGGTTTGGGACCTATGAGGAGATTCAGGCAAATATGAGGAAGAAGGCATCTTCTAAGGAACCGAAGAAGGTTTATGTTAAAAGAACTCCCACTACTAGGAAAAGGAAGCCACTGGCTGAAGAACCAGAGGTTCAAAGAAAGAAGACATAGCCAATGTCGACCGAACCATCATAAGGTGAGGAAATGGAAGAAATAGAAACTGAAGAAACCACTACTCTTCATAGAAAGAGAAAGACCGAGAAATTGGTAAAAGAGGATGCACCTAGAGGAAGGAAACCAACCATAGATGAAATGGTTGAAGGATTGAAGAAAATAGGTGGAATGAGTGGAGTTAGAAGAAGATATGAACTTGCTAATGAAGAAGATAGGAGAAAGCTAGAAGAGGCGGTAGTTTACTGTCTTCACAAGTTCAATATAACGCCACTGAACTTCACAAAACAATACCTGAGGATCTACAGGAGATAATAGAAAGTAGATTGAAATCTTAGAAAAAGAATTAGTCAGGTGCTGATTGGAGTAGTGGATAAAGTACATGATGAAGTGGTTGCAACATGGACGAATGTTCTGAAGCAACAACATCAAGCTGAAGCAGAATGCCAAAAGTCCATAGAGCCAGCAGTAAAAGACACTCGAAAGGGAAAGCACATACTAGGAGTTGAGATTCCTGTCATAACAAAGTTTGCAAGTGAGCCGGTCATCGTGGATATAACTGGAGACACAGGTGGTGATCTCACTCCAACCTTACTTGCTTCCCCTGTTAAAGGTAAAGCTCGAACTTTAACCGTAGATAATATAGTTGATGAAATTATGGATTTCGTTGAAGTGTCAAATGCTGCAAAATGGTTCAGTGTATTCGGAGAGGAGGATAAGGAGAAAATTGAGATCGCTCTGTTAAAAACCTTTTTAGATTTCAACAGAAGTCCTAGGGACTATAGGCCTTACTTTCCGCTAGAATTGAATAAAAGGTTAATTACCAAATGGAGAACCGGTCTAGCCCTAAACAATAAGATGATAAGGGAAACTTTGGCGAAATTTAAAGTAGATCTTAATGAAGAGACAATTTTTTTTGATGGAAGCAGTGTCACTCAATTTGGACACAAGGGACAGGGTTGCTAAGATCGTTAATGGACAGGAAAAAGATGTGTATGAAGATTATCTAGAATTTTGGCAAAAATATGACTTCAACAGTCTTAAGTCTACAGGTCTACAGGACATCTCACAAGATGAACTTGAAAAGTAGATGGTTCCATCGGCACAGTTCACAACTGGTGAACAAGCATTCACAGGTGAACAAGCAACAACCGATGAGAAGTTATACCTAAGCAGTGAACAGGTTAATCTGGGAGAACAAGTTCAAATAGAGGAACAAGAACAGGGAGAGTCATGAGCAAAGATGACTAAAGAAAATGAAACAGAAAAAGTAGTTGTTTTAAATGGTCAAAACGTTACGGTAGAGCAACAACAGACTGAGAAACCTCCGAAAGAGCAAATCCATCAAGGATTACATCCAGAAGAAGAGGTACGACAAGAGAAGACTCTACAACAAGAAATACCTCAACAACAAGAGTTGCCTATTACAGAAGAATAGGAGAAGCCCGCAGAAGAAGAACCGGCACATGAAACAATGCAGAAGGAACTAGTAGATGTTCCAAGTACATCTTCATCAGAGAGAAAGCTAACCTTTGCAATAGATTTTGAATCAAAGAGAGGCAAAGTTAGTGAAACTGTTGTTGACATAAGCAAAATGTCAACAAGGCAGCTAAAGGAGCTCACTAAGAGAAAACAGGATATGGTTCTCTCTAGGGTAAGGAATATCGTGTACAATTTTGTACCTAATACAATTATAGATGAAGATGAACTAGTAATTGATCAATTAGAAGTACTGGCACAAGCAATTTGGGAAGATGTCACCGACCCAGAAACAATTGCAATTGATCATTATGAGAAGAAAAGAATAGATATTTTGCAAACACAGGTTGAAGAACTCAAAACCATTGTATCTACAAGAACTAGAGAGCTACAACAACAGATACAGGGAGCTAGAAGGTTGATCACAAGGACTTTTAAGTTTGAAGACTTTTTAAAGGATATAACTGAGAAAACGAACAGGACAATAGAAGAGATAAAGGTTTTAACATCAAATTTTGATGCTAAAAGCTCTTCTGCAACTGAGTACAACTGGGAGCTGAGAAACCTTGCTCTCACTTTGAGGAAGGCATCAGAATAATATACAAAAAGAATCCAAGATCTTGTTGGATTTCAGTTGTTCATTGCACTAACTTTTGATCTAATGCAGACAACGACAATTGATACAGACAAACTTTTGAAGGAACTTGATTATAAGACAATGGAAGACATGAAAAATCTCATTGTCTCACTGTAATCTGCAAAGAAAACTTTGGATCATATAACAGGTATCTGGAAACCTTTTCTAGAATCTGCAAAGAAGATCTACAAAGACATCTTCAATAAGTTACAGTTGTAAAAATAAAGTAATGAGTAACAACCCTTTGTCCTTCGGAGGCAAAAAGGGGAAGATGTAAGTATGTAAGTGAAGAGAATAAAGAAGAAGGTAGTGCAAAGTATAGAGAAAAGAGAGATGATATCAGTAACAGTGTGTCAGATATATGCTACAGGTAGATGAGCAGATCTATAGGGGAAGTCTACAGGTGATGTATTGATAGGTTTTGCCACCAATGCCAAAGGGGAAGATTGTTGACATAAACTTAGTTGTCATTGGTAAAGTCATTGGCAAACATCAATCCCACTGGAACATCGGTACATCACACCGATACTCTTAATTGTGAACTGGTAGACTAAGCAAGAAAGCAATGTACTTTAACTGGTCACGCTTATACCATTCCAGGTTTTGACCAAATGGTCTTGGCACACACACAGGGAATATATGACTAATCAGATAAAAGTTCTACACGGGTTAAGTGCATGAATCCGATCCGGATTATGTGGAGCATTTTTCAGTTAAACTGGAGTTAGCTTTTTGAGTGGAATTGAAGTTAGCTTTGTTTTTTCTGCGAGCGTTTCAAGGTAAACTCGGGATTAGTTTGCAAGCTTTTTAATCAAGGGTGTTGTATGCATGATTTATGAGAGAGTTTACAGCTTGGCGGAACTAGGAGATGTATTTTTAATAAGATAATTTCTTATAAATATAGGTTGAAAGACATGAAAGATGTGTTGTTGAATATCAAGAGCATAGAGCGAAGGAGAGCAGAGAGCAGAATCTTCTAAGAGGAATCACAGTCACGAAAGGTGAAAGGGAGAGAAAGATTCAATAGCCAAACAGAGAAAAGGGTAAACAGGTATGATCTGAGTCAACAGAGATAGTGTCATCATAAGATCATTGCTTTAAGTTGTGAAGCATATTTAAATCCCTCAATCAGGGTGAACCCTTACAGGTTCTTTTTATAAATCCCTTTACCGGGTAACATCTTTATTGGTGTTTTAAGTCCTCTGACAAGGCGACTCCTAATAGGGTCAAGATCCTAACATGTCTTCTATCAAATCCCTTAATGTTTTGTAAGTCTCTAACAGGGCAACTTTATTACTGCAGTAGTGAAGTTTGTGGGTTCTGTCCCATCGTTGTTTTTTCCTTCTCACCGAGGGTTTCCATGTATAAATGCTGTGTTGACCTGTCAATTTAATTTTTGTGTATGATTGTTATAGTATTCTTTTAATTTCTGTACTAACAAGAATATCTGTTAGTTTTAAAGAGAAATAGAAATTGAATTTACTGATTCTCCCCCCCCCTCTCAGTAACCTGTTAGGAATAACAGACCGATAAAATCTCAAATTTGAAAAGGGAGCAGGAAGGTCATGCTTTGAGGATGACCGAACTCAAAATAAAAACTGAGGATGAGAAGACTAGTGCCATAGAAGCACAATTTACTGCTGAAAGAGCAAGAAATTTGGCTAAAGATGCACTAAGAGAGAGTGATGCTCTCATATTGCAACTGCATGCAAACATGCAAGACATAAATGAGGAGAATGCAATCATGCATGAGCATTTGCATGACAAAGATGAAGCATGCAAAAAGATGGCTGCTGAATTGGATCAAATAAAGGAACAACTGAAAACTCTTGAATTGAGGAACGAGAAACTCAAAAGGTACAATGAATGTTTTGAGAAGCTTCATGAGCAACTAAGGGCTGAAAGAAAGCAAAAGGATCCCACAGGACTTGGGTACATTGGTCAAAGCAACAATGAAACCGGTGAGTCCTTTGGAGACAAGCAAGGCAAGAAGGAAAAGAAGAAACCGACAGAAGACAAAAAGTAAAAAGACCTTTAAACCCTCTTGCAAACATTGTGGCGAACTGGGTCATAAAGCCAATGACTGTAGAAATGCACCGGTGAAACCATTTACTTCTAATAGTTAGTGCAGCTACTGTTGCAAGTATGGTCATAGGACCTTTGAATGCAGGTCTCGCTCCAAAGTGTGTCCAGTGGAAGCAGAGGAAGCTTCAAGGGTTATTGCTATGGTTGCAATATGTTTGGACACAAAGCAGAAGAATGCAGGTCCAAAACAATGACATTCAAATCCCCATCGAGACCGGTATTCCATAATAGGAATGTAAACTGGAGCACATCCAACTGTGCTATCTGTGGACCATCAGGGCATAGGAACTCTAATTGTCACTCACCCATGGACAGGGAAAGAAGGGTCAATCGATGGAGAGGAACCGGAATGGCTTGTTACAACTGTAACAAGATTGGGCATCTATCCAAGGAATGCAAGAACCGACCGATGAACAAAGGCAAAGGACCGACCAAACCGGTCAAGAAGTTGTCCCCCAACCAGAAGGACAATGTGAGTAAAGAGACCAACAATGAAATCAAGAAGAGTTGGTCTGTAAAGTGGACAAAGAGTTCCGCTAAGGAGAAATCCGAGGTAAGGTCATCATCTATTGATGGTGATATCTCTTTAGCAAATTAAGCCTAAGGGCTTAAGGGGAATAGGTAGCTAGCCTACTGTTCCCGAAGGAATTGGTGAGTTGTGATCTCACTCAATCAATAAGTGGAACCGGGAAGGAGTTACTGGTCTAATATGTGAACCAGACAGGTAAGAGTTGCTGATGTTGCAAGGTGGATATTGCAACTAAGGATATTTAAATAGGTAACGAGTCTGTGAACCGGTTGTCTAAACAAAGGTTCTATAAGGGTAATTAATACAGTAACCGTTAACAAATGTTACTGCTTGCTAAGTACCTTTACGAACTAGTCTATAAAAGGGGAAGCCGATTACTCATTTCAGTTTACATTGCGATTTGTGATTATTATTTTCAAAGCTTTGAGTAATCTTTTCTTGCTGTAATTTATGATCTTTGCTTAGCGAATTTTGTAAATTTTATCAAGAACTTTCTAAACATACCGGTCAAGTAAAATGGCATCTTCATCTTCTGTGGCGAGCCTCATCAATGCCAATCAAGTTGATAGACCTGCTTATGACATCATGACAATTTTAAATCGATCAAATGATATGGTAGGAGCTCTATCATCCGTCCCTGAAGGTGTATTGCTGATTGAGGATGTAACGACATTCATCCACAACAAACAAGAGGAACTAGGTGAAACATTCATTCAGAGTGAATATCTCTCACCGTGTGAAGACGAGAAGCTTCACGAAAAAATGCTAAGTTGGAAGCATCAGGGTTAATCAACGGAGTAAAATATCCAACCGTGTTTCGACTGGATTGGATTAGAGTTGTTCTTAGCAGGGTTCACAAACCAAGGATGTGGCTTGCGAAAGGCGCAGTTACACTGATCATGAAATACGATCTACACAGTGTAACTGGTTATAATGCCGTAGGGGAAGCTCTCACCCTAACGACAATAGCTAATGCAAAAGTCACACGGTTGACGGAGTCCAGATACAAGAGTCGAATGATGACTGTGAATGATATTGAAGGTGATGGTGTTCGGTTTGCTACTACGGTTATCAGCTAGAAAGTATACCAGTCAAGTAACTTGAATAGCATACCGAGAGGTGCGATACCTGTGAAGTACAAAATAATGCACGACAATGCGAAATATGACATTTGTGCCATGCTGAGGAGCCAAATCTTTGAAAACTTGAAGAAACTAGGTTTGGTCAAGAAGAAATTTCTCAAATATTGGACGTTGTTGGTATGTTTGTTTTTCTATTATCAGAACTTCTTTCCAAGCAAGGTTACATGGCTAGAAGATAAACCGGTAATGGTTCAAATAAGAGAGATGGTAAATAACTTGGGAAATCGGTTTAATAAGATTATGACTGATTATTTTGAAGCCTTTCAGTTAAGAATGCACAACAGAGAATGGATTCCCTTAGCCACTGTAGAGGCATATAAAGAAGAAATGTACTTTCTGGTGAGCACCGATCATTGCATAATCTGGGCTGTGGAGCCAAGGTCCAAGTTTGCACCGGAGCTCGGTTATGAAATTACATTTAAGGTTGCCAACGCATATGCAGATGCACTTCAAGAAAGAAACTAAGATCTCTCAGCAAACCATTTTGGGACCTATGAGGACATTGTAGCAAACTTGAGGAAGACGGTATTTTCTAAGGAACCTAATAAGGTTTATGTTAAAAGAACTCCGACTCCTAGGAAAAGGAAGCCAGTGGCTGAAGAACCAAAGGTGCAAAGAAAGAAGACACAGCCAGCATCCACCGAACCATCACAAGGTGAGGAAGTGGATGAAACAGAAACTGAAGAAAGCACTACTTTTCTCAGAAAGAGAAAGATTGGGAAACCGATAAAAGGTGATGCACCAAAAGGAAGAAAAACCAACCATAGATGAAATGGTTGAAGGATTGAAGAAAACAGGCGGAATGGGTGGAGTCGGAAGAAGATACGAACTTGCTAATGAAGAAGCTAGGAGAAAGCTAGAAGATGCGGTAGTTTACTGTCTTCACAAGTTCAATATAACATGCACTGATCTTCACAAAACAATACCTGAGGATCTACAAGAGATAATAGAAGGTAGATGGAAATCTTCGATAGATATAGAAAGAGAGTTGAGGATAAGGGCTCTACTTGAAGTTCAGAATCATCGTAGCCTGGAAGAGGCAACCAATCAAGCTGACATGTACAAACAGAGTTTCAAGATTAGAAAAAGAATTAGTCAGGTGCTGATTGGAGAAGTGGATAAAGTACATGTTGAAGGGGTGTCAGCATGGACAAATGTTTTGAAGCAACAACATCAAGCTGAAGTAGAATGCCAAAAGACCATAGAGCCACCAGTAAAAGACACTGGAAAAGGAAAGGGCATACTGGGAGTTAAGACTTCGGTCAAAGCAAAGTCTGCAACTGAACTGGTCATCGTGAATATAACTGGAGACACAGGTGGTGATCTCACTAAACCAATCCTACTTGCTTCCCTAGTTAAAGGTAAGGCTCGAACCTTAACTGTAGATAATATAGTTGATGAAATTATGGATTTCGGTGAAGTGTCAAATGCTACAAAATGGTTCAGTGTTCTGGGAGATGAGGATAAGGAGAAGATTGAGATTGCTCTGTTAGAAACCATTTTAGATTTCAACAGAAGTCCTAGGGACTATAGGCCTCACTTTACGCCAGAATTGAATAAAAGGCTAATGACCAAATGGAGAACCGGTCTAGCCCTAAACAATAAGATGATAAGGGAAACTTTGGCGAAAGTTAAACTAGATCTTAACGAAGAGACAATAAAATTTTTGATGGAAGCAGTGTCTCTCAATTTGGACACGAGGGACAGGGTTGCCAAGATTGTTAATGGACAGGAAAGAGTTGTGTATGGAGATTCTCTAGAATTTTGGCAAAAAAATGACTTCAACACTCTTAAGTCTATAGGTCCACAGGACATCTCACAAGATGAACCTGAAAAGGAAATGGTTCCACCTGTACAATTCACAACTGGTGAACAAGCATTCACAGGTGATCAAGCAACAACCGGTGAAAGGGAAGCTACTGGTGAACAATTCATAGCCAATGAACAGGTCAACCTGGGAGAACAAGTTCCAACAGGTAAACATGATACTTCTGTGAGTCCAGAGGAACAAGAATAGGGAGAGTCATTAGCAAAGATGAGTCCAGAAAAAGAAACAGATAAAGTAGAAGCTGTTTTAAATGGTCAACAGGTTGCGGAAGAGAAACAACAGACTGAGCAACCACCGGAAGGAGTACAACCAAAAGGGGGAGTACATCCAGAAGAAGAGGTACGACAAGAGGAGACCCCACTACAACAAATACCTCAACAACAGGAGTTGCCTATTACAGAAGAACAAGAAAAGTCTGCAAAAGAAGAACCGGCATAGGAAATAAGGTAGAAGGAACCAATAGATGTTCCAAGTACATCTACATCAAAGGGAAAGCTAACCTTTGCAACAGATTCTGAATCAAAGAGAAGCAAAGTTAGCCCATCTAAAGCAAGTGAAACTGTTGTTGACATAAGCAAAATGTCAACAAGGAAGCTAAAGGAGCTCACTAAGAGAAAACAGGATATGGTTCTCTCTAGTGTAAGGAATATCTTGTACAGTTTTGTACCTGATGTAGATATAGATGAAGACGAACCGGTGATTGATCTATTAGAGATACTAGCACAAGCAATTGGGGAAGATCTCATTGACCCAGAAGCAATTGCAATTGATCATTACGAGAAGAAAAGAATTGATATTCTTCACACACAGGTTGATGAACTCAAAGCATCTGTATCTACAAGAACTAGAGAGCTACAACAACAGATACAGGAAGCTGGAACGTTAATCACAAGGACTTCCAACTTTGAAGACTTTGTGAAGCATATAATTGAAAGAGCAAAAAGGACAACAGAGGAGATAAATGTTTTAACATGAAAATTTGATCCTAAGATCTCTTCAGCAATAGAGTATAGTCGGGAGTTGACAAGTCTTGCTCTCACTTTGAGGAAGGCATCAAAAGAAAATACAAAAAGAATCCAAGATCTTGTTGGATTTAAGTTGATTCATTGCACCAACTTTTGATCTAATGTAGACAACGGTAACTGATACAGACAAACTTCTGATGGAACCTGATTATAAGATAGTGGAAGACATGGAAAATCTCATTGTCTCATTGCAATCTACAAAGAAAACTTTGGATCATATAACGAGTATCTGGAAACCTTTTCTAGAATCTGCAAAGATCTACAAAAACATCTTCAATAAGTTACATTTGTAAAATGTAAAAATGTAAAGAGTAACAACCCTTTGTCCCTTGGAGGCAAAAAGGGGAAGATGGAAGTGCAAAGAATAAAGAAGATGGAAGTGCAGAGACAGCGTGTCAGATATATGCTACAGGTACAGAAGTAGATCTACAAGAGGGGAAGTCTACAGGTGATGTATTGATATGTTTTGCCACCAATGCCAAAGGGGAAGATTGTTGAGATAAACTTAGTTGTCATTGGTAAAGTCATTGGCAAACATCAATCCCACCCGAACACCGGTACTCTTAATTGTGAACCGATAGACTAAGCAAGAAGGCAGTGTACTTTAACTGGTCAAACTTATATCGGTCTAGGTTTTGACCAACCGGTCTTGGCACACACACAGGGAACAAATGACTTATCGGATACAAGTTCTACACCGGTTAAGTGCATGATAATCTGAACCGAATTATGCAGAGCATTTTTCAGTTAAACTTGAGTTATCTTTTTCAATGGAACTGAAGTTAGCTTTGTTTTTTCTGTGAGCGTTTCGAGGTTAACTTAGGATCAGTTTGCAAGCTTTTTAATCAAGGGTGTTGCATGCATGATTTATGGGAGATTTTATAGCTTGACGAAACTCTGAGATGTATTTTTAATAAGATAATTTCTTATAAATATAGGTCAAAAGACATGAAAGATGTGTTGTTGAATATCAAGAGCATAGAGCAAAGGAGAGCAGGAGAGTAGAATCTTCTAAGGGGAAACATAGTCAAAAAAGGTGAAAGGGAGAGAAAGATTCAACAGCCAAGCAGAGGAAAGGGTGAACAGGTATGATCTGATTTGACAGATAGAGTGTCATCATAAGATTATTGCTTTAAGTTGTGAAGCATAATTAAAATCCCTCAATTAGGGTGAACCCTTACAGGTTCTTTGTATAAATCCCTTTACCGGGTAACATCTTTATTGGTGTTCTAAGTCCTCTGATAAGGCGACTCATAACAAGGTCAAGATCCTAACAGGTCTTCTACGAAATCCCTTAACCGGGTAGCACTCTTACCAGTGCTTTGTAAGCCTCTAACAGGGCAACTTTATTATTACAGTAGTGGAGTTTGTGGGTTTTGTTCCTCCATGGTTTTTTCCTTCTAACCGAACGTTTCCATGTATAAATGCTGTGTTGACCTGTGCAATTAATTTCTGTTTATGGTTGTTATAGTATTCTTTTAAGTTCTGAATTAACAAGAATATTTGTTTGCTTAAAAGTGAGATAGAAATTGAATTTACTGATTCACCCCCCCTCTTAGTAACCGATAAGGAATAACAAACTCATGTTGAGTGCGTCAAGTCTTTTTATGGAGGAGGTTATAATTAAACATTTTACTCCCTAATCAATGATCTATGAAAATGCAGCTTCCTTAGAAACCAGCAAAACAACAAAAAGAGTTGAAGGGTATTAGAAAAAAGGATGGTAAACAAACCAAGCTTCCCAGCAAAGAAGGAAAATATCTACTACCCAAAGATGGAAACCCTCCAAAGGCTACCTTCTCTATGATAGAAATAGAACAAAGGCTATAAATGGTGATCGAAAGAGCCCTGATATGTAGGTTGATGGGAGTTTTCTCTGGGATCTAGAGCACTATGGGCTGGAATACTTCAAAACTAGAAACTGATGGGAGCCATAAAACTCTAATGATGCCACTGGCATACTTCCTGCCTCTCTTCAACTCTAAGCAGGAAAACAATAGGATCCTCCAGCATGGTATTTGTTTCTTTAACAAGCCTGGACTCTGCATGAAATACCAGTCTCGGTTCTTCAATATCAACAAGTGAATCATTAAAATGAGACCTTTTAACAAATTTAATATTAAAAAAATGCTATAGAGGCCAATTTGTGCAATTTAGAAGGATGATCAAATATTGGCAACAGCTGAACTCTTCTACAAATTACATCTCATGTGATGGACCTTGTGAAGTTTTTAAACATTCAATTGGCCATTCTCATCACAAATTTTTTTTTCAACTTGCATTAGCTCATTATGTTCACAGATTTTAACATCAGCAATCATATTTCCTGTGTTTTCCATCATGATAATTGTTTTGTACGCTCTGGTTTATGGTTTTCCTTTTTCTTATTAGGTTACATAATGTTGCTGTGTAGTTTAGACTTCTGCCATGTCTTATGCTATCTACCAAGAATGTTTGAGTAAGCTCTTATGCTTAATCTTTCCAATACCTATCTATTGCATTGTAAATTAAGAATTACTTTGCTATCAATAATTATCTTTAAGGCTATCCATGCTCTGATGCATGTTTTAAGTTTGTGTTTTGGACTAACTCTAGGCAGTAGGATACCAATTTCAGGATAATGAAGTATATTGGTTTCTAATATTTAGTTATGAATCTCATCGTCTACTGATATTTCATTCCATGTTTTTTTAACTTGTCAAGTGAACATCTCGTTTAACTTTGTATGGTCTAACTACCTCTCATTTACAATACAGCTGTTGTTCAAATTGAATCGTACAGTGGATGTTGCTTCTAGGGGATACTTGTTCATTATTTCATTCTCAAAAACTTTGTCATTACATGAGGTACAAGTTTCTGTTTCTTCAGCTCTAAAATTAATAGTAAATGTCATATTAAAGATTGGAAAATTATGAAATAATCTTTTACACTTTGATTTGATTCTATAGTTCAGATGTAAAAGTAACTATTTGTAGCATACTTTTTAGAGTTCAAGATTTATCTGATATTTATATGTTCTTGAAATTGTTAAATTGTTGCGACAGCGCAACTTACCATTTTGTTTGCGGGAAGTTTGGGTGATTACTGCATGCTTATCTTTGATTGAGGCCACTATGAGCAAATTTGACTCTCGGTTGGTGACTCCTGATACTGAGAAAGAATTCTATAGGGTCCAGGGTGATCTGCATTCTCTTAGCCGTGTTAAGGTACATTTCTCTAGATATTACATGTTTTATATTTTGAAATATTTCCCGCTATATCTGCTTTGGTTCTTTTTACTTTTATGTATCATCCTTACCATAGATTGGGATTTAAGGAAGTACATGCATACCCTGAATAGTGATTTGTAAAACCACTACCAATGGATAGGAGGGAGAACGATGGGTTTGAACGACAAAACAGTAAAAAATATTGTCTAGGTGCCCAGGCATGCATTTATGAGGAAAAAAGTCACTTTTAGGTGAGTTTCATAGGGAATGAGTGCCTAGCAGGTCGAAATGAGTGTTTTTGAAGATGATAAAAGTCTTAGCAGGTTAAAAGGCATGCTTTTGGTCATTTAAATGAATAATGGAAGGGCCATAGCAATTCAACTTCAAACAAAAAATGAACTTTTTCACATAATTGAAAATGTCAACTTCAATTTAGAATGAAAAATGAAAACAAAAGGTCCCTTAAGTGAAATTTAAAAGATGAAAAAGTGTAATGAGACCCAAAATGCATGCCTCATTCACTTGTGAAATTGCAAAAATGAAAAAATGCTTAAATGATAATTTCAACTTTAAGTTCGAACAAAAAATATTTTTTATGTGAAAAAGAACATAAGTTGCTCAAAATTAATGACAATTTAGAACATGAAATCACTTAATGAATCAAAAGCGCACATTTTACTTATTCGGTTAAAAGCAACATCAAAATAGATGTAAAAAGTGTGTTGTGGCTCCTAGATGTGCCCTATGCCGCTTAATTTAAAAAAATGTTAATGTCAAACATGAAAATGTGCATGGGAGATCCTAGGGAGCACCCCAAGCTGCTTAAATGTCAAAGTTTATCAAATTATAACAAAAAGTGCAAAGAGTACTCAAAAACAAAAAGTGCAAAGAGATGAAAGGCACTGGTGGAGAGAAGATAATCGGTGTTTAGAAAAGGACTCAGATAATATAACATGTATTTGGTACTATTTATAAGAAGGTATTCAGAAAGTGAATACATATCATTTGTGCTCATTAAAGAGAATCCGTATTACATCATTTGGCTGGCAAGTATTTATGAATCAATGCTGAATTGCAAAATATTATATCTTCATTCTATGAGGGTTAGAGATCCTTATATATTCTAATATATTTGATATTTATTATGCATTTATTTAATAACCATAATACCAGAAATATATATCACTTACATCTTTTATATATATATAGTAAGATCATAAATGTGTGTGTGTGTGTGTGTCTATATATGTATATATATATATATATAGTAAGATCATGAAATTGTATATATATATAATATTATATATATGTAGGTTAATAATAATAAAATCAGAATTATGTGTATGTTTTATACATATAGTTGTAATACATGAGATATTAATGTATATATGTGCATATTCAGATCTGTCATTGCTTAGTACCTGAAGAAGAAAGGCGTTATAATGTTTCCAAGGAGGGGCTTGTTTAAATCCAATCAATAGTATTATTCCAAGACAGGGTAGGGGTCAGTGTCCCCGAAGCCTTGAGAGCAAGTCCCAAGATAGGATATAGGCTTGGACCTGTAAACTTTGTTGGCTCTTGTAATTGGTCTCTAGGCACGTTGGTTACATGCCTAATCCTCCGTTCATCAAATTGAAGTAGTGATAAGGTCGGTATGGACATTAATAATATATATATATATATAGATAACTTAATCTAATGAGATGAATGAATAATCCCCTTTACTTTGAATGTCATAGACTGAATCATTATATCTTTATCCATTTAGCTTAGGACATATATATTAAATTTGGATTAAACTGGTAATGACTAAGTCTAAGCCTAACAGGGGACATTAGACTGTCCCCAATTAGTCTGTAGACGAAATGCTGCTCCTGTAGCAGATATTTATCTTGAAACATCACCTTTAGCAAGATATATAAGCTGTCATGGCACTGCTGTAGTAGTTCCAAATCCTGTACAACTTCTATTAATCAAACCCCAGCATGTACGGTATTCCCATACCCACAGTTATCTCAGATAAATTGCAGATACAAACTTCAGAGGACTCGGCCAGCTATTAGAATTAAGAACATCAACTTCTCTCAAACCCTTATCACCTATCTTCAAATGCAAAGCTCCTGGTAACTTGAGATCACATCCAAATGATAGAAACAAGTATTCAACAATCTGATTTTTACCTTAAACTCCCAAATCTTCCTGATTGTTTCTTTCAACAACGAAGAGAATGATAGCGAGAAGGGTTTTTGTCCTCCAAGCCCACAAATATAAATTCACCAGACAATTTCATAAATCTCGTATATTTCCAAGCATGCTGAAAGAGGACATTTCCATCTCTTTTATAGCATTTGCTAAGACCTTTTTCACTCACCTTGACAATGTGGGATAAACAAGATCACATTTTTTTCTCTTTCCTATAATTTTGGGATTTTTGCTTTTTTGCCCCTATTTTCTCGTGACTTCTTTTTTGGCCCCTATTTTATCGCGATTGCTTTTTCTTTAATATTTTCATGTTATATAACATGATTTTTCTTCACTTAAGTCCCAACTAACTTTTATTTATGCTCCTAATGTATTATAGAATAAAGGGGTCATTTAATTAAATATTTCCTACAAACTATAAACTATGCATTAATAAAGTTAAATAATTAAATTGAACTTTATAAAATAACTTTATTAATGCATAATAAAATATATCGATGATAAATAGATGAACTTATTGATATTAATCAATTTAACATCAACACCTTTGCCACTAGATGTCCAGATATGCCCATAATGACTTACTATAAATAGTAAGTGTGCCCAAAACTACCCCAGATCACCTCAGAATGAACTGCAATTGAAATTGCCTATGCCAAATAGCCTCTAAGTCCCTTTCATGTCTTGGTTAGCCTACAGGACCAAGGGGAATTAGGCTAATGACAAACTCATACAACTTGTGCGAGAAAGGGGACATTACACTGATGGCCCCATGCAAAAAGGGCGGGTCAAAAGCCTTGAACCAACCTCTCAGTGGCTTCTATAGTTCCTCTGTAAGTAGCTTGACCAAGCGTTTCTCTGTCACATCAAGAACCATGACAAAGAGTCTCAGGAACTCAGCAATGAAGGACTCCAATCTGCCCCCTATCTAAGCTGAGCAAGGTCCCAAAAATATGATTTTGGATCTTTCTGATCAAAATGCTCTATCAACCTGTTAGCAAACTCCTGATATGATGTTATCAAATTATGATGTAGGGTGACCATCTCGTGATGCCACCGCTCGTGGGTTGCCCCATCTAAATGCAAAGTTGTAGATTTTATAGCATCCACCTCTGTTATAGGCCTATGTCAAAAAAGTATCAACCTTATTGATCCAAGCTCGAGCAGTAACCTTCTCACTACCATCAAACATTTGAAGAGTGAGCTTACTGGTGGCATGCTTCAAATCAACATTTTGATTCCTATGGCTCCTCTCCTGCCTAGGTTTGTTATGCTCTCTCCTCTGAGTCATATATATGTTAAAAGACAGTTGATTCCTAACTCTGTCAGGCAATGCCTCCCACTCTGTAATGTCCCCCACTTAGGCAGTCTGGAAATATGTTGTCGTTAGCCCGTTCTTTCATGGTCCCGAGGGCTAACCAGGACTTCAAAAGGGATCCTGAGGTTATTTGGCCTAGTCAAATTTAATTACAAGCCAAATGGAGTTCGTTTGTTGGGTTTTGGGGAGGATTTACTATTTTTAGTAAGCCAACAGGGGATGCAGTGCCTTGGATTTTCAGTGACAGGATGTGATGCGTTTTGTTGAGCTCTTTCCGATGAGCTATCATATGTGGGATTCCGAGTTCATTTGGTATATGATTTTAATGTTTGAAGTTATAACGATAAAGTGACTATTTAATTTAAATATTATAATGTTTCATAAAGTCACTTTATAAAAATCAAGTTCCCCCCTTTAAAGGACATACATGGGCATTCATAAGGGAAAAAGGTAACATTAAAGCTCATGTTTTATCCCACATTGGCACGACGGAAGCGTAGAACTAGTAAGGAAGGATTAAAAGAGAGAGGATAGCTCTCATTTGGCACGCTTGAAGATTGAATGAAATTGGGAAACTGTGGAGATTATTTCTCTTGGGCTTGGAGGACGCAAACCCTCTACGCTTTCAATCTTGACGCCATTGAAAGATATGGTCTTGAGATTTTATATTGTAGTTGCAAGTTCCTGTAGCAGCGAGGTATTGTAGCAGTGCGGTACTGTAGCAAGTTCCTGTAGCAGCGTGAGTACTGTAGCAGCGCAGTACTGTAGCAGTCCGAATCACTGTAGCGCGGTACTGTAGCAGCGGGTTACTGTAGCAACAAGTTCCTGTAGCAGTCTGAATTACTGTAGCAGTCCGGAAACATTGTAGCTGTGAGTTACTGTAGCAATTTTCAGAACTATTAACACTGTTGTAGCTGCAATGGGTATGGACCATCATTGAACTCTATAGTTGATATAATGTGTTGAGTTTAATAAGATATGTTAGATATGGTAGTTGTAATTTCCTAATAATCTGAAACAAGAAATAAATGAACGGTCATTGTTATTAGCTGCATATGGTTTCATGTTGCCTTCTACTGATATCCCATACGAAATACAACAAACTTGAGGACTATTAAACAACATCAATCTGGAAAAAACATAAGAAGGACAGTTGCAGGCCAACTGTTTGACAAAATGACAGGAAGAAACAGACTCTAGAAATTACAGAACTAGGCAGCATATTACAGTGGTATCAGAGCTTATCTTTCCTGCCATCCTGTCGGGTTCAGTATAAATTAAATATGATATGACAGATTGGAGTGTTCAACCATTGCCACATCACTATGACACAAGAAGAAACAGAGCATTATTGAATACTAACCGAGAGAATATCTTACCAGGAGGAAGTAGTGACTCAGACGAACTGAGTGTTACAGGTGAACAGGCTCTAGAGACTATGGGGGATAGGAATGTTAGGGATCCTGGTGAGGAGCGATTCCTGCAGTTATTGGATACATTGACTCAGGGACAGCGATTAGCAGAGCAGAGAGCACAGGAACAGAGTCAGAGGTTGGAGCTTATGATGCAGATGATGGCTCGTCAAATGGGGTTGAATGCTAACGTGGGTGGAGGAAATAATCAGAATGGTAACAATCAGAATGGGAATAATCAGGATGGGACCTATAATGGAGGTGAACAAGTTGGGAACAATTTCGGTCATGCACCCCAGCAAGCTAGGACAATGAGTTCGAGGCCCATGATTCCCACATTTCCTAGAGCCCCAAAGCAGCCCGTACCAGAGCCCCAGATCACTGATATACAGGACCAGTTGAGGAGAGATTGGGAAGCCGGAGGTCCAGATTTTACTGCTGCAATTACCTTTAGGGAGTATATGGATGTGCGGATGAAACATATGCCACGTGGACATGACAGGAACCAGAGCTATGAGCTACGGAAGAAAGTAGGGAAACTTCAATTACCATATTATGATGGCTCGGGGAAGTCTACAGCAAGAGCTTGGGTTCAAAAGCTTGACACATACTTTCAATTGAACCCTATGCCTGAGGAAGAAGCTATTAAGTACGCAGCAATTCATCTGGATGGGTTAGCACACGAGTGGTGGCATCATGGTATGGTCACTATGGGTCATGCACACATTACCTCATATGTGGAGTTTACAGAGAGACTGATTGAACGTTTTGATAGGAAGGATCCAGAACTCCATTTCAAGGAGTTAGCTCAGCTTAAACAGTGGGGATCATTGGAAACATACATTTCAGAGTTTCAGAAACTCGCAGTGTTAGTAACAGATGTATCTGAACGGAGGATACTAGTTCTATTTATGGATGGGTTAGCTGATCCGTTGAGAGGATGGATTAAAGCTCTCAACCCTCCCACTTTGCAGGAAGCCATTAAGAAGGTTCGTGACATGGATTCCTCTTCAGCTTCTAAGAATAAATTCCAGGCGAAGAGTTTCCCTTCGAGGAAAGATAAGGACAGGAAACCTTTTCATAGAGAGGCTCAGCCACCTAAGGAGGAAAGTAAGAGGTTGGACAATGAGACACTTAATGATCTCAGGAAGAAGAAGCTTTGTTTTCATTGCAGGGAGCCTTGGGATTTGTCACATAAGTGTCCATTGAAGGCAAAAGCTAAGCAGATGGAATACTTTTCAGCGAAAGAGTCAGTGGATGGAGATTCAGAGCAGTCATCAGAATCAGATGGGGATGATGATAATTCTTCACATGAGGAAGCACGCAGTGATAGCACGATAGCTCAGTTGTCCAGTATACAGGAGGCCGTCACTTTCAGAGTTAGGGGGACTTTGGACGGATAGAGATTTGTGGCACTCATTGATACAGGGGCAACACATAACTTCATTGATGAGAAGTTTGTGTCACGCAGAGGGCTACATACAGAGGAGCATAGGGGATTTAAGGTGATGGTTGCCGATGGCTTCAAGATTGACTGTACCGAGAAAATCTCCAACTTGCAGCTTCGTTTGGGAGATTATGACATGACAGGAGATTTCTTTGTGGTCAACATTGGTGATCAGGATATGGTGCTTGGGATGAACTGGATGAAGTCTTTGGAGGAGTTTACATTTAACCTTCAGAAAATGGAGATGAGGTTTGAGGCAAATGGTAAGAAGATAGTGCTCAGAGGATTGTCAGATGGGAAGCTTAGAGTGGTGTCACTCAAGCGGATGCAGAGTTTATTTAGACATAATCAGGTACAGTGGGCAGCAGAGTTTAGAGAAATGCCTGAGACGACAGAGCAGCATAAACAGGAGTACCCGCCTGATGTACAAAAAATAATAACCAAACATACTAAGGTGTTTGGTGAGATACCTCCAGGGAGACCCCCGGATAGAGGAATCGAGCATGTTATTGAGTTAGAAGAAGGGGCTAAGCCAGTTATCATCACACCTTACCGCCATCCAAAAAGATATAAGGATGAGATAGAAAAGGCAATCAAGGAGTTGATTGACATGGGGCACATACGGCCAAGCAAGAGTCCTTTCGCTTCTTCAGTAGTATTGGTGAAGAAGAAGGATGGTACAATGAGGATGTGCATAGATTATAGGGAGCTGAACAAGAAAACAATCAAGAACCGATACCCTATCCCGCGCATTGATGAGCTTATTGATGAATTGCACGGTGCATGCTACTTCTCGAAGATTGATTTGAGATCCGGCTACCATCAGATACGGGTTAGAGAGGAGGATGTGGAGAAGACAGCTTTCAGATGCCACTACGGTCATTTTGAGTTCTTAGTCATGCCCTTTGGGTTGACTAATGCCCCCGCCACTTTCCAGTCTTGTATGAACAGTGTGTTCAGAGATCAGTTGAGGAAGTTTGTGTTGATATTTTTTGATGATATAGTGATATACAGCAGTACTTGGGAGGAACATTTGGAGCATATTGATACAGTGCTCAGTATTTTAGAGAGGGAGTCATTATATGCCAAGATGAGTAAATGCGAGTTCGGGATGACAGAGTTGCTCTATCTAGGGCATATTATTAGTGCAGGAGGTGTTCGGGTTGACCCAGACAAGATTAGGGCCATTATGGATTGGCCACCGCCAAGGAACACTTCACAACTCAAGGGATTTCTCGGGCTTTGTGGGTTCTACCGCAGATTTGTGAAAGGATTTTCACAGACAGCAGCACCACTTACAGACTTGACACGGAGAGACAGTTTTCAGTGGTCAGAGAGGGCTCAGGATTGTTTTGACAGGTTCAAGGAGCTGATGAGTACATGTCCCGTTTTGGCCATTCCAGATTTCACCAGACCTTTTGAGCTGCAGTGTGATGCCTCGGGAGAAGGCATAGGAGCTGTCCTCATGCAGGAAAAACATCCCATTGCATATGAGAGCAGGAAATTACGAGGTGTTGAGAGAACCTACAGCATCTATGACAAAGAAATGTTAGCAATCATGCACGCGCTAGCTAAGTTCAGGCAATACTTAGCGGGAAGTCGATTCACAGTTAAAACAGATCATAATAGCTTGAAACATTTCCTTGGACAAAAGGATCTTAATGACAGGCAACAAAAATGGGTGAGTAAGTTACAGGCCTATGATTTTGACATAGTCTATGTCAAAGGGAAGAAAAATATTGTCGCAGATGCTTTATCCAGGAGGCCTCATTTGCTTGCTGTTGGGATAGTCATGGATGATTGGAGAGAGATGATCTTGGCAGAATATGCTAAGGATAGTTGGGCATCTAGTGTTATTGAGGGGGTTACTCAGGATAGCCGATATACTGTTGTAAATGATCTGATCATTTACAAGGAAAGGATTTATTTGGTACCTAGGTCTGCTATGAAGCAGAAGATTTTGAGAGCATTTCATGATTCACCATTGGCAGGACATCCAGGATTCTTTAAGACATATCGACAGGTGAGAGAGCGCTTCACTTGGAAAGGGCTCAAATCAGAGGTGCTACAGTTTGTTAGGGAGTGCCCAGTGTGTCAGCGGAACAAACAGGAACATTCCTTTCCGGGTGGGTTACTACAGCCCCTACCCATACCAGAGAAGAAGTGGGATAGCATTTCCATGGATTTTATCACAGGGCTCCCAAAGGCACAGGGACGGGATTGTATCTTTGTTGTGGTAGACAGATTGACGAAATTTGCACATTTCTTTGCAATTTCATCTACTTATTCCGCAGCACAGACAGCAGAGCTATTCTTTCGAGAGGTATTTAGACTACATGGGATACCACGGAGCATAGTCAGTGACAGAGATAGCAGATTTATGAGCCACTTTTGGTAGGAGTTGTTCAGGTTGTGTGGAACAGAGCTCACTCTGAGTACCAGTTACCACCCCCAAACCGCTGGGCAGACAGAGATAGTGAACAAATGGGTTGAGGGGTACCTTCGAAACTACATTGCAGGACAACAGAGGGCTTGGGTGAAGTGGCTACATCTAGGGGAGTATTGCTACAATACTTCTTTCCATATGTCTATTCAAATGTCCCCTTTCATGGCACTGTACGGGTATGATGCTCCTAATTTCTTGGATTTGTTATTTGGGGATAGTAGGGTACCTAAGGCCAAGGATCTTTTGCAGGAGTGTCAGGACATTATGCGATCCTTGAAGGAAAATTTGCAAAAGGCACAAAATCAGCAGAAGCAATATGCTGATCAACACAGGGTTGAGAGGTCTTTTGAGGTGGGAGACATGGTGTACCTCATGTTACAGCCGTATAGACAGTCCTCTCTCAAGAGGAGTGGAGCAGAGAAATTGAAACCACGCTACTATGGACCATTCAGAGTAATCAGGAGAGTGGGCGAGGTAGCTTATGAGTTGGAGCTGCCTGCAGACAGTAAAGTACATAACGTGTTCCATGTGTCACGCCTTAAGAAGGCATTGGGGCACAATGTGGTGCCTTCAGTAGTATTGCCACCTCTCGATGATGAGGGGAAGCTTATCTTGGTTCCTGAAGCTATACTTGACACCAGGGAGAGGGTGCTTCGCAGGAGGACTATCAGGGAGTACCTAGTGAAGTGGAGGAACCTACCAGTTGAGGATGCAACATGGGAGGCAGAGCAGATTCTTCAGCATCCTGAGTTGAGATTGCTTGAGGACAAGCAATTTCAAGAGGGGCGGACTGTAATGTCCCCCACTTAGGCAGTCTGGAAATATGTTGTCGTTAGCCCGTTCTTTCATGGTCCCGAGGGCTAACCAGGACTTCAAAAGGGATCCTGAGGTTATTTGGCCTAGTCAAATTTAATTACAAGCCAAATGGAGTTCGTTTGTTGGGTTTTGGGGAGGATTTACTATTTTTAGTAAGCCAACAGGGGATGCAGTGCCTTGGATTTTCAGTGACAGGATGTGATGCGTTTTGTTGAGCTCTTTCCGATGAGCTATCATATGTGGGATTCCGAGTTCATTTGGTATATGATTTTAATGTTTGAAGTTATAACGATAAAGTGACTATTTAATTTAAATATTATAATGTTTCATAAAGTCACTTTATAAAAATCAAGTTCCCCCCTTTAAAGGACATACATGGGCATTCATAAGGGAAAAAGGTAACATTAAAGCTCATGTTTTATCCCACATTGGCACGACGGAAGCGTAGAACTAGTAAGGAAGGATTAAAAGAGAGAGGATAGCTCTCATTTGGCACGCTTGAAGATTGAATGAAATTGGGAAACTGTGGAGATTATTTCTCTTGGGCTTGGAGGACGCAAACCCTCTACGCTTTCAATCTTGATGCCATTGAAAGATATGGTCTTGAGATTTTATATTGTAGTTGCAAGTTCTTGTAGCAGCGAGGTATTGTAGCAGTGCGGTACTATAGCAAGTTCCTGTAGCAGCGTGAGTACTGTAGCAGCGCAGTACTGTAGCAGTCCGAATCACTGTAGCGCGATACTGTAGCAGCGGGTTACTGTAGCAACAAGTTCCTGTAGCAGTCTGAATTACTGTAGCAGTCCGGAAACATTGTAGCTGTGAGTTACTGTAGCAATTTTCAGAACTATTAACACTGTTGTAGCTGCAATGGGTATGGACCATCATTGAACTCTATAGTTGATATAATGTGTTGAGTTTAATAAGATATGTTAGATATGGTAGTTGTAATTTCCTAATAATCTGAAACAAGAAATAAATGAACGATCATTGTTATTAGCTGCATATGGTTTCATGTTGCCTTCTACTGATATCCCATACGAAATACAACAAACTTGAGGACTATTAAACAACATCAATCTGGAAAAAACATAAGAAGGACAGTTGCAGGCCAACTGTTTGACAAAATGACAGGAAGAAACAGACTCTAGAAATTACAGAACTAGGCAGCATATTACACACTCATCATGCATAGCCATCATATCATCAACAAAATCTCTTGCTTCCTCCTTGCTTACACTCCCTATCTCAGATTCATTCCTCAAGAACGCGGGTCATGTATGCCTGTCATATTTAACTGCAGGAGGTTCTCTAGCTCGAGGAGTCCCAACTACACTAGCACACTCATCCCTATCCTAGTTATGTCCTCTAGGTATAGATATCTGCTAAATGGTGGTAGTGAGCTACTGTAAAACTTGTGTAACTCGTTGTTGCTTTGCTGCCAACCCCCTTAACAACTCTCTTGCTTCCCTCGCATCATCATTGTTTGCATTTCTGGGTGGATTGCCACCTCTTCCGTCACCCACATCATCCACCGGTGGTACCTGTACTTGTTTGAATATTGTCTCTTCTCTTCCCCAACGAGAATAATATCTGTTCGGATCAAACCTCTGTGGCTCCATGTAACACCCAACCCTGCAGGATGGCAGGAAACCACTCTGATACCATTGTAAGAACCCTAATGGTTCTACCTCTGATTCTGGGTCACTAGAATGTATTGTTTTTGCGAAAGTGTTTGTTTTTTTATGCTTTTTCAGAATATCTACTTTTTAATTTTTTTTTTGACAATATATGGAAGTGAAATAATAGAGCTTGGAATTCAAATGCACATTACCCAACTAAGCACTTACAAATTTTATTCAGTAATTTTTGAATACAAATATTTGCAAATCCTAAATTGAATGCATCAACATTGATTACAACTTATCTAAGAAACCTGGAATTGCATGCAATGACATTGAATGTCTCTATATGTGATCGCAGCCACTTAGAATTGCAGATTTTCCTTGATGTGGGTGCTGGATCATGAAATGCTGGCACATAAAGGACAAAAAACAGGCCCAAATTCATACAAACACTGCCTAGTAATTCAGAGTGTAGCCCCTATGATTAATGGCCGCTGCCTACATAAGAGTTGCGTTTGCCTGAACTTCCCAGACGCTGACCCCGAAGGCAGCGATCTGCATAGAAACTACCCTCTATATTCTGCAAATTACTATTGGGATAAAATGCTGGCCATTCCCTTCAAATCGGTCACCATATGAAGCTTAATGATGGTTCTAGATTAAACCACCATTGGCACAATTCACTGGTATAGTTTCAACCAATTCAAAGTTCTCCAAACTCTGAAGAATCCACCATTCTTCCAGCTTTCAAACGCTGAAACTCTTGGCTTAACTTAACTCACAAATTCACCAAATATCAAATGCACAATCCAATGGTTTGAACTTTGCATATGAATGCATTTATAACCCTCAAGACAAATCGACCAGTAGCTTCCTAGATACAATTCACGTAACTTGAATCTTTACTTAGTCATTTGAATTATATTTTCTTTTGTTGCAAATATGAATGATAAGCACCAAGTCACTTTATAATTAAATAAACATTTAATGCACTTGAGCACACTTTATAATATAAACTTTTTTATTTAATCATTAATTAAATGGATTTAAAATTAATGATTATGAATGAATTTAATAGCTCATTAAATTCTTTGAAGAACTTGCTCCAAATCTAGGTGCTCACTGCTTGACCCAGATGCAAAGGTGCCTTGCCGAAAATAGCACTGACCAAAAATTGACTTTCTATAAATAGTAAGTCGCAAACTGAAAGCTCTAGTGATGTCCCCACAACTCCATGCCAGTACCACTTGTTCAGGTGCCCTGTTTAGAATAGTAACCCTAGCTTTCCCGAAATAGTAACCTGCTATAAATAGTAAGTGTGCCAACCTGACTCAAACGAAAAGCAATCCTAAACAACCCTGACCACTAGAGTGGGAAAATAGCTTCTTACTCGACCAACTGAGGCTTTCTAACCAGCTAATTAGCCTACGAGGGTCACTGATAGACTAATCCTCACTACAAGTCAAGGTGAGCTAAAATGGGGACATTACAATGTATGCTTAACATCATGCTTTAGTAGTTTATTAGCAACTAAACTATAATGTCAATTTTAGGAAAAGCTACATTCAAATAATAAATTAAAATCATAAAAGACACTAAAAAATATTCATTTCATTGCTTTATATCATTTTAGAATCTGAAACACATATGCCATTTTCTACTAATTCAAGTTAAAAAGTTAGATTAATCTTGGCCGTTTCCTTTATAAGAGTGTGACATTCTCTGAACCTGCATTTGTTTGTTTACTTTGTTTTAAATTTAAGGCCATTGTTTGTATGATTATTTTGATTTTATTGGAAGATATTATGAGTTAATTTATATTTAGAGATGTACATCAATATATTTTGCATATTTAATTAATTGTGTAAAATTATCTCTTGCAGTTAATGAGGTTGGCAGATTTAATAGGATATGGGATGAACATTGAGAGAAGTCCGTGCAATAGGTATACATTCACCCCTATTTTGTCTTCACTAAGAATGTTTTTAATTTTTAGCAAATTATAACAGGAGTTAGGGACCCTATATACAATTCTTTTGGGAAATTACTATCAGCCAAGGGTTGAAATTATTTTTACCATACTGAGGCACCTAAATATGTGTGAAAGATTAAACCTTGTTTTTCATTCAGGGTTAAGATGAAAACTCAACCAAACTCTCCAATTCTTCATTGGAATTGATTTTGAGCCCCGACACAAGTAAACGGTATGAAAAGGAACGCAAATATGATGATTGCAGTTACCACAACACATTCAACTACCACAAATATCTTCCCATAAAAATGCTATATTCCATACAAGTGCCTAATGCTTTCATTATGATGATGTATATTTCCGTCGATTTCTAATGAGTCGTCCATATTGTGATCAAGAACAATTCAAAACTACTTTCTCACAAAATGAAAAATTCAAACAGAGTTTTCGACATGCCAATGCAGGGACACACATATTCACATTGAAAGTTATAGAGTTTGAAAATATTTTGGATTTTTCATTACTGCTAACAAAGGAAACTAGTTTGAAGTTTGGGTTTATAGAATTTAAAGCTAAGATGTAATATGTGTATTTGGTAGGCCCGCACTGGGTGTAGGTGTGTGTTGGGTGCAGACAGGGTATGGGCCTAACCCTGTGAGTGTGCTAGGATGCACAACCCTACACATTCGGTTGCACTTGTAGGGCTGGGTGCATTCTGTGTGCCCATAGCCCGCACTAGGGCGCATCCCCAGGTTGGAAAACAAAAAGTAAAGTAAAAATATAATAAAAAAGTGTTTTTAATTTTTTTTTTTTTCCATTACTCAACCCAAAAATGACCCTTTATGAGGCCTTCCAAAACAAAAAACATATCATTTTACCTCTTATTTTGCTCTTGACATATTTTCTCTCCATTTTGGCATTTTGAAGGGAGGTGATTCTTTTCGAAGGAGATCAATTGTTTAGTGCCAAATAGCTTGCACAAAGGAGATTTAAGTGTCTAAGGTAAGCATTTAAGTCCTATTCTTTAGTTTTTGGATGAATTTTTTCAAGTTTTTGATTGATTTTTTCAAGTTTGTGAAGAAGTTTTTCAAGTATGTGACAGTCCCAACCGGTGCTGAGAGGGGAGGGGTGAATCAACACCTATAAAAACCTAAAAAATAAATTTGATGGAGTATACTTATAACTGTAAGCAAAACAAATTCAAGCATAAGAATAACATCAAGCAATCAACCACAAAGTAACACCAGATTTATCACGTAGAAACCCAAATCGGGTGAAAACCATGGTGTGAGGAAACCTCACAAATTCTGCACTCTTCTGAAGTGCGCGCTGTTAGGAGCCTTCCTTGTTAAAGGATTATAACACATTGTTAGATGCAACCTGGTTAAGGGATTTGATACAATAAGGCCGGTTAGTGCCTGCCTGGTTAGAGGACTTAGAACACCTAAAAATATGTCACCCGGTTAAGGGATTTAGTACAAGGGACTTGTTAATGTCCACCCAAAATACTGAGATTTAGCTATTGTAATAATTAGAAAACAATAGAAGGATTTGACCTTTTACAAATGGCTTTGCATAGCTTGATAAGATCTCTATTATACTCAACTAAGAAACATCACCGGTCGCTGCTGGTATATTCTCCTTTTCTATTGTGCTTCTCTGCACACTCTTCTCTCTTATTCTTTCTATTCACCTTACCTTCTTCAGCGTACAGGTTCACTCTTTCTTTTGGCAGAATGAGGGCAAACTATATTCTAGACAAGGAGAGGAATATATAGAGTCCTTGCCCTAATTACTTTTCTCATGCACGGCATGTTTACAGATCTCCTTCGGATTCATCACCCAGTGGAGTATTAGTTCACTTAGCAAACATCTGATGCATGCTCTTGCATTATCTGCTTTATGAAAGAAAACAATAGATGCCTGTCAAACACCTTTCCTTCGCAAGAGATAACTTCATGTTTTAAAGCCACAAACTCCAGCTTTAAAACCTTCAAATGCGCCTCATACCGATCATATTGTTAACTCAAAGTCTTCTAGATTTAGTGCAGTAAATCCCGGTCAAAGAGTTGGCTAACAGATAGTTGACTATGACTTCCCCGGTTCATCTTATCATAACGAAGTCTTCACTTGATCGGTAAGATCCTTATGTTGTGAACAGGTAAGAGCTTTGACTTGTCACCTTTCCTTCCTTTGTCTATACCGGTTGCATCCTTTCCTCGGTTGCGTAGTCAACACCGGTTGTACTTGACGAGCAAATATAGTCACTGGTTGCCAAACCAGTCTCTTTACACAGAATTCACAGATCCAACACTGGTGTCCTCCTTAGATCCTTAGACCTTAGATTGAGATGTCAAACACCTCTTTCCTTTTTCCTCTTTTGCCAATCAATGACAATACTTAATTGCCATGTACCGGTAGCAAGCTTACCGGTTACCATCCCTTAATGCCAACAATCTCCCCCTTTGGCATTGATGGAAAAACCTTAATAGGCAATTATGTCACCTGTCCTATGCTTGTATCTCTGTGCACTGCCATTGTCGGTCATCTATTGGTTCATTGCCAAACTCTCCCTCTTTTGACAATAATGGCAAAGGCTAGTTAGAAAGACTACCTTAATGAAATCTACTCCCCCTTCGAGGAACAGTCCTTTTCATCAGTCCAGATAAGATGAGGTTAAATCCTCTGTTGAAGCATAATGAACTGATGGACACCTTTGCAAGTTTATTGATGATCAGGGAGGGGTATCACCTCTAATTTACGTCTAAGATACTCAAAAGTACTCTTGGGTAATAGGTTTGTGAAGATATCAGCAATTTGTTCTTTTATGGGAACATACTCCAATCTTACTTCTTTATTCTGTATCAGCTCTCTCAAGTAATGATACTTGATGCAATGTGCTTTGTCTTGGACTGCATGACAAGGTTTTTGGATATGTTTATTGCAATTGTACTGTCACAGTAAATTGCAATTGGTTCAAGTATTTGTTCTTGATTTCCTTCTAGTAGCTGTTTGATCCAGATTACTTGTATGCAATTGATTGCTGTAGCAACATATTCAGCTTCCGCTATAGACTGTGAAATGCAGTTTTGTTTCTTGCTTGTCCATGACACAATCCTTTCACCTAGAAAGAATGCACCAACACTTGTGGTCTTTCTGTCATCAATATTACCAGCCCAATTTGCATTAGTGTAAAGCTTTACTTGGAAGCCTCCTTTGTGAGGAAACCACAAGTCATACTTCTCAGTCTCCTTTAGGTATTTGAAAATTCTCTTCATTGCTATTAGATGTGTCTCTTTAGGATTTGCAAAGAATCTTGCTACTATGCCAACCGCATCTGCAATGTCCAGTCTACTGTGTACTGCATACTGTAATTTGCCTATCATAGACCAAGACAGTGTTTCATTTACTTCTTTTGCATCATCTTCCTTTGATAACTTGAGGTTAGTTATCATCGGTGTACCAACCGGTTTGGATTCTTCAAGTCCAAAAGTTTTAAGAATTTCTTTTACATACTTGGACTAAAAAATAAAGATACCTTCCTTTAGTTGATGGACCTGTAGTCCAATGAAGAATTTTATGGCTCCTATCATAGACATTTCAAATTCTTTCTTCATTTCCTCAGCAAAGACTTTACTCATCCTGTCATCTCCTCCAAAAATGATATCATCCACAAAGATTTCAGCAATCAGGTTCCCATCTTTTCTAGTCTTGAGATACATGTTGCTGTTGTCCCCGGTTCTTTTGAATCCTATGGTCAGGAGGTATGAATGCAACCTCTCATACCAAGCCCTTGGAGCTTGCTTTAGACCATAAAGAGCCTTTTTCAGTTTACAGACCATACCACCTTTTTGTGTGGATGTGAAACCTTTCGGTTGTTCAATGTAAACTATAAACTTCCTCCTCCAGTATTCCATTTAGAAATGCAGACTTGACATCCATTTGGTATACTTTGAATTTCTTGTGAGCAGCATAGACAAGAAGAATTCTTACTCCTTCCAATTTGCCACAGGTGCAAAAGTTTCTCCATAGTCCAGTCCAGCCTCCTGAGCATATCCTTTGCATACCAGTCTTGCTTTGTTTCTTATTACTTTTCCTTCTTCATTTAGCTTGTTCCTATAGACCCACTTTGTCCCAATGACATTCTTGTCCTGTGGTCTAGGCACAAGCACCCATGTATCATTCTTTTCTATTTGCTCAATCTCTTCCTCCATGGCCTTAACCCAATTTTCATCTTCCAGAGCTTCCCTGGTGGTTTTGGGTTCTATACATGTAAACACACAGACATTCTCTCTAGCCTTTTTCCTAGTCAAGATATTTGCATGTTTGTCACCAATTATATTATCAATTGAGTGATATGTGACATACCTTGGGAGAATCGGTCTTTATTCCCAGTCAAGTTCTTTCGATTGAGTAGTTTCTTCAGCATGGTCATGAACAACTTCTTGTTCATCATCTTGAGTTGGCCTGTCAGCTTCGGGTACAGCCTCCTGCACCAGAGGTCTGTTCTCATGTTCTTCTCTTCATCTTCAGTGGTCACCTCATTGAACTCAAAAGGATTTTCATCATTGTGACCCTGCAGACTGTCATGTTCATTATGACCGATCTTCTTACTTGGTTCTGAATATTCATCAACCTTTACATTGATGCTTTCCATTATCTTTCTTGTCGTTTTATTTAGACATCGGTAGGCTTTGCTCTTGGTAGAATAACCCAAAAATATACCTTCGTCACTCCTGGGCTCAAACTTCCTAGACTACATATCTCTTTTAATGTAACAATTGCTACCAAAGATTCTGAAATATCCTACACTAGGAGTATGATTGAACCATAGATCATAGGGGGTCTTACCGGTTCCTTTCTTGACTTGAACTCAGTTCAGTGTATAGAGAGCAATGCTGATAGCTTCTCTCTAGAAGTGATGAGGAAGATCCTTCTGAATCATTAGGGTTCTCGCACAGTCAATCACTGTCCTGTTTCTTCTTTTTGCTACTCCATTTTGCTGAGGAGTCCTTGGTGTAGATAACTGTCTTTTTATTCCCTGTTCCTCACAGTAGTGAGTGAACTCTTGATAAGTGTATTCACCTCCTTTGTCCGATCTCAGACACTTTAGGCTTTTATCGGTCTCCTCCACTCGAGCCTTGTACATTTTAAACATGTGAAATGCCTCTGATTTTTTTATGAGAAAGAGTGTCCACATCATTCTTGAGAAATCATCTACAAAAAGCATGAAGTACTGGTGTCCGTAGTAGCTCTTTGTTCTCATAGGTCCACACAAATCTGTGTGCACAAGATCTAGAACATTTTCAGTAAAGAAAGATTTACTGCTGAAACTTGTTTCTATCAGTTTTCCTAACTGACAATCTTTACAAATACCTCTTTTAGGTTTTGTGATCTCAGGGAGTCCTCTTATTGATTTCTTCTTGCTCACTTTGACAATATTGTCAAAGTTTATGTGGCAGAGCCTTTTGTGCCATAACCAGCTATTGTCCTCTTTGGATACAAGACAAATCTTGCTTGCTTCTCCTTTTTATGATGCTATTAGATAGGTTCCTTCCATTAAGTCCAGGTAGAATAGGTTCCCTTTACTCTGTCTACCGGTAGCAACATGAGCTCCAAACTGATTCTTGACAACACAAGAACCTTGCCCGAATTCCAATAGGAATCCCTTGTTGTTCAGTTGTGCAACGCTCATTAGGTTGTACTGAAGTCCTACCCAGTACACATCTTCACAAACATTGTTGTTGAGTGCAATAGAGCCTTTACCATTGATAGCACATGGAGTATTATTTCGAAAGGTTACTGATCCACTATCATTGAGCTTGAAGCTGATGAACTTGTTCTTGTCACCGGTCATGTGGTGAGTGCATCCGCTGTCAATGATCCAATCATCATGCTGATGAGATCTTGAGATAACTGACATTTCACTTACCACTGAGCTCTCTTCTGTTATTGCAACAAATGCAATTTTTGGATCTTTAGAGTTTTCAGATTCATTGTCTGTGACTCCTTCTGGAAGGTAGCACTCCTTTGCTTTATTCTTGAATCGGTTGCCCTTGTCTTTGTTGTCATTGTCTGGACATCTTGCAGCAATATGTTCTATCTTATTACAAGAGAAACACTTCAGAGGAAGCTTTCCTTTGTATTTTACTTTTCCTCTGGGAAATCTTTTGGCGATGAGTGCTTCAAACTCATCTTGCTCCATCTCTTCTGAGAGCAGATTCTCAACAAGACTTCCAATCTTACCGGTAGAGCTGTTACTGATTTCTCTTCCTTTCTTGGTGGAAGAGGTATTAATAGAAGACTTAAAAATAGCTTTTTGAATGGGTAAGCTATTATCAAAATTGCTCAATTCAAATGTAGTTAACTTACCGATTAGGGAGTCTAGAGTGACTTGATCTATGGTCACTGATTTGAGCTCTTGAATGGCAGAGATCTTGATGGCATATTGAGGTCTAAGGATTCTCAATATTTTGCTAACCACCTCCTCTTCACTGAGTTTTCCTCCAGCGCTTTTGATGAAGTTGATCACTTCTTTGATTCGGTTGTTGTCTTGCTCAATGTCTTCTCCTTCATTCATCCTCATGTCATCATAGTTTCCTCTGAGGCTCTCAACCTTAGCTCTTTGTATGTTTGGGTCGCCTCCATAAACTAGTTGTAGCTTGGCCCACATCTTGTGAGCAGTTTCCAGATTTTCAATCTCAGGATAGACATAGTCTGGCAGCGTGCTGGCTATCATATCCATGGCAGCTATGTGTTCTGTCTTGATTTTTAATTCACCAGGAGTTAGGGTACTAGTGGGTTCATTGTGATCAGTGGTTACATGAATCAATTATTGATCTTCAGTGGTATTCATGTACAACTTCATTCTGTTGCACCATTGAGTAAAGTTTTCCTTTGGCCCTTCCTTTCTCATCATCTTGACTTTTTCTTTTTGTGGTTAAGCAGTAAAGAAAAGAAACCAAGGCTCTGATACCAATTGACAGTCCCAACTAGTGCTGAGAGGGGAGGGGTGAATTAGCACCTATAAAAACCTATAAAATAAATTTGATGGAGTATACTTATAACTGTAAGAAAAACAGATTCAAGTGTAAGAATAGCATCAAGCAATCAACCACAAAGTAACACCAGATTTATCACGTGGAAACCCAAATCGGGTGAAAACCACGGTGTGAGGAAACCTCACAAATTCTGCACTCTTCTGAAGTGCGCCCTGTTAGGAGCCTTCTCTCTTCAAGGATTACAACACACTGTTAGATGCGACTTGGTTAAGGGATTTGATACAATAAGGCCGGTTAGTGCCTGCCTGGTTAGAGGACTTAGAAGACCTAAAAAGATGTCACTCGGTTAAGGGATTTAGTACAAGGGACCTATTAATGTCCACCCAAATACTGGGATTTAGCTATTGTAATTGTTAGAAAACGATAGAAGGATTTGACCTTTTACAAATGGCTTTGTATAGCCTGATAAGATCTTTGTTATACTCAACTGAGAAACATCACCAGTCGCTGCTGGTATGTTCTTCTTTTCTGTTGTGCTTCTCTGCACACTCTTCTCTCTTCTCCTTTCTATTCACCTTAGCTTCTTCAGCGTACAAGTTCACTCTTTGCTTTGGCAAAATGAGGGCAAACTATATTCTTGACAAGCAACGGAATATATAGAGTCCTTGCCCTAATTACTTTTCTCATGCATGACTTGTTTACAGATGTCCTTTGGATTCATCACCCAGTGGAGTATTAGTTCACTTAGGAAACATCCAATGCATGCTCTTGCATTATCTGCTTTATGAAAGAAAACAATAGATGCGTGTCAAACACCTTTCCTTCGCAAAAGATAACTCCATGTTTTAAAGCCACAAACTCCGGCTTTAAAACCTTCAAACGCGCCTCATACCGATCATCTTGTTAACTCAAAGTCTTTTGGATTTAGTGCAGTTAATCTTGGTCAAAGAGTTGGCTAACATATAGTTAACTATGACTTCCCTGGTTCATCTTATCATAACGAAGTCTTCACTTGATTGGTAAGATCCTTATGTTGTGAATAGGTAAGAGCTTTGACCTGTCACTTTTCCTTCCTTTGTCTATACCGGTTGCATCCTTTTCTCAATTGCGTAGTCAACACCGGTTGTACTTGATGAGTAGATATAGAGTCATCGGTTCCCAAACCAGTCTCTTTACACACAGAATTCACAGATCCAACACTGGTGTCCTCCTTAGATACTTAGACCTTAGATTGAGATGTCAAGCATCTCTTTCCTCTTTCCTCTTTTGCCAATCAATGACAATACTTAATTGCCATGTATCGGTAGCAAGCTTACCGGTTACCATCCCTTAATGCCAGCAATATGTTTTTTTTGAATTTTTTTAATAAATTGCAACAATGGCTAGTTTCAAAACTCAGACTAGCCTCAGACTTGGCAAGCTGATTTTTGACTTGGACTCGGGGTCGACAAAAACTCGGCAAGGACTGAGGAAACTGAAAAATCGAAGAAATTCATAGATTTTAAAGGATTTAAAACTATTTTCATTTATCATTTAAAAAATTAACATCAAAGACAATAATTGAGATAAATAGAAGCTACTTTGCACACATACACAAGTTTACATTGAACACAAGCATAAATGCAAATTTCTGAAAGAACTAAGTTAAACTAAATAACACATTAGAAATATAAATAGTGTCACTGTCAAATGTCTACAATATTTATGGAATATGACATCCATGCAATCAAATGTTCGAAGCATATATCAAAATAAAAGCTAGAGCCTAGAAGACTAAGACTCAAAGTAGCGTATATTAGTCACCAGTCGACCTTGCGACCTTCCTATGTGTATGCCTAAGATAGGTCATGGAAGATTTTGCAGCCATATTCTGTCCCTATGTATGAGGCTTAACTTTAGTGGCATCCACATCCACATCCTCATCCTCATCATCCTCAGAGTAATATCCCTCACTCTCAGTTCACGGTCCTCCAATGGGTCTCCTCGTGCTCTAGCCTCCTTTGCCATCGCTACTGCCTCTACCTCTCGATCCACCTGATGAACCCATTCCATGTCTTCATCATTGAAGACAGGATCATCAAACTCAGTGTTCCACCCTGCCTATGGATCAACCTCCTCTAAGATGATAGGAGATGTGTCAGTGCCCAAGATCTGTCTGTGACAAAGGTGAAGGTTGTAATACATAAACATGAATCATTCACCCTTTTCAGCCATGGATAATGGATGAAGTTAGTTTCATCCATTATCAATTTGAAATGGTACTAGTTTCATCTCCTTTATAGTTGAAAGATATTTCAGTGGTCATATGGCTTGCATGAAGGAGAAAGGAGGCTACTATGTGGAAGAGCATATTGGTACAAATCAAACTTTTGTCAATATCACAAACATTACTCTCATTCAAGCATTATGTCCTTCATCAACTTCTTTATGTCATTTATGTCCACATTTTCTTTTGCCACCCTCCACATTGTCGCTATTTGGAGCCTCATTTAGAGGTTTCTAATGTCCTCCACATAATTATAGAAAGAGGCTGAATTAATTATCTTCCTTCCTATATTTTTTTGTACCATACAATTTTTGTTTGTATTGTGTTAAGTAATAAACCATAAGTTAGTTGTTTCTTCTTCATGAGATAAAACTAAAGTACAAAAAATATGTTTTGTTGGTTGTAAATCATTTATGAGTCTTTTGTCACTAATAGTTGTTATTTTTGTTTTCACCAATTCAAGTTATTACTTTGGCAAGGCTTAAGAGAAAAGTTTTTCAAGCACATCAAACAAGGTTGATACATGATCTGAGATATGATGAATGACAATGAGATATATGGATGGAAAAGTGAATGTTAGACTTTCAGAGCACATTGTGATAAATTGAAGGTACTTGAAATTTGGTTGAAGTCAAGAAATAAACATGAAGGAACATCTAGGGTTAAAAGAATTTGGTAATTTGGAATGGACTAAATGAAGAGAAAGTCATATTGAAGGGCCAAAATCATCAAAAAATGTTTCCATGAAGATTGGACATGTTTTTGACGGGTCATATGTCATGTTAAAAGACAAAGTTCATGGTGATGCACTTTTGAATGTCAATGAAGAAATAAATCACCTAAGTGATTCAGAAAGCACTTATTAAGTGATGAAGTCAATGGACAAATAGAATAAAGAATGTATTTTTTCACTTACATGGCCAAACTCAAAATGAAATTGGAACAAAAAAGTGTTCCAGAAAGCTTGGATGTGACCTTAGACACTTGTGTCAAGTTGTTTAATCTAAAACATGACTAAAGTGAAATAATTCATCCAAACACTTGCCTAGACCTCCTTGTGTCAGTTTGTCAAATGCAAAATAGATGAAAAAGTGCTTTAAATTGCCTAGGCATGCTCATTATTGTGATGTCTCCTTTTTGACTAAGTCAGGAAATAGGGATAATTACCTTATCTTCTCCTTCTTACTATGTCAATTGATTGCAATTAAATCAAGTAATGGATGTTCAACCAGTTATCAAAAACTATTTCTGATATAGCATATAAATGTATGCAAGATAATATAGAGTTGATAGCAATATCAGATATAGTCGAAATTCTATGCAATCAATTTATACTGCTTTCAGCATTTGGTTTGCAATAAATGATATGACAAATTGATTATATATATATATCACTTGAAGCAATATGTTGCTGTTTCAGATTGTTATTGGAATGGTTGCAACTTGATAATGGATGCTGTGTCTGATATGCAGTCTTTTATATCTGCAATCCCTCGGTGCCATCTCTGATCTGCACTATTGCTTGCAACTAATAATACCAATGGCAATTGCTGTTAACAGAGCAGATTCAAAAAGGATTAATATATAATAGAAATAAATGTCTGATGATGCTGAATGGAGTTGGAAAGATCTTGTTTTAATATCTCCAAAACTGAAAGGATGGCATGCTTTGGCAATGATGAGACACTTCCCTTCATTATGGAACCTCTTCATTATGATTACTAATCACATTAATAACAAATGCTAACTGCTGTATACAGATCACACCTTTTCATTATCATGCTAACAGCTTTAGCCTTCTTACTTAATCGATATGATTAGTCGATATTAGTAATGCTCTTCTCATTATATTATAATCGACTTAGATCATCGATTACTTGCAATATTGATAACAGTCTCCTTAATGAATATTTGGTGGTCAGTGTTAATCATTATTACTTAGCTATCGATATTTCCTGCAATGTCAATGTGATCATTCTTGGACAAAGACACGAGTCTTATGATTGTAATGTCCCCATTTTTTAATAAAATATTTTAATTAGGTTAATTAATTAAATGGTCTTAAAAATTAAATAATATCATAAGGACTTATTTAATTAATTGATTCAATTAATAAAGGGCCCAAATAATAAAATAATAATCAAAGTTTGTCGGCCGAAGTCCTATTTGTAATCCTTCAAGAAACTTCACGGAGGCCTTTATAAGGCCATCGTTGGCATTGTAGGAATCATCATGGATTAGATTTGACTTGTCTTTATATTTTCGGAGGTTGAAGGTTGAGGAAATTGTGTGTAGTTCCGGAGGTGGAAGACCCTCCCTATTCCGCCTGTTGTAGTTTCGGTGGTTCAACAGCACCCTATTCTATCGTTGGAGATATCGCTCAGATATTTCATATTGTGTGCCAATTTGTAAAATCTTCATTTGGAGATTGATTTGTATTGCTCAGATCTTGTCCAATGCCTATGTAATCTGAAGTATTGCTATTTGAATTTGGATATATAAATATATTTGTGTCGCTGGCTTTGGCGACAACCCATTTGTGCTCTTTCATGTGCTTTGAAGTGCTATCGTTACTTCCTCTTGCATGTGCAAATCTCATCTTTGTGTAATACATCAATTGTTTATTGAATCTGAAGGTAGTCTGAAGGAAACATTAAATTACCATCAACTTCACCGTACTGCCATCTACCCTCACCGTACGACCATCCTCTCTCATCGTACTACTATCTCTCTCACAATACTACCATCTTCTCTCACCGTACGACCAACTTCCCTTCCGTACTAACTTTCCTAGCACCGTACGGCCTCCACAACCATCATACGGCGCCATCTAATTACTGCATGTATTTCCATTAGTGTAGGGTTATAGACATAACCATACAGACCGTACGACTTGCCTAGGTTGCTGCAGATAGAGTTTTAATGAGGAGAGACATTCTCACAGTGGGGTAGTAGTTGGTGCCGTCTGAAGGCCTTGGGAACATTACAGTGGTATCAGAGCTAGCGAACCTGCCATCCTGTTGGGAGAATTGAGAGTTTTTTTTTACTTGGATCACACTATGGAACCCAGCAATGACATATGTTCTCTATCTCAGGTCTCAGCTGATTGGAAGGCACATTTGTTGGTCGAATACTCCAAGAATATTTTCACATGCCAACTGTTGGATGGTCAAGTGTAGGATGATAGATACAAGGTGGTTGGAGACATCATTTACTACAAGGACAAAATCTATTTGGTACCCGAGTCCAAGATGAAGGAAAGGATTCTGGAGGAAGATACATGCACAAATATTGTCGAACCAACACTCGACAATCAACTTGATGGAAATGTGGGTTCTATCAGTGACCCTTCGAATGAGCATGCTCTACCGATGGTTGTTTAGCTTCCTGGTGATGCGGACTCAATCGAGGATCGTTTGTAGGAGCAATCTCTATAGTTGGTTGAATATGGAGTTTCCCCTTTGGCTAGGCACGTGGCATGCATGATGGCCACCTCTGTGTGAGCGGCATCCTCATGGAAACAATAAGTTGTACCTGAGCTATGAGATTCTAGAAGAGATTGAAGGACATAATGGTATAAAGGCTTTGGATATGATCATTGAGGCATTTCAATAGGATCTTGATGACTCTAGGCATGGCCATGTTTATATCAGAGTGGCACAGTGAAAGCTTGATGGATATTTACTTTTCTCGCCTACATCCTAGTGCGTGTACGTGATCATGATGCGGCATGAAGACTTCAGTAGATATGGCTATCGATGTCTGTGCTTGGTTTGGGATCTTGGAGCTGCAGTGGGAAAACCGTTTGATGATGGATTGCTTGAGGGCAAGTTATCTTTGGGCAGCAAGGATTTGTAATGTCCCCAATTTTTAATAAAATATTTTAATTAGGTTAATTAATTGAATGGTCCTAAAAATTAAATAATATCATAAGGACTTATTTAATTAATCGATTTAATTAATAAAGAGCCCAAATAATAAAATAATAATTAAAGTTTGTTGGCCGAAGTCCTATTTTTAATCCTTCGGGAAACTTCCCAGAGGCCTTTATAAGGCCGTCGTTGGCATTGTAGGAATCATCATGGATTATATTTGACTCATCTTTGTATTTTCGGAGGCTGAAGGTTGAGGAAGTTGTGCTTAGTTTCAGAGGTGGAAGACTCTCCCTATTCTCCCTGTTGTAGTTTTGGTGGTTCAGCACCACCCTATTCTGTAGTTGGAGATATCGCTAAGATATTTCACATTGTGTGCCAATTTGCAAACTCTTCATTTGGAGATTAATTTGTATTGCTTGGATCTTGTTTGATGCCTATGTAATTTGAATCTGGATATATAAATATATTTGTGTTGTTGGCTTTGGCGACAACCCATTTGTGCTCCTTCATGTGCTCTGAAGTGCTATCGTTACTTCCTCTTGCATGTGCAAATCTCATCTTTGTGTAATACATCAATTGTTTATTGAGTTTGAAGGTAGTCCGAAGGCAACGTTAAATTACCATCAACTTCATTGTACTGCCATCTACCCTCACCGTACGACCATCCTCTCTCATCGTACTACCATCTCCCTCACTGTACGACCATCTTTTCTCATGTACGACCAGCTTCCCTTCCGTACTAACATTCCCAACACCGTACGGCCTCCACCGCCATCATACGATGTCATCTAATTACCGCACGACTTTCCATCGGTGTAGGTCTATAGACATAACCGTACGGACCGTATGGCTTGTCTAGGTTGTTGCGGATGGAGTTGTTAACAAGGGGAGACATTCTCAGAGTGGGGTAGAAGTTGGTGCCGTTTGAAGGCCTTGGGAACATTACAATGATCGATATCTTTGCATAATAAATATAACTATCTATGCTTGATATATCTTGATCGATATCTTCCTTTGCAAGGGAGTTCAATCTTTATATTTACTTCGTATCGATTCTTAATACCTGGTTATCAATTCTTTACCTCCTTGGATTAACAACATGAATCGCCGACTCTTAATTCATATTGCCATCTTACTTGATTGTATGACGATGGATGTCCATGCCAATTGTTCTTGTATGTATTGCCACTCGTCAAATTATTGTAATGCTTTAGTGGGATTTGTTCAAGAATGGGGACATTACAATTATTCTCCTTGTTTAAGCTTGTCAAGTAATAAACATTACAAAAGTGCATAAAGTCACTAATGTCCACACCCAAGAGGGTGTTGTTAAGAAAATTCAGATGGAAAATTGATGTTCATATTACCAAAAGTGCTTCTAGACCTTATAATGTCAAATTGTCAAATGAAAAACAAGACAAAAATATCTTAAGCCAGTTAGATGCACCCATGAGAAGTTGTGTCGATCAATTGCATAAATATAAGAAAAATACAAAGGGTGCCTTAAAAGGATAGAGAAGAGGGAAAGTAGAGCTTAAAATAGAAATAACAAAATCCAAAAATCCAAAAAGTTCCCTCTACATTCATTCATTCTTGACTTGCCAAGTTCATTGAGAAAGAGAAGGATGTTATTGGAGCTTGGGACAGCAGGTTGGACCATCAAAAGTGTGGATTTCTTTGCTTCAAAATCTTCCTTCTCTTCGTTCTTGACATGTATCTATCTATGCCTTTCTGGTTTAGAGTGTTTTCTACTATGGTTTGGTGGATTTGTGGCCCACTCTGTTAAGGTTTTAGGATCATTGCAAATGTAATAGTACTATCTGATTGTATGTGTTTTCCAAATGCATCGATCTCTTTATATTTATACATGACAAGGACAAGAAGAGACATGTCCCTTCATGGGACATGTTTATTTATTAATTTATTTTATCAATTTAACTTTTTAGTTATTATGAGAATAATTATAATCTAACTTTATATATATATATATCAATGTATATAGTAATATCAGTTATTATATATATTGATATATGTATATATATAATAAATCATTTCTCATAATAATCATATAGTCAGTATTATTTATCTGACCGATGCTACAAGTATCAACACTCCCTCTTAGCTAGGGAGGATAAATCAATCCAATGTTAATACTTAAGATACTTGACAACATCAATTATATGATGTAAGCAATAAAGGCATCATCCTCATGATGTAATCAATAGAAACATAGTCTCACTGTGTGGATTGCCTCCATCGGCGATTCTATCCACAAGCTCTTGTGTGGATTGCCTCCATCGGCGATTCTATCCACAAGCCCTCGTGTGGATTGCCTGCATCGACGATTCTATCCACAAACTCATGAGATTTAGTGTGGATTGCCTCTATTGGCAATTCTATCCACAAGCTTCTCAAGCTTTAATGTGGATTTTCTCAATCGGCGATTCTATCCATTTGATATCTTGAGTATTGGCCTATCAGAATGTCAACACATGACATTCACCTAAGTACTCAAGAGTTCATAAAGATATCATCTCATGATATCGAGAGCATTGGCCTGCAGAATATCAACTCTCAAGATATTCATCAAGTGCTTAGAGTAATGGCCTACCAACATCAATTCTCATGATGTCCACCAAGTACTCAAGAGTTCATAAAGATATCATCTCATGTTATTGAGAGCATTGGCCTGTAGAATATCAAGTCTCATGATATTCATTGACTGCTTAGAGTAATGGCCTGCAAAATATCAAGTCCCATGATATCCACCAAGTACTCAACAAATGTTCATAGGTAATGTGCACTTACCATAAGAACATTCACATCATCTATTATGATCTGTTTCAGCCATCACAAGATGTCTATCACAATAGAAGATGCCATCTATCATGATTTGTTTCAGCCATCACAAGATGTCTATCACAATAGAATATCAAGTTATTGTAAGATTGTCACCTTCCAATAACTTTTACAAATACAAGTGATAATCATTTAGAAGTTGTCACTTCCTCATGATTTACACAGGGGGCAAGCCCATTAAAGACATTCATGATTCATTAGTATAATAATCAATTATATCAAGTTTACCTCATAAATGTTTCACCTTCAATAGTGAACTCCCTCTCAATCAATATGATCAAGATTGTCACAAGTTGACTGAACCATCTACTCCCTTTGAAGCTCAAGTTTATCAACTTCTTGACCTCTTTTGAAATGTCAAACTCTGTTTGCATCTGTTCTCAATCATCAATTCATTTGCAAGCATCAAGTTCTTTCTCCCTTGAATGCAATTATCTTGTGCTTCTGTCCTTAAGGTATGTCAGAGAGAGATTACAAATAGCTCACTAAACTATCTCGACCAAAAATACCAATGATAGAAGCATACAAGATTTTACTAACCAATATTATAGCATGAATTACAAACTAAAAAATTATGTGCATTAATAAAACATGAAATACCTATCTTTAATAAATTTCAAGTTATACATTCTGTAAGGTGAGCCCATATAGAAAATATCATGCAAATTCACAAAATGATGTTGCCGTTCTTGAACATTACCATAATTCTTCACATGACCTGTCTTGAATAACCAAAGGTTCCATACACTATGACAACCTTCAATATGATCGGATCTTCCTTCAAGCGGTTAGGCCTTTAAAGAAGGAACCTCGCTCTTTTACAGATTTTTTTGCATAGACCCCTACACAGTAGGTCATAACTTTTGAACCTGACTTTTTCTCTTCAATTGCTCTGGTGAGATTCTTCTGAATTTGTTTTTCACCAACATATCCAAAATTCAGCAAAATCCAATGGTGCATTTGTGAGATATGCTCCTCTTACTGAGACTGTATTTTTTGAGACAGTCACATATTCACCATCAACAAACTACTCTCTTACATTTGCAACTTGGCTTTGATACCATGTTAAGGTTTTAGGATCATTGCAAATGTATAGCACTATTTGATTGTACGTGTTTTCCAAATGCACCGATCTCTTTGTATTTATATATGATTATAAATCTTTCTCATAATAATCATATAGTTAGTAGTATTTATCTGACTGATGCTACAAACATCAACATACTCCATGGCCAAATTTTTGCATTTTGTCAATACAAACCAAAAAGATCTCCATGCATAAAACATCAGTTTCCAATCATCTTAATAGCAGAGTTTTGATATAATTCAACATACACCTAGGGTTTCAATCATAAGTAGGTCCTCATCCATTTTCTGATTTGTGTAGTCTCCAAGCCTTCATCCACTTTGACTTCCTCTCATTGTGGCTTTGCTACAATATTAGGAAAACCTATGCATACAAAGAAGAACTCAATAAAGAGGTTGAAGCAAATAATCTTCTGGTAAATGATAATGAAAGAGATAGGTCACTTTATAGGAGAGCAAAATCATAAACCCCAGAACTATGGTGACACAAACCCTAACCCTAACATGACATAAGTGAATAGTAATTCATGTTTAACAATATTTGGTAAAGTAAAATAAAGTCACAAAACATAAACCCTAATACTTTGGTGACACAAACCCTAACCCTAACATGACTTAAGTGAAGAGTACTTCATGCTTATTGTTATCTGGTACAAGTAAAATAAAGTCATAACAAGCCAAAATGATTTTATTACTAGGACTACCACAATGACAAGCATGACCTTACAAATATATTTTACTAACAATAATAGTATTTTCGCCAATTTTTGGAGTTTGCCAAGGGATATATGAAAATATAACATGAACCTCTCTTACCATTGGATAAGTTAGGAAAACAAATTTTAGCCCTTTTGGGAAATGGGATGTCTTGAGGATGATGAGATGGGAACAAAAAATCCCCATGTCACTATGGGAGCCATTTGCATGGGTGGCTGACCCTAGGGCAGCCTTATACTATAGTGAACATCCCTAGGGAGTCAGGGACAACCCCCTATGTTGGGGGTGTCTAGGGATGCCTTGTGTACCCAACAAGATGGCTAGGAGATCTCATAAATAAATACTAAGAGTAGAATCTATTATAAGATATAATTCTGGCATGAAATATTGAAGGTGTTGATTGCGCACATGTACTTGTCACATTGAGAAATAACGCTATCTACTAGCATATGATTACTTGTGCATTCATGATCAAGAGGGCCTCTTGGGAACCTTTTGCCATGAGTATAAAATTCTTCTAGTGACATAATTTTGCTATGTTGTTTTTTTCATAATGCTAGACTTGTGTTTTAGAGAACTATGTCCTATTCTCGTTTCGTGCCAAATTTGTAGATAGAGGCATGCTACAAGTTGTTGTGGCTCTTGGAAATTTATGTTTTGTAATGGTAACTTCCATGTATCAAGCTCTATGTTACCAAATTCTTCCCTGGCAGCCCCAAAGTCTGGTCCAGTTCTTGCAAAAGTCTGGTCCTTATCATATTCTTGCAAAAGTGTGCCCAAATTCTGTCAGACAAACCTGGCACAAATTTTGCTGTTTTTATGGTGAATTTGCAAATATATGGTAGGATCCAGGCCAAATTTGACCAAAAAAAGGATTTTTTTTACTTTTTTATTTTTTGTCTATTTTAGTCAATCCAACCCTCCAAGCCTAAAATAGACCACTAAAAAGGCCAAAAAGGTAAAAAATATGTCATTTGGACTAAAACATTAATATATATGATGGTGTATTTTGCTATGTTGCTTTACTATTAGCATAGCGGTGTACGAACTTATTTTCTGCTGCATATATAAATATATATATATATACATACATATATATAAGCATATATTTTTGTACGGACGAACCCAAAACGAATTTGAACCCACCTCAAAAAAATTTTGAACGAATTTCGAACCTGAATCTCAAACCCGCATCCAAATCCAAATCCAAACTGGCAACTTAGGTCAAGCTTGATTACAACATGATTTTTTGGAGTACCGTGCCAAAAACTCTTTACTTTGGATGTTCTTGCATCTTTTGATGGCTTTAAATGCTGATGAGGACAGAGAGATCAACGAAAAAGAGGATTCTGCTTCTAAAAATGATTATGCTAATGTGGACACAGAGACCAATGAAAAAGAGGCCTTTTCTGTAAAGGTTATCCTTTGCAGATTCTTGTAGAGATTGGTGATCTTCGGGTCAGGGTTGAGAACTTGGAAAATTTGCAAGTTAGCTCTGTTGAATGCCTAAGCTGCAAGGACAAGTGGGCTAATATTTATGGTTCTCTGAAGCTATTTTAGCAGAGAATCACTAATTTGGAAAATGCAATGAACAAGTTAGCTAAAATCATTGATGGTTTGATGAGGAAAACTGTGATGGTTGTGTTGACAGTTCAGGTCAAGTTGGATGAAAACAATTAGTACAAAAAGATGGTGGGGTCTGAGGAGATCACAAGGAAGACAAAGAAGAAAGGCCTTGCTCATAGAGCTGCTGACTGGGATAAACTCTGGATGCTGTGATTGTGGACTGGAATACCCTTTACTAGTGTCTCCTACTGTTTTCAGTTTCCTGTTGTTTTGTCTTTTGAGCTGGACTGGTGGCTAGTCCCTTTTGGTCGTAGTCTTGCTTCTAGATGCTCTGCTATGTTTTGTAAGGGATGGGGTTCCTTTCCCCGACTTATATAATTAAAAACAAGGAAGGTTGTTATGGGTGCTCTATGTGTGAGCTATTGGTTGAGGTTGTTGTTCCTAGTTCATTTAGGTAAACTGGCTAATGTCGTGGTTTTCTATCAAATTTGTCAAAAATGTCTTTTTTTTCTTGGTTTTTTTCTAAGTTACAAGGAGCAATGTCTGCATTTTTTGTTTGTGTTGTCGAGACTTGAGAGTGTTGATGTTCTCTTATAGTGACTTTTGTGTTGTGATACCATTTCTAAATCATAATTTATTAGAGAAAAGGAGCATCTGTAATTATAATAATTTGATCTAGAGGACATTGGAAAACAGAAATGGCCCATGGGGGGTGACAATAACAACTTCGGTAGTAAAGAAAATGCAACAATAGTACCCGTGAATCAATAACATTGTCTATCGTAGGACAAAGCAGCATTGAAAAATACCACTATTAACATCACTAGCATTGGAAAACAGAAATGGCCCATGGGGGGTGACAATAACAACTTCGATAGTAAAGAAAATGCAACAAGAGTACCCCTGAATCAATAACATTGTCTATCGCAGGACAAAGCAGCATTGAAAAATACCACTATCAACTTCACAAGTGCTAATGGTGGTTACCCCCTTTGACATGAGGTCAATAGCTCCACCACCATTATCACAACTAGAGTACTTGGTACTGCCACAACAGCCATGTGTTCGCAACCCAAAGCAAAGTGAACATCATCAGTGGCACCATTGCCTTTGCAAACAGGACTCCCCAACCTCTCAAGTTTGGAATTGGGAATTGTCCAAGAGCATCCATTTTAGCATCAAGGAGGAAAGGCTTCTTGCTCTTTCAATCAGGAAAATTCATTGAATGAAATTAAAGGAAAGAGAAAGAGTGGATTCTCTAGGAAGAGTGTAAGAACCCCTTTCAGGCTCTTGCTGTTGTACTGTTTGTTTTGATGGTTTTATAATGTTTTATATTTTTTGGCAAGGGTTTTTGACATAAAAAGAAAATAAAATAACGCTAGAAAATGAACTACTACTGCCTTATTTAATTCCTTTGAGCCAAACTCATTACAAATGATAATATTTGAATAAATAACAACAAATCAGATTGGATTCAATACACATTAAAAACCTAGGAATTTATTGATGAAAACCGCATTTTCCCAGCATAATTGCATCCCAGCATAAATGATGCCTGCTATAGTATTCTACTCATGCTGGAAGAATGATGGCATACTGTCTGCAATCCCACTTCTCTGAAACTGTAAATCAATGCTGAAGTAAATCTCTGCTGAAGCACAATAGAAGTCTTTGGATGAAACCTTCGCTAGATATCAAATTCACCAGATATCTCACTGGCTCAAATGATGAACACACAGAAGAACTACGTTCTCCAATGGCTGCATTGTCAAACCCTTTCTCAGAGCTCAAGAGTAGAAGAAAATTTTATCAATAATGAAAACTGGATGCCCTTTTCTTCTCACGCTAAGCATATATAATCTTCCAAGTCTAAATCGCACCCAAAAAGCAGGAATTGCGATTTCTCTCAAGCAATTACAATTTAATGTTATAAACATTAAATTAATGATTTATTTTATCATTTAGACTTAGGAAGAAGTCAAATAAATTATTAATAAATTTGGCCCCCTTCTCATGATGTTAAGACCCTCAACTTAAGTGATTTTAATTTAAAGTTATAACTTTATAGTAAATAATTATTCTTCTTTAATACTTAGCCACGAAAAATGTCATAACTCCCATAATATTGTGAATTTGATCAAGCCGTCTGAACTGGGAGCTAGTGAAAATATTCTCCATGTGACCATGAGGTATTTCTAAAAATAGCAGGGATCCATCTCTATAGCTCCAAAATAAGCCTAAAAATAGCCATTTTTGCCAAACAGAGCAGAATCCAAATAAGTGAGCCAAAAACTATCTCACAAGCCAACTGAGAACACCGAGCTCTGCCAAAATTTAACCATTAGAAGATCATACCTCCTCAGTGCCATTACTGACCCCCTATCCATGTCTACTAACCTACGAGGGTCCACTGATAGGCTAACCATTAGCTAGCATGATGTCACTAGCTTGAAGGGGACATCATAGTCCGCCCTTCCTGAAATTGCTTGTCCTCAAGCAATCTCAACTGTGGATGCTGTAGAATCTCCTTGCTCTCCCATGTAGCATCCTCAACGGGCATATCCTTCCATTTCACCAAATACTCTTTTGATAGTGGGCCTCCTCAAATTTCTCTCCCTGAATTCCAAGATAGCCTCTGGCACTAAAACTAATTTCCCCTCATCATCCAATGGTGGAAGCACTATGGAAGGAACAATGTGGTGTCCTAATGCCTTTTTGAGGCGTGACACATGAAAGACATTATGGACTTTGGTCTCTGCTTGCAAGTCCAACTCATACGCCACCTCTCCAACTCTTTTGATCACTCTGAAAGGCCCATAGTACCGTGGCTTTAGTTTCTCGGCTCCACTCCTCTTGAGAGTAGACTGGCGGTAAGGCTGTAGCATCAAGTACACCATATCCCCTACCTCAAAATTCCGCTCAGTCCTCTTTTGATTTGCATACTGCTTCTTCTGGTTTTGCGCCTTAGCAATATTCTCCTTGAGAACCTTAACAATATCTTGACTTTCTTGCAGTAAATTTCCAGCACTAGGCACACGATTGTCACTCGGTAACAAGTCCATAAAGCTAGGTGCCTCATACCCATATAATGCCATAAAAGGGGACATCTGTATAGACATGTGGTGAGTGGAATTGTAACAGTACTTGCAAAGGTATATCCACTTGACCCAAGCCTTCTGCTGCCCTGCTATGTAGTTCCTGAGATATCCTTCCACCCATTTGTTGACTATTTCAGTCTGCCCATTCGTCTGAGGGTGGTAACTGGTACTCGTAGTGAGCTCTGTCCCGCACAACTTGAACAACTCCTGCCAGAAGTGACTCATAAACCTGCTATCCTTGTCACTGACTATGCTCCGAGGTAGGCCATGCAATCTAAACACCTCACGAAAGAACAATTCTGCTACCTGTGTAGCAGTGTATGTAGCCATGATCGGAAAGAAGTGGGCAAACTTTGTGAACTGATCGACAACTACAAAGATACAATCCCTGCCCTGAGCTCTTAGCAGTCCCATGATAAAGTCCATGGATAAACATTCCCACTTCCTATCAGGAATCGGAAGTGGCTGTAGCAAACCGGCTGGGTAAGAGTGTTCCTGTTTATTTTGCTGGCAAGTGGGACACTCTCTGACATGCTGCAATACTTCAGCTTTGAGCCCTTTCCATGAGAAGCGCTCTCTAATCTGCCGGTAAGTTTTGTAGAACCCGGGATGTTCGGCCATAGGTGAATCGTGATAAACTCTCAACACCATCCGCTTCACCTTTGACCCCGGCACCAAATAAATACGCCCTTTGTAAATGATGAGCTCGTTCACAAGGGAAAAACCACTATCCTGAATGGATCCATCAATAAATCCTGCTGCCCATGTATCCTTTGCATACTCTGCAAGGATCAAATGTCTCCAGTCCTCTGCTATGTCTCTCATCATGCTCAGGTGAGGTCTCCGTGACAAAGCGTCTGCAACTACATTTTGTGTCCCCTTGAAATAGGTGATATCAAAATCATAAGCCTGTAACTTACTTATCCATTTTTGTTGCCTGTCATTGAGATCTCGCTGCCCTAAGAAATGTTTTAGGCTATTATGGTCTGTTTTGATGCAAAATTTACTACCCACTAAGTACTGTCTGAATTTGGCCAAGGCATGCATTATGGCCAACATTTCTTTATCATATATGCTAAAGCTCCTCTCAGGTCCCTTGAGCTTCCTGCTCTCATAAACAATCGGGTGCTTATCTTGCATAAGCATTACTCCAACACCCTCCCCTGATGCATCACAATGTAGCTCAAAAGGTTTGCTGAAATCTGGTAATGCTAATACTGGGCAAGAAGTCATTAACTCCTTGAATTTATCAAAACACTCCTGTGCCTCAAGAGTCCACAAGAAAGCCCCCTTCTTCATCAAATCGGTCAAGGGTGTTGCATGCCTGGAGTAACTGCTGACAAACCTCCTGTAGAACCCACACAATCCCAAAAATCCTCTCAACTGTGTAAGGTTGCTCGGAGTAGGCCACTCAACAATAGCACGAATCTTCTTCGGATCCATGTGTATGCCCTGTGCACTGATAATGTGACCCAAATATAGTAACTCTGACAAGCCTAGATCACATTTTGATTCCTTGGCATACAAGGACTGAAATGACCCTTACTATAAAGGCCACTAAAAATCACTAATACTGAACTGAGAAAATTCATCAAACAGTTGGCATGCACTGAATACACTGCTGAAAGAAAAATATTGAATATAGGAAATTATTTTGCAATATATGAGTTCGCTGTCCCAAAATTTCAGAATAATAGATAGCAATCAAATACCATCTAAAACACTATCAATGATGTAGGAAATTGCTCAAAACCATATGCCATTCATATATCAACAATTTGCAACAATGCCATACATTTTTCAGTCAATGATATGATCATCAAACCCTAGGTTTGCAATATAGATAGACTGAAAATTACAATGCCCTTTCACTTGCAAAATCCTAGCCTTCCTTTGTTACCAATAATGCCAAATGGCAAACAAAGACAAGTACAATGTAAAATAGTAAAGTGCTGAAGCTATATTTTGTACTCAGCTGAAAACATACATTTCTCAGAAAATATGCCAAATGCCAAATGAGAAATGAGGAACCTGATTGTAGATGGCTGCAATAATTTTTCGGACTGCTTTTTCGGATCTACTTTTTCGGACTGCTTTTTCGGATCTGCTTTTTCGAATCCGCTTTTTCGGACTGCTTTTTTCCTCTTGCAACGAAGACTCAAACCCTCAGGTAAATCTGAGGATTCCAAATAAGCTCAACTTGAAATGGCTGAATACCACTTCCAAACTTGCAACCCTTCAGTAGATATTTCACTACCTCAGTTATGCCAATCTATGGGAGTGATTCGTTCCCAAAGATCGAATAGTATTTGCAGACCACAAGGCTACAAATTGCTTCACAATGAAGAAGTAGAAGAAATCCCAAATCCAAGCATGTAGAAATGATAGCCCAAGCCCCTTATTTATTCTTTTTCTTGAGAAGTTACTATAACTTCTAGAAACATCTAATTATAATGTACTTTATAATAAAATAACATTATAATAATAAAGTACATTTCTCAACTCAAAAATATAACAATGTAGGCCAAGATGTCTCATAACCGAATGTAGGCCCAACTAGACTGAATGTAGGCTCGAACTGGATGTAGGCTCGCTTCTGGACGTAAGCTCCACTACAACTGCATGTAGGCCTCAAACTGGATGTAGGCTCTGCCGAATGTAGGCTCTGTCAGCAATAAGCAATCAAATGATCCACACAATGACTCTCTCCAAACTATTTGCCTACGAGGGTCGATGATAGGCAAACCCGTCATGAACGAACATGTCTCTAGAAAGGGGACATGATAGTCCGCCCCTCCTGAAATTGCTTGCCCTCAAGCAATCTCAAAGCTGGATGCTGCAAAATCTCCTCAGACTCCCAAGTAGCATCCTCAACAGGAAGATCTCTCCACTTCACCAAATATTCCCTGATAACTCTCCTGCGAAGCTGTTTCTCCCTGCTATCCAAGATAGACTCTGGCACCAAAACCAACTTTCCCTCATCATCCAAGGGTGGTAACACTGTAGAAGGCACAACATGCTACCCTAACGCCTTCTTGAGGTGCGACACATGAAACACATTATGCACTCTACTATCAGCTGGAAGCTCAAGCTCATAAGCCAACTCACCAAGACGCCTAATGATCCTGAAAGGCCCATAGTATCTCGGTTTAAGCTTCTCCGACCCACTCTTCTTGAGAGTAGACTGTCTGTATGGCTGAAGCATGAGGTAAACCATATCATCAACCTCAAAGCTCCTCTCAATCCGCTTCTGATCTGCATACCGCTTGTACTGATTCTGTGCCCTGGCTATATTATCCTTGAGAGCATCAACAATGTCCTTGCTCTCCTGAAGCAAATCCCTGGCACGTGGAACTCTAATATCAGACATAAGCAAATCAATGAAGCTAGGCGCATCATACCCATATAGAGCCCTGAAAGGTGACATCTGAATCGACATGTGAAATGTGGTATTGTAACAATACTCACACAAATGTATCCATCTCACCCATGCCCTTTGCTGACAAGCCACATAGTTCCTCAAATAGCCCTCCACCCACTTATTGACTATCTCTGTCTGTCCATCCGTCTGTGGGTGATAACTGGTGCTAGGTGTAAGCTCAGTGCCACAAAGTTTGAATACCTCCTGCCAAAAGTGACTCAAAAATCTGCTGTCCCTGTCACTCACCATGTTGCGGGGTATCCCATGCAATCTGAAGACCTCTTTGAAGAAGACCTCAGCTACCTGTACTGCTGTGTAAGTAGTAGTGATGGGAAAGAAGTGTGCATACTTCGTCAGTCTATCCACCACCACGTAGATACAATCACGCCCTTGGGCCTTGGGCAAGCCCGTAATGAAATTCATGGATATGCACTCCCACTTCTGATCAGGAATGGGAAGTGGCTGTAGGAGCCCGGCTGGAAAGGTGTGCTCTTGTTTGTTCTGCTGACAAACAGGGCACTTACGAACATATTGCAATACATCTGTCTTCAGTCCTTTCCAAGTGAACTGCTCCCGCACTTGTCTATATGTCTTGAAGTACCCAGGGTGACCAGCTGTAGGTGAATCATGAAGAGCTCTCAATATAGATCGCTTCACCTTCGATCCTGGGGCTAAAAAGATCCTGCTCTTGTAGATAATCAAATCATCTACAAGTGTATACCGGGTATCAACAACTGACCCATCAACTATCCCTGACGCCCATGGGTCTCTAGCATACTCTGCCACTATCATATGTCGCCAATCCTCTGATATCTCAATCAATGCACTGAGATGTGGTCTACGTGACAATGCATCTGCTACCACATTCTAAGTCCCTCTCACATATGATATATCAAAATCGTAAGCCTGTAACTTACTTACCCACTTCTGCTGCCTATCGTTGAGATCTCTCTGACTAAGGAAATGCCTCAAATTGTTGTGGTCAGTTTTAATGCAAAACTTACCACCCACTAGATACTGTCTAAACTTAGCCAACGCATGCATGATGGCTAACATCTCCTTATCGTAAATGCTGAAAGATCTCTCAGGTCCACGGAGTTTCCTGCTCTCATATGCAATAGGGTGCTTGTCCTGCATCAACACAACACCTATACCCTCTCTGGATGCATCACATTGAAGCTCAAATGGCTTCGAGAAATCAGGCAAAGCTAACACTGGACATGAAGTCATGATCTCCTTGAACCTGTCAAAGCAAACCTGCACCTCTGGTGTCCAAACAAAGGCCCCCTTCTTCAGCAAATCTGTCATAGGGGCTGCATGACGTGAATACCCACTCACAAATCTGCGGTAGAATCCACATAGGCCTAGGAACCCTCTCAACTGTGTCAGGTTCTTTGGAATAGGCCACTCCACTATAGCACGGATCTTATCAGGATCCATCCGTACTCCCTCTGCACTGATAATGTGTCCCAAATACAAAAGCTCAGTCATACCCAGATCACATTTGGACTCCTTGGCATACAAGGACTCCGTCTACAATATACTCAATACAATCTCCAAATGTGCTACATGCTCCTGCCATGTCCGACTGTATACCAAGATATCATCGAAGAATACCAACACAAACTTCCTCAACTGATGATGGAAGACCTTATTCATCGTGGACTGGAAAGTAGCTGGTGCATTGGTCAAGGCAAATGGCATGACCACAAACTCAAAGTGCCCACAATGGCATCTAAATGCAGTCTTCTCCACATCCTGCTCTCCGACTTTGATCTGGTGATAGCCAGATCTCAAATCAATCTTGCTAAAGTAGCATGCTCCATGTAGCTCGTCTATCAACTCATCAATCCGAGGGATGGGATACCTATTCTTAATAGTCCTCTTATTCAGCATCCGATAATCAATGCACATCCGCATTGAACCATCCTTCTTCTTCACCAAAACTACCGAAGAAGCAAAAGGAGACTTGCTCGGTCTAATGTGCCCCATCTCAAGTAGCTCCTTGATGGTTTTCTCTATCTCATCCTTGAGCCTCTTAGGATGCCTGTATGGTGTGAGCATCACTAGTTTAGCACCCTCCTCTAACTCAATGATGTGCTCAATCCCTCTATCAGGTGGTGCGCCAGGTGGAATGTCACTGAACACCCTATCATACTGCTCTCTCAATCTCTGAATATCAGGGTGATACTATGTCATCTGATGCTCCTCCTGTGTAGGCATGAGAGTACACATGGCTGCCCATCCGATCCCATCGTGTCTAACCATCCTCTCCATGCGCCTGAAAGAAATAGGCCTAATATCACTATTTCTGATAGCCCTCAAGACATGCTGCCTACCATCTGCCTCAAACTTGATCTCCATGTCCTTGAGTCCGAAAGTGACCTCGCCCAATGAATGCAACCAAGTCATCCCCAATACAATATCTAGGTCGCCCATGTTAACTACATGGTAATCCGCTTTGAACTCATAATTGCTCAAGCGTAAGGGCATATCTCTGATCATCCTGTTACACTTAAGAGTGTAACCATCAGCAACCTGTACTCGGAGACCCTCAAATTCCTCTGTCTCAATGCCACGGCGCTCAACCAAACGTGCATCAATGAAATTATGCGTAGCACCTGTATCAACTAGGGTAATCACCTTCTGTCCTGCTAGAACTCCACGCAATCTAAAGGACCCCTCCTGCTGAATACTAGATAAGCGTGCCTGCTGCAAATGTAGCTCCGGCTCCACCTTAGGCTCTGAAGCCTCTGCCTCTACCTTAGGCTCTGTGTCACTATGCTCATCCTCATGTGCTGTGCTATCTGAATCTGAGTCCTCATAGTACGCCCACATAACTCTATTGGCCTTCCCCTTAGGCCTCAAAGGACAGTCATGATCCCTATCATATGGACCTTTGCAATAGAAGCATAGCTTCTTCCTGCGTAGGTCATTAAGTGCCTCAGTATCCAAGGGTGGAGTGGATTTCCCCTTGGTATCAACCTTCTTCCCCTTCCCCTTATCAAACTTCTTATTATCTCTGAAAGAAGTAGAACTCCTAGGGGTGAATCTGCTAGAAGGTGCTGTAAGCTCCATACTACGAGCTTTCCTCATGGCCTCCTGTAGTGTCGATGGATCAAATGCCTTGATCCAACCCTTGAGGGGTTCAGACAATCCCTCAGTGAATAGGATAACCAACTGCCTCTTCGATACATCCTGGACCATAACTGACAACCTCTGAAACTCACTGATATAAGTCTCTAAGTTGCCTGTCTGTCTCAACTGTGCAAGATCACGGAAGAAGATCTCTAGATCCTTCCTGTCAAAACGCTCCGCCAACCTATCCACAAAATCCTGGTACGATGTCACCTGGTTGTGCTGCAAGGTAACCATACCATGTGACCACCAGTCATGAGCTGCGCCCTCCAAATGCAAGGTGGCGTATCTGATGGCATCTATCTCTGACATGGGTCTCAATGCTAAGAAAGTATCCAACTTATGTATCCATGCCTGTGCTGTCATCTGTCCACTACCATCAAAAGAAGGTAAAGTGAGCTTGCTAGCAGCTCGCTGCAACTCACTGTCATGGCCTCCTCTAGGTCTCTTGTTCTGCCGAGTATTCCTCATGTGCTCTCTCCTCTGGTTCAAGTAGCGATCAAAGTTAAGTAACTCACGCACATGTGGTGGTAATGCCTGCCATTCTACAGTAGCAGCTCTAAGATCATCCTGAAACTCATCCTGTACATCACCTTCTCCTGCCTCCTGAGCCTCCTCTCTAAGGAAAGTAGGTCGAGTAGGTCTATCTGTTGTCCAAGACCTGTGCCTAGGAGCACCCTTTGAACCTGCCACGCTCCTATTATCATGATCAAGTGTACCTCTAACCTGTTCCTGTGCTTTGGGTTGAACCACTCTCTCCATCATAGTGGTCAAATTACGCAAGGACTGGACCATCTCCTGCTGTCCCATAGTCATAATCCGAAAGAATTCCCTCTCATCATCAGGAATTCTAGGTGGGCTCTGTGACTATCTCTCACCCATGGTAAGAGTATCTCCGAAGTCCTGTTCACCCTCTAGTGCTGCTCTTCTTCGTGTGTAGTACCTGTGATGCCCAAATGCTGAAGGATGCATATAGGTTTCTTACCCAACAGGATGGCAAGAACACCACTCTGATACCACTGTAATGACCCTTACTATAAAGGCCACTAAAAACCACTGATATTGAACTGAGAAAATTCGTCAAACAGTTGGCATGCACTGAATACACTGCTGAAAGAAAAAATACTGAATATAGGAAATTATTTTGAGTAATTTCCTACATCATTGATAGTGTTTTAGATGGTATTTGGTTGCTATCTATTATTCTGAAATTTTTCGACAGCGAACTCATATATTGCAAAATAATTTTCTATATTCAGTATTTTTTCTTTCAGCAGTTTATTCAGTGCATGCCAACTGTTTGATGAATTTTTTCAGCTCTGATACCACTGAAATGACCCTTACTATAAAGGCCACTAAAAATCACTAATACTGAACTGAGAAAATTCGTCAAACAGTTGGCATGCACTGAATACACTGCTGAAAGAAAAATACTGAATATAGGAAATTATTTTGCAATATATGAGTTCGCTGTCCCAAAATTTCAGAATAATAGATAGCAACCAAATACCATCTAAAACACTATCAATGATGTAGGAAATTGCTCAAAACCATATGCCATTCATATATCAACAATTTGCAACAATGCCATACATTTTTCAGTCAATGATATGATCATCAAACCCTAGGTTTGCAATATAGATAGACTGAAAATTACAATGCCCTTTCACTTGCAAAATCCTAGCCTTCCTTTGTTACCAATAATGCCAAATGGCAAACAAAGACAAGTACAATGTAAAATAGTAAAGTGCTGAAGCTATATTTTGTACTCAGCTGAAAACATACATTTCTCAGAAAATATGCCAAATGCCAAATGAGAAATGAGGAACCTGATTGTAGATGGCTGCAATAATTTTTCGGACTGCTTTTTCGGATCTGCTTTTCGGACAGCTTTTTCGGATTGCTTTTTCGAATCCGCTTTTTCGGACTGCTTTTTTCCTCTTGCAACGAAGACTCAAACCCTCAGGTAAATCTGAGGATTCCAAATAAGTTCAACTTGAAATGGCTGAATACCACTTCCAAACTTGCAACCCTTCAGTAGATATTTCACTACATCAGTTATGCCAATCTATGGGAGTGATTCGTTCCCAAAGATCGAATAGTATTTGCAGACCACAAGGCTACAAATTGCTTCACAATGAAGAAGTAGAAGAAATCCCAAATCCAAGCATGTAGAAATGATAGCCCAAGCCCCCTATTTATTCTTTTTCTTGAGAAGTTACTAGAACTTCTAGAAACATCTAATTATAATGTACTTTATAATAAAATAACATTATAATAATAAAGTACATTTCTCAACTCAAAAATATAACAATGTAGGCCAAGATGTCTCATAACCGAATGTAGGCCCAACTAGACTGAATGTAGGCTCGAACTGGATGTAGGCTCGCTTCTGGACGTAAGCTCCACTACAACTGCATGTAGGCCTCAAACTGGATGTAGGCTCTGCCGAATGTAGGCTTTGTCAGCAATAAGCAATCAAATGATCCACACAATGACTCTCTCCAAACTATTTGCCTACGAGAGTCGATGATAGGCAAACCCGTCATGAACGAACATGTCTCTAGAAAGGGGACATGACAAGGACTCTCTACTCAACGTGCTCAATACTGTATCTAAATGCTGTAAGTGTTCAGCCCATGTCTTACTGTAAACCAGGATGTCGTCAAAGAAAACCAGTACAAACTTCCTCAACTAATGCTGAAACACCTTGTTCATCATAGACTGGAAGGTGGCAGGTACGTTGGTTAGACTGAACTGCATAACTACAAACTCAAAATGCCCACAGTGACATCTGAACGCTGTCTTCTCTACATCCTGCTCTCTGACCCGGATCTGATGGTAACCTGATCTCAAATCTATTTTGGAGAAGTAACATGCTCTAGGAAGCTCATCCAATAACTCATCAATCCGCGGGATGGGGTACCTGTTCTTAATTGTCTTCTTATTCAGGACCCTATAATCAATGCACATTCGGAGTGTGCCATCCTTCTTCAACAATACTATAGAGGAAGCGAAAGGAGACTTGCTCGGTCTGATATGGCCCATGGCAAGTAACTCCTTGATAGTTTTCTCTATTTCATCCTTTAATCTTTTCGGATGCCGGTATGGTGTGATCATGATGGGTTTAGCACCCTCCTCTAACTCAATAATATGCTCAATACCTCTATCTGGAGGACTACCTGGTGGTATGTCACTGAAAACCTTGTAGTGCTTGATTCTCAGTTCCTGCATGTCCGGATGGTATTTTGATTCTTGCTGCCCCTATGATGGCATCAACGTGCAACAGGCTGCCCACTCAACTTGGTCATGACACGACAAACTCTCCATGCGCCTGCAAGACATCATCCTGAACTCACTGTCTCGAATGGCCTTAAGTATGTGAGTTTTACCATCAATTTGAAATTTCATCACCATTTCTCTCAAATTGAGAGTGAACTCTCCAATATCATGCAACCAAGTCATGCCCAATACTAAATTTGTGTCACCCATGTTAACCACATAAAATTCAGCCTTGAATTCAAAGTTATTTATTTTCAATGGTAAACCTGTGATCTTTCTATCGCATTTGAGGACGTAGGCATCAGCTACCCTCACTCTCAAGCCCTCAAACTGCTCAGTCTGGATCCCATGTCTCTCAACCAACCTGGAGTCAATGAAATTATGCGTGGCCCCTGTATCTAGCAATGTAATAGCTCGTTGTCCAGCCAACACTCCTCTCATTCTAAATGATCCCTCCTGTTGCACACTAGTGAGATGGGCCTCCTTAAGCCTACCTTTAATCTTCTTTTCATAGGTAGACATTTGTTTGAGCTTTTCATCCTCTAAACTTTGCTCTTGTTCACTGGATTCCTCATTTTCAGTTTGCTGGTCTGAATTTTCAGAATCAGAATCTTCATGGTAAGCCCACATAACCCTATTTACTTTCCCCTTAGGTCTCAAAGGATAGTCATGGTTCATGTCATAGGGTCCTTTGCAATAAAAACAAAGTTTTTTCTTCCTTATATCCTTCAATGTCTCTCTATCCAAGGGAACGAATGGTTTATCTTTATTTTCAGCCTTTGTTTCATTCCTCTCAGATTTCTTGAAGAATGGTTTGTTATCTTTGTAAGATGATGCACCCTTTGATGAAAATTTACTTATTGGGGCTGCTTGTTCCATACTTCTGGCCTTCTTAAGTGCTTCTTGCAAATTGAATGGATCAAAGGCTTTTACCCAACCTTTCAGTGGTTCAGCTAATCCCTCAGTGAACAAAACAACCAATCTCCTATCTAAGATATCTGACACCATAACAGATAGCCTCTGAAAGTCACTAATGAAATACTCCAATCTGCTTGACTGTCTCAACTGTGCCAACTCCCTGAAGTAAAGTTCTGGATCCTTTTTATCAAACCTCTTTACCAACCTATCCACGAAGTCCTAATATGAAGTCACCTGGTTATGCTGAAGGGTAACCATCCCATGGTACCACCAATCATGTGCAGCTCCCTCTAAATGTAGCATGGCATATTTTATTGCCTCCACTTCTGTCATAGGTCTCAGTGCTAAGAAGGTATCAAGCTTGTGAATCCAAGCTTGCGCTGTCATTCTGCTACTACCATCAAATGTAGTTAGGGAAAGCTTGCCTGTAGCACGCTTTAATTCATTATTCTGGCCACGAGGTCTCCTATCCTGTCTTGCTGCCCTGTAATGCTCTCTCCTTTGATTAACAAACCTCTCAAATGTCATTCTCTCACGCACCTGTGGAGCTAATAATTCTCATTCGTGATTCGCAGCCATGAGAATATCTGTGAACATCTCTCCTACTTCTTCTGTAGGTGCAACCTCGAGTTCATCTCCAATGAAGGTAGGACAAGTAGGCCTGTTTGCTGTCCTGGAATGAGTCCTATGTGTTCTAGGTGATCCGACTGCACTCCTGTTATCCCCTTGATCCCTATTCTGCCTGTCAGGTGGATTCATCCGCTCCATCATGGTAGTCGGTGCCTGTAAGGCCTAGGCCACCTGCTGCTGCCCTATTGCCATAGTTCTTAAAAACTCTCTGGTTTCTTGGTCTTCATCATTCCTGTTTACCTTGGGTGGGCTACCGTCACGCCTGTCACCCATGATGACCGGTTGTCGTTCTAAAACTTGTTCGGCTTCAAGTAAGGCTCTCCTGCATGTATAATACCTGTGTGGGCCAACTTCCTCTGGCTGCATGTAATAACTAAACCCTTAGGATGGCAGGATTTAACTTTGATATCATTGTAAGAACCCCTTTCAGGCTCTTGCTATTGTACTGTTTGTTTTGATGGTTTTATAATGTTTTACATTTTTTTGCAAGGGTTTTTGACATAAAAAACAAATAACATAACACTAGAAAATAAACTACTACTGCCTTATTTAATTCCTTTGAGCCAAACTCATTACAAATGATAATATCTAAATAAATAACAACAAATAAGATTGGATTCAATACACATTAAAAACTTGGAAATTTATTGATGAAAACCGCATTTTCCCAGCATAACTGCATCCCAGCATAAATGATGCCTGCTGTAGTATTCTACTCACGCTGGAAGAATGATGGCGTACTGCCTGCAATCCCACTTCTTTGAAACTGTAAATCAATGCTGTAAATGCTGAAGTAAATCTCCGCTGAAGCACAATAGAAGTCTCTGGATGAAACCTCCGCTAGATATCAAATTCACCAGATATCTCACTGGCTCAAATGATGAACACACAGAAGAACTACGTTCTCCAATGGCTGCACTGTCAAACCCTTTCTCAGAGCTCAAGAGTAGAAGAAAATTTTATCAATAATGAAAACTGGATGCCCTTTTCTTCTCACGCTAAGCATATATAACCTTCCAAGTCTAAATCACACCCAAAAAGCAGGAATTGCGATTTCTCTCAAGCAATTACAATTTAATGTTATAAACATTAAATTAATGATTTATTTTATCATTTAGACTTAGGAAGAAGTCAAATAAATTATTAATAAATTTGGCCCCCTTCTCATGATGTTAAGACCCTCAACTTAAGTATTTTAATATAAAGTTATAATATAACTTTATATTAAATAAGTATTCTTCTTTAATACTTAGCCACGAAAAATGTCATAACTCCCATAATATTGTGAATCTGATCAAGCCGTTTGAACTGGGAGCTAGTGAAAATATTCTCCATGTGACCATGAGGTATTTCTAAAAATAGCAGGGATCCATCTCTATAGCTCCAAAATAAGCCTAAAAATAGCCATTTCTACCAAACAGAGCAGAATCCAAATAAGTGAGCCAAAAACTATCTCACAAGCCAACTGAGAACATTGAGCTCTGCCAAAACTGAACCATTAGAAGATCATACCTCCCCTGTGCCATTACTGACCCCCTATCCATGTCTACTAACCTACGAGGGTCCACTAATAGGCTAACCATTAGCTAGCATGATGTCACTAGCTTGAAGGGGACATCACAAAGAGGTGGTGCCGCATACTGTGACCCCAAAACACATCTAGTTTTGAACAAAGAAAGATTTCATGTCCATGGATCCCCTCTCTTTGCATTCCACTTATAAGACCATTAATTGTGCTTGCAAATGGGCATGTGAATCTTAAAGCCCTACCAGTCATGACTCGTGAACATCAAATGAATGAGAAATTCACCAGGTTATTTGCTTGTAGAGTGGAGCTTTTCATTAGAGCGATGAAAATCTATGGCCTGATCATTGAAGACCACACAAACTAAACAAGGTGTATATGAATCCGAAGTGGTGAAAGAGACTTTCAACTCTTTGTAGTTAGGATTGATTGTAGATGACTGTTGTTGCTAAATCAGAGAGAGTAAGACGTAGGTATATCAACTTGTTTGAAAAGAAATAACAGAGGCGGCAAGTAATACTTTTGTTAAGGAATGAAAGAGGGAGGAGTAGCCCAGGAGATATATACTGGGTAGGGTGGGTAATGTGTGTGATATCCTCCACATTGCAATTAACACGTATAGTAACAACTTACATTTATATATGCATTCAACCAATGGCTATGAAAGTTGTAACTTGCATAAAAACATATAATGTTTTCAATCATGATGGGTTTTAGTGATGTCAACGTCATCTCAGACCATGTCAACTAAGCCTACCCTTGCAGATGAAAGGTGATGACTGAAGGATCTCAGCCCATCAACCTCGTGGTTTGCAAATCAGTCAGCAGATCAATTGGCTTTCCAGTAAACTAACCCCTACAAGATTATCTTAACAGGTTAGGTTAGATCTCTCGCTTCCTTGAGAATGAAATTGAGCCTCCAATCATGACATTTACCCTTGATTATACCACGAACGCTGAATAATGATCTGCGAGTTGCCTTCCACTGCAAGATGTGCAAGGCCAAAAGAGGCGTGCAGCTTGAGGCCTTTAATCTAGATTTTTATTCGACCAGTTTTTCCAAATTGTTTGTGTTAATTGCCTCATGATGCACCAACAAAATTTAACTGAGTTGTCCATTGAACAGAGGCTGACCAATGAACACTTTTTCAATTTTTACTTGGTTTTCTGCAGTATAGATCAATAAAAATTACCCCATGATCAAGAAATATTGTAATAGGTGTTGTTGATTAGACCTGACATTTTCCACTTATCTTTGTTTTTTCAGTTGAGGTTGTTGCAGACTGCTATAGGATTCCCTTTGGTGGGTGGTTAGGGTTTTGACTTCTATGACAGGCATGAATCCTATGTGCATTGCATATTTCCAGTGTGTATCTTAGTTTGTAATAGAGAAAAACTTTTGGTAATGCTTGGGCCTCTCAAACAGTTTAGCTGTGTTAAGGACTTAAGATATTGATGCTTAATGCTAGTTGGCTTGAAGGGGCCTTAGGCCTATTATATTTTAAATTTTTATGATGTGTACAGATTCCTCACATTGTTGAGCAAATGCTTTCTCTAGTATGGTATCCTAAAATCATTTTGGCTCTCTTAGCACTTCATGTCTTTGCACATGGTGTGTTTTAATAGGGAACAAGCTTAATTGTCTAAAGCACACCTAGAGAACAACTATTTGCCACATAAATTGCTACCTAGTTCTATATTAATGAAAGTAATATTTTTAGCACATCATTTCTCCTTAGGTATTCTGGATTTTATTCTTAACAGTATAATGGTTTTGCTTATTTCTGAGCTATACATCATATAAATACATGTCAGCTTTTGTTGAGCAGTGCAGCTTTGAGCATGCTACCCTGGCCCAAACCAGAGGTTTGGCCATCAGTTCCACCTGATTCTGAAGCAATGGTGCTTGCAAAAGAGAAGGTATGCTTATTGGGAGGATCAAACCTATTGCAGTTCATTCCCTATTTTTCCCCTCAGAGCCACACAAGCTTCCTATTTCTGTAACACAGTTTTCCTTTTTATTCTTCCGTGAAGCTATGATATCTGTACCGGTTTATGTTTTATGCCTAAGCTAAAATAGTTATTTATGCTAATAAAAATTTGATCATCTTGACAGGTCATAGACCAAAAGCCAAAGCCTTTTGGAATTATAAGGAAGCATTTACCATTAGGACCTACAATGCTCCTTCGTGAGGCAAACAGAAGGAGAGCATCATTGTCTGCTGGGAATGTATCTGAATTGTTTGATAGTCGTCATCTTTCTAAAGAAAGGTAACATGACAAAATAATATTCTTGGTATATGATGTCAGAATGTCTTATTGCTAAGTTTTACAAGATATGCTGCTTTATGCAGATATTTAATTGCAAATCTGTCCTATAGTTGCTAGATTTAAAGATGATCTCTGATTTTTTGTTGATTGCCTTTTTTTGGTCTTACCTCTTAAATACAAATTGACATCTACTATTTAAAGTTTAAACATCTCCCTCGAAAAGTGTTCCTGTTTCATGTTTTCTTATAACATGAATATATTGCAGCCAACATGGAGATAACGTTTTTGCGATGTCACCTTCACCCCCTGCATCTAAAAGTTCAATGTCTCGAACAAACTCTGTATCTGCAATTGCAAATAGTCTGAGCCCATCACGTGCTTTGTTTGATGGTCCAATGAAGCTTTCTGAAATTCAAGTTGCAGCAGAGTGTGCCTTGCATGAAACAATCACTGATGATGCCTTATGTAAAGCTCTGTCATCAATTGAGGAATTTGAGGTACTGATTTTACTCTAAATTGCCATTTCTTTTCCCTGAAGATAAAACAAGATTCGATGATCGAAATATAAATGACATTTATTTCATTTTATGTGAATCCCAATTTATTTCAGAGATGGAACTTTTGAATGTATTTTATTTTCTCCTTAGAGAGCAAATTTTTAGTCAGTGTGAGTGCATTCTGTCTAATCATTTATCTATGTTCACGGGTGAAATTAACAGCATTTTTCTGTTGAACTGCAATATTTTATTGGCACACAACCATATCTACAAAGGATTATTAATTACATATCCACAAATAAAAGACCACCGAGACCAAAGAATTAAATCATTTGAGTGTTATTTGATTTTAAGGAAATATACACTAATCATGGAAAAACAATCGCCATCAACACATGATGACTATAGCCACACATGAATGACGTGAGGGCAGAATTGAGCCAAATATAACAATAGAGGAATGCATGATGACGAGATCTGAGAAAGGGCTAATGGTAGATAGGATTTAATGAAAACAAAGCCAAAGGGACCAAGAAAGAACTCAGATGGCACAATGCGACAAAAAAGTCACAATTGTGAAGGGCATGCTTTTCCTAACTACACTGATACAGAACTATGGAATTGAATATGAATGAAATAATAATTGAGCACAGATAAAACATAAGTGAACACTATATAACCAGCAGAACAGTAGCAATTATAATTAATGTCTTCGTATTGCCATTCATATCTATTCAGTCTTCCCAAGATGACTTTACAATATGGTGCTGAACTCTCTTATAGAGAGCCATAGGTTGGTTCGAGACCAACCGTTTCCAACTAATTATTATTAACCGAACCACTAATTACCACTAACAGAATTTGATTAAATATACTTTAACCAAACCCAAACATCCAACTTTTATTTATTGTTTACTACATGCTTACATCATACCCCCCCAAAACTTGTCGTCTTCCAGACGACATTACAAAATGGAAAAACAATCGAACTACTATGTCTACTGAGAAAGATGGGAGTAAGAGGGCGTCCCTGAGGTGGAGCCCGAGCTGCGTAGGGTCTTCAACTCCTTTTCTGTCGCCAGTTGCTTCTCCCTAGTCGCTTTGAGCAGTCGCAAAGCATCCATCTTGTCCTTTTCAGTAGAAACCAGCAACCGTTCCTTTGTAGTCCTAATGGCTTTTTCCTCTTCTCTAACTGCCTTCTCCTGAGCCAGTTCCTGTTTCAAAGCTTCTACTTCCCTCCTTAGTTCTGTCTCCCATTCCAGTGCAGCTGTGTTTGCCTCGTCCACCTTTTTGACAGTCCACACCATTTTTTGAAGGTGGAGAAACGTGGTGCGGAAAGCATGCTCCATCTCAATGAGGTAATCCCAAATCTTTCCCTATGCCTTATGCTTATGCTCTCTTCCATCAATATACTGACCCACAGTGTGCGAAGCTGCCCAGTCCTCTAGCATTTCTGCGGATTCTTCCCCAGGCCATCCTTGGTCGACCATGCGTTGGGAAAACTCTGCCTCGCATCCCCCCATCATGAATGCCATCAAGGTTTTTATTGCTTTAGTGACCATTCCCACATCTGCATCCGCCGACCTATCAAGCATTTGTTGCGTGGCTGCCTTTATATCATCTAATCTGGCCATGAACTGTGTTGCTGAGTTTTGGAAGGAATCCTCTTCTTCCTCTACCTCATTCTCTAGCTTCTCCCCTTCCCCCGCAGTTTCCTCCATAGTTTGTACTGGTGAGTGGGATATGTGTCCAGCTTCTGTCAATGGTGAGGTGGCAGGGACTTCGGCTTCCATCTGATATTTCGCCAACAGGCTGTCTATCTCATCCTCCACTTCCATAGTCTTCTCCTTTTCTGCACCCACTTCCATGTTTATCACTTCTTGTGACTGCATTACGTTGATAACTTTGTGCTGTACGGACTGTCCATGGGAAGTACTCGGTAGCAAATGAGCCGTAGAGGGGATTTGGGGAGGGTTGAAGGTTATCTTCCTTTTAAGTCCCCAACCCCCTATGGGGGCTAACGGTGTGTCCTCATGCTCCACTCTTTCTATCTCCTGTAGGACTGTATGAGTGCCTCTAAATTCTCCTTCATCCCCCTCGGATGATGATGTAATTCCCTTCTCTCCTTCACTTCCTTCTCCTTCCTCCTCATCCTAGCTTCCTTCCTGATCCTCCTCTTCCGCTGAGATCTCCTCCTGTCTAGCTTTCTTCTTGGATGGTTCCCCTGTGCATGTGTCCATGTGCATCCAGTAATACATAGCTGGTTTGTAGGCTTCCACCCTACTTGCCGCTACGAGTCCCTCTCTTCCGTCTGGTGGCACTTGTGTCCTCACCACCTCCAGGAACAAGGAAATCACGTGGTGAGGTATGTACATGGTTTTGTGCTTCAGCATCATGAACGCTCTTATTCTGTCTGAAAGGAGCCTACCCCAACTGTAAACCTTCCCATTCCTCAGTCCCTTCATCAGGCGTAGCATCCAAATTGCTATATCCGAACCTTGGCTGGCTGCTGTAAGCTTGCTCTTTATGATATCCATCACACATCTCCATTCTAGGGAAGATATGTATGCGTTCTTTAATCCTCTTCGGCTGCTGTTTCTTTCAATGTCCTACCACTGTTCTTCTGTGAGCGTATCTCCACATACTTCCTCCAAAAGTTTTTTCCTTTCCCCCTCAGCCAACTTAGTAGATGGTTTTTTAACAGTCCCCGCAGCTCGGGATTCCAAATACCTTGGTAAATTCTTTAGCTTCGTATGAGACTGTCACTTTGTGCCCTAGGTAATCCACCACAGATTTATGCTTGTCTTCTTGGTACCCCTGCACTAATGCTCATAATATATGCTCAAATTCTTTTAATTCAAAAATTGGCATAAATATAATCTTGTCTACCTGAGCCCTTCTCAGTGCGTCCTTCAGCAGGTGGTCTTCTGCGTGGGTCTCCCACCACATTCTGCATTCAGCTCCTATAACTCCTTCAAACCCATCTCTTCCACTACAACTCGGGTACCTGTATCCGCCATTGTGAGTGTCTTCTGGCTGGACTGAGCTTGATTTCTATACTGGATATCAAAATTACCCTTCCTCGGATTGCCGAAGCTACCTTTCACCATGCTAATATGTCCCACTCCAATCCTGTTCTATACACACGTATATCTATCTACCTTTTTCCCCTTGATGCACACGTGTATGCTGATGCGTACGTGTATTCTTCTGTGGGAGAAGCTTGCTGCTGTTCCTCCTTGTGCGTATGCCTGTTGGGGTGCGTACACCCTTCCCCCTTTTCGCGTGGGCAACCTCCTTACCCCCTGCCGTGCATTCGGTCTACCTTGCCGCGCGTACAACCTTCTCCCTCCTACCCGCGCACGGCCTCCCTTCTCCTCTCCAGCGTACGCTCCTTCCGCGTACACTCCTTCCTCCGCCCTTCCTCCCGCGTACGCTCCATCTGCGTCCCTTCCTCCCGCGTATGCTCCTTCTGCCACGTACGCCACTTCCGCCGCCCTTCCTCCTGCATACGCCTTGCGCGTGTGCTGGTTGTTTTCGCGTGCTTCCGCCTCCTTTTCTTCTTGACTTGCGGGGTGGAATGTAGCATGCACTTTATACTTTCCTCTATGCGTTTCACACTTATTTTTATAATCATTGTTTAATACTCCTTGCTTTTCTTTTATGTGAACAATTTTTCTTTTTTTTCTATCACTTTCACTAGAAAAAATTCTTTTATTAAACATACCTAAATTTTCTTTCCTTTTTAAATTCCTTCTCCTTTTCTCATCAATTTTAATTTCGGACGTGTACTCCCACATACACCTTCCTGGCGGAGTCTTATAGCATTGGTTCTTGTAGCATGTTCCTAAGTACTTCAGATCAAATATCTTATCCACCAATGGGGCCGGTTTTATTCCTTTATAGCTTCCATCGATATATCGACCTCCATACTTTTGATACCAAGTTACTTTCCCTTCGTCCAAGTTGACTTCAGGAGCTCTGGCCGGGTTGGGAATTACCTTCCACAAATTCTCCTCGTTATCTATGATAAATAGGTCTTCTGTTTTTAGGACCATTTTCAAACAAGGCCCACGAGTAGTTTCATCCCAACCCCCTTCTTCTGATTCCCCGGTGGTCTCCTTCTGTTGTTGTTCCACTTCGGCGTCTTCATCAATATCATAGGCTATATAGCCTTCTCTTAACCCTTCGTAGGGTGCCTTCCATTTCCAGTAGCCATTTATTCAAACCCACAAGGCAGGAGTCCCGAATAGAGCATTCGTCAGATGTTTGTGTATCCTTGGTACTGCAATTCCCTGCACTCGTTTCGGAGCCAATCGTTCTTCCAGATCTCCCAGGGGCTTGGCCCATTCGAGGTCTTTGCGGTATGGTTCTTCGATTATGACAGGGTCATCTTCCACTTCCTGTCTTCCACCTATTGTCCATTCCCCTTCAATTGTGTACCCCAACATGTTGATTGCAATTGGTTCCCTCTCCTTATACACCTTTAGCTTTGATCCGTTTATTGGATCTTTGATGGGCTTGTCATCCATAGTTGATAATTTTATTGCCCCATTTGCTCCTACCTCCCGTATTATGTAGGGACCTATCCAACGAACTCGAAAGTTCCCTGGCCGAAGTTCGTTACGTTTGTTATATTTGAGCACTAACTGTCCTGGCTTGAACTCCATTTTTCGTAAATGTTTGTTGTGCCAAAACTTCCTTCGTTTTTGCGCAACTTCCGTAGCCCATTGTGCTATCATGCGTTTCTCGTCCAATTTTTGTAGTGCCACCAGTCTTTCCTTCATACTATCCTCCTCACCTAATCTATTCTGAACTGCTATTCTGAGGCTAGGTATAGTGTACTCTACAGGCATCACGACTTCTTGTCCATACATTAGTTGAAACGGAGTATGTCCCGTCGTAGCTTTATAGGCCGTGCGGTAAGCCCATAGTACAGCAGGCAACCTTTCTTCCCAATCACCTTGTTCATGTTTTGTATAGGATGGATACTAAGATTTTGTTCGTGGACTCTGCTTGGCCATTTGCTCAAGGGTAATAGGGACTTGACAAGGTATGGAAAATTCTGAATTCAGTAGTTATGCTCCTTATCACCTGGTTTATGAAATGAACTCCTCTGTCGCTGGTAATATGTATAGATATCCCAAACCGCGTTACTATCTGTTCATACAAGAATCTGGCTGTGCTTACTGCAGTATTGTCTGGTAAGGCTCTTGCTTCCGCCCATTTAGTGAGATACTCCGTGGCTACCACTATGTAGCAGCACCTTCTCGCGCTAGTCAGAAGTGGTCCCACAAAATCCAACCCCCACCTCTCAAAGAGTTCTTGTGGTTGAGATGGGAAGAGTGGCATGAAGTCCCGCTTCAGCGGTTTCCCTGCCCTCTGGCATGTGTCACAACTTAACACCCATTCCTTTGCATCGGTGTGGAGTGTAGGCCACCACAGTCCGGCGAGAAGTACTTTCCTGGCCATAGCATCCGGTCCCATGTGCCCTCCTGCTAATCCTTCATGGGATTCTCTAAGTACTCCTGGTATTTCTTCCTCCATTACGCACCTTCTCAATATTCCGTCCGACCCCCTTTTGTACAAGAGCCCACTGATCAATTGAAACGTGGTGCTTTTTAATGCAATTTTCCTTCTTTCTACTGGGGTCATATCCTGAGGAAATGACCCTGTAGCAAGGTACTGCCCAATCTTCTCATACCAAGATGGTAAAATGGCTATTTGGAACAAGTGTGTCTGGAAAATCGTCCTCTATCCCTCCTTGTGCCTTTTCTCCTGACTCAATCCTCGAAAGATGATTAGCTACCGTATGGCTTTTCCCTGGTCTTACTACAATTTTGAAAGTGAACTCCTGCAGTAATATCAACCACCGGCTTACTCGCCCCTGGATCACTGGCTTATTGACCAAGTACATGAGTGCTTGGTGATCCACAAAAAATACAAATGGTGTAGCTAGTAGATAATGATGGAATTTTTGAACAGCATATACCATCCCAAGTGCCTCCCGTTTTGTAGTGCTGTAATTCCTTTCTGCTTTTGATAACAACTTGCTTGCGAAGTATACGGGGTGGTCCAAGCCACTGGGGCTTGGCTGCGCCAAGGTTGCTCCTATGGCAAAATTCGAGGCATCCACATGGACATGGAACTCTTCCTTCCAATTCGGATAAACCAATATAGGTGCACTTACCAGTCTCGACTTGAGTTCTTTGAGTGCCTCCTCCTGCTCTGCCAACCATTCGAATGGTTCCCCTTTGCTCGTTAGTTTCTAGAGCGGTAATGAAACTTCTGCAAAGCCTCTTATGAATCGCCGGTAGTATCCCACATGCCTTAAGAAAGACTTGACTCCCGTCACGTCCTTTGGTGTTTCCATCTCTACGATGACCCTCACTTTATCAGGATCAGTCTTCAATCCCTCCTTGCAAACTATATGTCCGAGTAATTGCCCCTATGGAACCAGGAATCTACACTTTTTCGGATTGAGGGCCAGTCTTGCTTTTCGACATCATTCCATGCACTCTGTTAGTACTTTTAGGTGGCTCTCCTTCCCACTATACACCGACCAATCATCTAGAAATGCCCTGAAGTTCCCAGTGGACATTCTATAAAAAATGTGTAGTATGATCCTTTGGAAAGTGGCTGGCGCATTGCATAGTCCGAATGGCATTTGGTTGTACGCATAGACTCCTTCGACTATGAATGTGGTTTTCAATTTGTCCTCTTCAGCTATGCTTATTTGATTGTATCTGGAGAACCCGTCCATGAACGAGTACATTTCATGCCCGGCCACTTCTTCCAAAATACTATCCGTGAAAGGTATTGGAAAGGGGTCCTTGATAGTCACAACATTTAAACATCGGAAATCTACGCATATGTGTATCTGGTTTGCTTCCTTCTTCGGGGATATGACTATGGGTGATACCCATTCGTTGGTTTGCACACGAAATATAATTCCTGCCCCAAGCATCTTTTCAATTTCCTCCTGTACTTTCTCTGCATAGTTCTTGTTCATTCTATATGGGTGTTTCCTAACAGGTCTTGCCCCTGGAACCAATGGTATGCGGTGAACGCATAATTCTAGTGGTATGCCTTTCAGATCTTTATAAGTCCATGCGAATACATCTTTATATTCTAAAAATATTTTGAATGCAGCTGTTTTTAATATCGGGTCCCAGTCATCACCTACTAGGATCGTTCTCGGGTCTTCCTCTTTCCCTAAGTTCATCTCCTTCAGGTTTGGTTCCTCGTACTTTATGATGTTCTCGCCAAATTGATGTGTTGGTATCCTTTCCATGGTTGCCATACCTTCATTATATTCTACGTACTCTTGTGGGTATGTTTCCTTTTCCTCTATTTCCAAAATTTCCAACACATTGCACCCCGGTCGGAAAATCTCATAATCTTCCATCTGCCAGTGGAACAACCCGTTTAGAGAGCTGGTCTTGTCTTCTGAACAATTTCCAAGTCGCAAAACCCCGTCCTCCCCTAGTTCCATCTCAACGTCTCCCTCACCGTTGTCTGATTCAGAATCCGATGCTACCTCGTGGCTTATAGCCTGATTCCTTAGATCGATGGTGTATTTTTTTCCTTCCTTCTCTATGGAGAGTATTTTTCTTCCAATTGTGGTCAGCTTTTGCCAGTATAAGCCACCCTCTTCCCAATAATGCATCGTACCCTTTCTTCTCCAGTGGTATCACCATGAAATCCAACAAAAATTGTTGTGTCCCTATGACTACTTTCTGTCCCATGAGGGTCCCTAATGGCTTTATCCCATGTTGGTCTGCGCCTACTAAGTGGAACTTTGGCGGCCAGAGTGTAGGCTTCCCCAATGTTTTCCACGTATCTTCGGGCAGGACATTCACTGCCGATCCCCCGTCTATGATTGTGTTGGTGAGTTTGTACCCTAGAATCTCCATTTCCACCACCGCTGGCGTTCTTCCGACTCCTACTGATGATAGTAACATTGATTTTGTGGGCTCCTTCATTTGTTCCTCCTTATCTTTTTCTTCTCCAGGCCTCACTCCTCTCCCCGTGTCGTTGCCCATCTGTGTGATAGCTACTCTAAGCTGCGGCATAGTTTGCAGTAGATCGGCCACCCTTACTGGAACTGTGGCATGTAGCATTTGTTCCATGATGTTGGCCTCAGATGCCGGGCGTTCCATTCTTGTAGTCTTATGTTTCCCTCCTTCCTCCCTCATTGCGTGTTCCACGGCCTCTTGTGCTTCTCTTAACCTTTCTTTTTCCGTACTTGGTTTTGGGTATGTCAGCTTCCTTGCTTGAGATCTGGTAATAGCCATCATAGGCTGTGATTGTGCCACATCCAACATGTTAACAGGTTCTCGTCGCCTCGAGCAATTAGTGTCTTCATGATTGCCTGGTCCGCACCATTTGCAAAGAAGGCCTCCCTGTCCGCCTCCACTCTGGCAATTACGTGCAAAATGTCCCCACTCATTGCATCTCCTACACCGTATCATGGGCCTTCCTTTGGCATCATATTGGATGCGGCTACGAGGTGTGTTATTGTTGCTATTATTGCCTCGGCGGTTATCCCGGTATCCTCCTGGTGAAGCCTCCATGTTGGTGTTTTTGGGTGGTGTAGATGGTGGTGTTCCCTGCTCCTAAGTATAGAGTATCTGAGCACTTCTTGCCTTAAGGTTGTACGGACATTCGTTGATGGAGTGGCCTAGTACTTGGCATATATCACAGAATGACTTCTTGGGGCAATTGCTCTTCGTATGTCCTTCCAATTTGCATTCTGTACACCATATTTCTTTCCCTTCCTTCGCTTCTTCCTTCCCCATCTTTATTTCTTTCATGATTCTCGCCATATCCTTTCTTAATGCCTGAATTGTCCGGCCCTCTTCACTGCTCTTATCGCTGCTCTCATCATCACTCATGCGCCTCTTCCTTTTAGATGTTTTATTTTCACTTTCAATGTTCATGGCCCTATTGTAGGCTTCATTGAGGGTTGATGGTGGAACTACTTTCACTTGTTTTCGAAGGAATGAATTGAGGCCCTCAATAAACCACCTTTTCTTTAGCCCATCGGCTGGTTCCTTGTCCATTTTGCCCATTAACTCTTTCAATCGTTGGTAGAATGCCCTTACCGTCTCATGCTTCCCTTGCTTTGTGTTGTAAATTTCAGCCATCACCTCATCATCATCCCGAAGGAGTCGGAATTCTTCTTCAAATGCCTTCTTTAGATCTTTCCATGTGGCTCTTGCATACGTTGGTAATTCCGTGTACTAGTCGATTGCAATCCCCCTCAAGGTGGCGGGGAATGCCTTCAACCAGACATCTTCATCTGTTATGCCATTGGCTTCCCATATTGTGACACAAGTTCTATAGTGCCTGCCAGGATCATCCGTTCCATCTCCAGAAAATTTGGGAAGCTTCTGTTTATCTGGATTTTGTGCCATTGTCTTAGTACTCCCACCTGTTACTTTACTGATTGTGTATCCTTGATTGTCCTTTGTCCCAACGTCCCCCTCCGAGATAGTTAGGCCTTCAAAGTTGTATAGCAATTCGTCAACTCCGTGGTCAACCCTTTCCTCCTTGTCGCTAGAAGAGTTAAAATGATTGATTGGCAATGGGTTTTGCTCCACCAAATCACTTGGAGACTCAACTTCTTCGTCCCAAGGGCTTCTATATGTTCTGTTCCACTTCTGTGTAGGGTCCTTGTGTGGGTCGTCCAACCTTTGTGGTCTGATGAATCCTTGTGGGCTGCTTGTTTGCCACAACCGTCCCTTCCCACCGCTTGCTGCCTGTTGCAGTCGTAACCGTCTTTCTAACTACTCCTGTATACGTAGTGACCGCCTTATTGCCTTCTCTGGATCAGCCTCTTCGTCCTTCCGTGTCTGCCGTCTCCTATCTTTGTTAAGAAGGTTTGGCATTAATTATCTATGTTTTGAGGAGTACGGCATCTTGATGTATCCCGAGGTTCTTTCTCTCTCCGATTCCTTTCTTCGTATTGTTGCAGGATTTGCTAGCGGCGTTGCTCCCTTCGGACACTTTCTCGCTCCTCCTCAAGTTTCACCAATTCTCGTGCCAATAACCTTGGGATGCTCCCCAAGAGGTCGTACATTGCAGAGTTGACGCTGAGTTCGGCCCGTACCCAACTCGGCAAGATGGCACCCCTTTGTTCCGCCTCCCTCTCCACGTACTTATCTACCAACGCTTCCCCGGACTGAATTAAATCCTTTGTAACTTGGTCTTCCCTTGTTACTTCGTTATCCTTTGGTTCACTATCAGAAACTATGGTTTGCTGAATAAATTCCTGACCCATTATACTTCCATCTCACTGCGTGTTTAGTCATAGGGATGCCAACCTTCCGTACTACACCATGTACCGGTCCCGTATTGTACCAATCATGTACCAACCTGAAGCCGTGTCACATTCTGTACCAGTCACGTACCACCAATTCTGTGATGTGCCCAACTCTTAGTCACCATACCAGTCTCGTACTGTACCAGTCATGTACTAGTATGAAACTATGTCACGTACTGTACTAGTCACGTACTAGCCAAGGTGCCAACTCCCCACTGCTCAGACCTCCAGGGTTGCTTTAGGCAACGGCGCCAAAATGTTTAATGCTGATATGCTTTTCCTAACTACACTGATACAAAACTATGGAATTGAATATGAATGAAATAATAACTGAGCACAGATAAAACATAAGTGAACACTATATAACCAGCAGAACAGTAGCAATTATAATTAATGTCTTCGTATTGCCATTCATATCTATTCAGTCTTCCCAAGATGACTTTACAATACGATGCTGAACTCTCTTATAGAGAGCCATAGGTTGGTTCGAGACCAACCGTTTCCAACTAATTATTATTAACCGAACCACTAATTACTACTAACAGAATTTGATTAAATATACTTTAACCAAACCCAAACATCCAACTTTTATTTATTGTTTACTACATGCCTACAGTCCTCAAATCTAAACTAGTGTTTTTTTTTCTTTTTTTGACTAGAATAAAAAGAGCTAGAGAATGCGTACAATGAATGTGCTATTTTGAATTCAATTTCTCAATGATGTAAACTGTATACAGCAGTACTTACTGAACAAAACTCAATTCACTGTAAATATGAATTTGTTATGAAACTTCATCTTAACTTGAGGGATGCCTTCCTCCAAGTAGATCCCAGTTCAAATGGATGTCTAACTGTTAATAGCTGCTTGACAAAAGCTTATCACAATGGGTGAGTGGGCAGCCATAGACTAGCAAGAGTGTTTCGTGGAGGAGAAGGCACAACTTTACCAAAGTAGGATTACCAATGTGCTTGAAGTAGTGCTGTAAATTGCATTACCAACAATGGCCTGACATTGTCCCTAGAATGCTTGGGTAGAAGTCTAGGATACAAGTAGTGCTTAAATAAATGTCTTTCAATATGAGGAGTCTGCTAGAAATAGCAAGTTTTGTAGGATTTCTCCTGCAATTTTTGGTAGCTTTATGTCTAAGACCCTAGGCCCTAGTTGCCCTCATTCAGTTTGTGCTTTATTCTTCCAGTATCCTGATTTTAGGTTGTATATTTAAGGCTTTCTATCCATTTTGTGACTGGCCCCTTCTTCCTAATGACCCACATGAGCAAATTAGCGTGCGCTTTTAAAATGACTTAAGTTGCTTTTCCAAGTATTTGTACAGTGGTTCCTACCTTAGTCCTTGCTGGTGCCATGTGTTGGGTTTTTATTGCATTGCAACGTTCCTTCATATCATGTGTTCTTGTTTAGCAAACTTTCCATAGGTGCAATCATGCGCCCTACTGCCACATGTCCTTATCTGTGTCCGGTTGTATTCCAACAGTGTGCTACAAGTCACACACGGAGTGCTCCTATTGGTATCGCACATCTTCTAGTTCATTGTAGGCTCTCGCAAATTGCAAAACATAAAGCTGTAACAGTGCACCCAGTTGACATGTGGCAATGACATGCATGGGCTCGGGTTTCTCCTTCAATACTGCACGCTCTCAATGCATTGCAGGTATTCACAAGCCAAGATTCTCCAAGCTACAATAGCATGAAGTTGTGATGCCTATCCTTGTCTATGCCAGGTGGTGATAGTTGTGCATAAATAATTTGAAGATTGGGTGGTTGGTGCAGGGCCACTAAGATGAGATGTAAACTCAAACTTGGCCTATTCTGATTGGCTTGTTCTCTTCAATGCATCACAACTTCAATATGAAGGAATTTCAAATAAAGAAAGGCTTGCAATCACGTTTGTCTTGTTTCTGCATCATCTATTATCTATTGAGATGTGTTACATTGTTGTAAGGAGATGTTTATGTGAATGTATGACTCTATTACCCTGGAAAGGCACTGACTGGAACAATATGTTTTTCTTAACACCTAGGACCCACTCTCAAAATGACATATATTGAGATATGTTTTGCGTAGTATGAGTTTTTGTCATAATGTATGAGATTTTCTTTGAGCCTATAACAATATCGAGCTAGAATTTGTTCACCACCACTAAGTATTGTTAATAGGGACACCCACTTCGCTTTGTCAAGCTTGAAATTTGGCCAATTGGTCTAAGTTCTTTATCATAGGAAATAGCTAATTTTCAACAATTTTTTGGGAATCAGTTGAATACACCAATATATTCATCATAGGTGTGGTTAGAGTCAGAAATGTATTTTTGCCTATCCAAAATATAATGGAAGCCTGTATAGATATGGATAAATTTTATTCTCCAACATCTTCTAATAATCCTTATTTAGGAAATGAAAAAACTCAATAGGTTTGCCATCTACTATATCCTTCTAGCCAGTTGGATTATCAATTGCCATGTATTTCAGTCTCACCATTGCTTTCATGCTATTTAAACTTTTTCAGTTATGTTGACATTTGATGTCCACAATATGATATTATGCTTGGTCATGATTCTTTTGGTATGAAATTCATGAATGCTATCATCAGGAGATCACTAGAGAGAATTTCAATCCACTATAACACAACTCAATTTATCACTCCGTTAGGATTTCCACCCCAATAATGAACATTTGTTACCTTGACAAGTAATGTTGCTAACATTGAAATCATTGTACCCCATATGCGAGATGTAACAAACAGTTTTCGTTGCTTCCTTTTGAACTCATGGGCAGTATATTTTGTCTTGTAAAACTTCCCTTGGAATTCCTGAAAATTTCTTTGAGTTTCTAAGATGGGTGGATAGGGTTCTAATGGTGGAAAGTTTTTCCAATTTTTTGGGGATCACTAACTACAGTCTCATTCTACAAGTGAAGTGTCAAAATGATAAAATTAAATTGCTGAAACAAATAGCCGTAACTGTTTTTGTTTGAACAAGTTAGAATTGTTGGAAGTGGATTTGTTTCCTCTAATTTCAGCTTTCTATCATGGTTGCCATCAAATTGTTGTGGCTCCTTAGACTCTTCATCCTATTGTTGCACTAGGTTCTTCCTATTAATTGGCACTAGGCACTTCAACAAGCTTTTTCGCACTTGCACAGGTCTATCTTTTCCTCTTTAGAGAGTGGGTAAAGCTATATATTAACTTGTTTCTCTTAACAGTAAAGGACTAAGAACCTATGAGAGAAGACAGATGGTAAGCAGGCACAAAGGTTCTAAGGGTCCATAGGTTGTCTACCAACTACCTAGCTTGGCTTGTGTTAAAGTGTTCCAATCTATCCTTGATTAAGTCTTGTTTAAGGGAGTTGCTTCAGAAAGTTCTAACAATGAAAATGAATAAATTTACTTAAAAATGTTTGTAGTTCTTTATATTCAAATTGCTTAGGGTCAGTTTTAATTGTCTCTGAATAAATAAATTTTATAATTGTAATGTCCCCTTTTTGGATCATCGTGGATCTTGCCCTAAAATCACTAATTCAACGGAAATAAGGAATGTAATATAGTTATCAACATAAATCCCAGTTACTCTTCTAACAATCAAGACATCAAGACAGCAACCAAAATAGATAAACTTTAATTATAATCTTAATAAACTTGGGATGTGAAAGAGTCAGCTATATCCTCCAATGTTTGTCCTTTCCATGCTGCAGGTCTAACTCCTAGAGGTTAGTTCCTTCATAAGTCCAACCTTGATCCATTTCTCAGAATTGACTCTGTTTTCCCTGAGATGAAAATTCAGATTATATTAGTTGTGGTGACAATCTGTTTCATTTATAAAAAAATATAATATTAATAAGATAAAGATTACAAATTTTGGATTTATAAGACCTACCTATTTGCATACATAGCATGCTAATATCCTCCAAATGCCTGTCTTTTCCATGATGCAGATCTGAACTCTTAGAGTTTACTTCATTCATAAGGGCATAAGCTTTGAGTTTGAGCTATTTGCCAGAACTGACTGTATTTTTCTGAGATGAAAATTCAGATTATATTAATTATGGTGAGAGTATTTTTCATTTGTAAAGTAAATATAATATTTGATAAGATGAAAATTATGAATTTGGCAGTTCTAATATCTACCCCTTGCATACATAATATGGGTCCCTATAAAATGGCACAGGAAGCTCAGTGTACTATTTTTTTGAATTATAGATCTTAAAAGTCGGAGCAAAATGATCAGGACCTAGACAATGGTCGAGTCTAGGAGTACTGTGTTTCTCTTATGATGGTTAGCAGTTTACATTCATTGCATGGAGTAGATCATTTTCTTCTGTAGTCAACATATTTTATTGTAGCGATTATTTTGAGTTTTGATAGATCAAACAATCAATATCGCTGTTCGCAACCTACCTGCTTTATGCACTCATTGGTAATTCCTCTGTTGTCTTTTCTAAACCTCTGATTTTCTTTGAGCCCCTATCAAATATTGAGTATTGTTTCCTTTGGTCTTATTTTTCCTTGGAAGTTTTAGTTTATCTTCATGGTTGGTTATCTAGAGGTTGGTTGGTTTTCTGCTAACCTATGAAGAAGTTGCTTAAGCAGAAATTTGGATCGTTTAAATGGTTCAATCAAATGAAATTGACATTTTTGTTGCTCACTTTGCAAAAATAATCTACTTCGCTCTTTGATTTATATTACAAGTATCTGTAAATGGGATTTCAATTAAACTTTCTGTTTATGGAAATTGTCACCCAGAGTTGTGTCATGGGGTGTTTCTAATAGTTTTTATTTCAAATTTGACAGAAAATGTATTTAGATTTGACAAAAGGCGCTGCTGAAAACTATCACCGATCTTGGTGGAAAAGACATGGAGTTGTGCTTGATGGTGAAGTTGCAGCTTTGTGTTTCAAGCAAGGGAATTTTGATTCTGCTGCAAAGTTATATGAGAAGGTTTGTGCTCTATATTCAGGTGAAGAGTGGCAGTCACTATTGGCAGAAGTGCTTCCTAATTTAGCTGAGTGCCAAAAGCAGCTTGGAGACCATGCTGGATATCTTACATCTTGTGTTAGATTGCTATCATTAGGAAAGGGCTTACTGCTTAAGCAAGAACGACAAGCATTACAAGCAGAGGTGGTCAGACTTGCTCATAGTCAAATGAAGAATCCTGTATCACTTGATGTCTCATCATTAATCACTTTCTCTGGAAAGTCTGGGCCTCCACTTGATTTATGTTCGGGTGATCCTGGTAATCTTCATGTATCTGTGTGGAGTGGCTTTCCTGATGAATTTATCCTAGATTCACTGAGCCTCACATTAATTGCAACATTTAGTGCAGATGAAGGGGTTAAGGTGTGTGCAGGCATCTCTCCCACAGGCCAACTTTTGTAATGAATTTGATATTATGTGATATTTCACTAGGATATCAAAGTCTATGACTAAAGCTGTCCATTCAAGGTCTACAATTTAAGCTAGTCATGCCTTGAAGTTATTCTTTCCCTACTTTTTGCTTTTGCAAGCTATTTTCTCTGCCATGTATGCAGGTGATAAAATGTTCCAAAGATCCTTTACTAAAGCCAGGAACAAATGATATCATGTTGTTATTGCCACCTCAGAATCCTGGTTCATATGTTTTAGGAGTCCTAACTGGTCAGATAGGGCAGCTAAGATTCAGGTCACATACTTTCTCAAAAGGTGGGCCTCCTGATAGTGACGATTTTATGAGCATTGAGAAACCAGTGAGACCTGTTTTGAAGGTATGAAACAAATTCAAAGATTCCTTCCATGAATTTGAAGCTTGTTAGCAATGGATATAAGGAAAACTAAACAGAGTACAAGGAATTTAACATTGAATGAAATTATGAAAGGACAAAGACTCAGTATACCTTTTTTTTAATATTTGGGCAATGTTTTGTTTTCATTTGTGTTCTAGAAGTATATATGTGCGTAACAAAGTATCTCGAAACAAAATTGGCACATAGATTGCTGTTCTCTGTAATGCTTATCTTGTAAGCATTTTGATAAAAGTGTTTGGAATAAATGTATTTCTAATTTATTTCCTTCATTTCTTTATTTCTGTTGCAAATCTAGCTTCTGGAGGTTTCTTTATTATCCAGCTTATCAACTTAAAGAACAATAGGTTCATAGAAATCTGTGCAGTGAGGGTTTTGACTAATTGAAATAATATTTACTTAGGTGTCCCCGCAAAGGGCGCTGGTTGATATCACAGCAGCTGTTTCATCTGGATTATTGATTGGTGAACTCCAGTGGTTGGGATTGGTTATCAGGCCCATTGATTACTCTCTTAAAGGTGCTGTTTTGCACATTGATACAGGTCCCGGTTTACAAGTTGATATGTCTAATATCATTGAGTTAGAGACCTGTACTAAAGCATTTCATAGTTTACCTCAGAAGATATCCTCAGTATCATCAGACTTTGCTGCTTCATTTGATGCAAGCATTTCTGCAAAAAGCAGTGGAGATGATACTGAGGCAACTGTTTCTTGTGATGTTGAACAATTACAATTAAAAGATGGAAAGTTGGTTATCCCAGACTGGGCAAGCAACATCACCACAGTCTTATGGCTGCCAGTTTGTGCAATTGATGATAAATCAGATAGAGTGATTGCTGCTGGTAGGCAGACCTCTTCTTCACTATCATCCTTGAGTGTTACTGTTGAACATGGTGGTAGTCTTTCTTCACAAGGGAAGTCTGAGCTATCCCAAAAACGCACTATTGTTGATGGAATGAGAACTCTTGCTCTCAAGCTGGAATATGGATCATCTCACAGTCGAATATTTGAAAGGTTTGACAATTTTTTGGCTGTTATCCTTTTAGTTCAATCTCATGTGATTATTTTTTACTTTGCATTTGAATAACTCTCTGATAGATTTGTAACAAATAAGGCTTTCTTTTCCCAGAACTATTGCAGTGCATTTTATAGATCCTTTCCGTGTCAGTACACGTATTGTGACAAAAAGCAACAATGGAGTTTTGCTTTTACAGGTATTTTTATGCCAGAAGTGCAGCATATATAATATTTTTGAAATTTCAGATCAAATTTTATTTGTGCTGGTTTTCTCTCATGCAGCAATTGTAAGGAATATCAAAGACAGAAAAGGAAGTAAATGAAAAATAGGCAGCAATTTTATTTAATGTATATTTCCCTTAAAGTATGCTAATATCGTATGTATAATTTGCAAGCTGGAGTCAGATAGAGAGGAACCATTGGCCTTTCCAAATGCCATTAAATACATAAGTCTATGCATTTGAATCTTAACCCAAGGACATAAGATCAGCTTGCGCTTTACTTAGCTACTTGACCATATAGCACATAATGAAAGTTTCGTTTACACCCTAGAGCCCTCATCATTGGTATACACAATCTTAGCCACCCATATTTGAAATGACTCTGCTAATCATCATTATACTAAATAGTGATGAAAGGATCCAACACTAATAATCAAGAATTTAGTGCATTTCAAATAATCATAAGATAAAATTTGGTTTCCATTTAATATATTAAGTTGCGTTTTGCCCAGGGCCATGAACCTGGAATTAATCCATGTCAGGTCCTGATCTTTTGCTGGTTCACAGACCTAGATGATGTAGGTCTATGTAAGAACCCCAACTGATTTATACCCAAAACTAGGGGCCTCTTATACTCTGATGGGCATCAACTAGCCGGCGCTACCAACAACTTCACTTTGTTCAAAGAAATTTTGTCAAACAGTTGACAATCTGTCTTGTTAATTTAACAAACAGATTACTTTGATTTGTCAGAGGCTTTTTAGTTGATTTGATATTTGAGATCAAGCAGGAATGGAAGCTCACATTTACTAAATACCAGTGTAACACGGGGATGCTTTCTCCCCCCTCCCTCGGAAACCCTACACACCCGGGTCGGGGACATCCCTGGCATGGGGACTTGGCATTCCCAAGTCCCCAACTACCACCTTCGTGCCACCATCTCACTGCTGGGGTTTTTGCAAGAAAAAGTTGCAGCTGCAGCACTTGTGATAGAAAGGGGGTTAACTAGTTACCGTAAAGGTCACTGTTACACACACACACACACTACATAGGCATATTTAATAATGTATGTACATGATTTTGTACTTGTTTTGATATCATGGTACTCATTGTAATCATTTTAATGATATTTTCAATATTCATGTTGAAAGTTTGCTATGTTCAAGTATTTGGTATTATAATTTATTAGTTCTTATACTATTATGTCATTTCATAACTAGCATTTCAAGTACTATATGTATAGTATATTACAGCACCTGCACCCCCCCCCTCCCCGCCCCGCGCCCCCACTGCTGTCCCCAAATTGAAGCCCGTTTTTTCCCTGTCCCGGCGTCCCCTAGTGCCCCCATTACACTACTAAATACTGAAAAAAAATTGATAACTAGAGTATTTTATTGGTTACTTTTGTAAGGGTGTCCATATTTCTGCCCTTATTAATCAAACTGAGATTGGCACTGGCAAAGACGATCAATAATAGAAACATATATGTATTCTTTTGCTGGTTGAGACTGTATTCTCTTGTGCGCGAGCTGTGTGTTTATTCCTTGTGCGCGGGTTGTGACTGTTTATTCGGAGACTGTTGTGTGGCGCACAGACCTAGTTTCCTGAAGCTGTTGTCGACTATTTTGTTCTCTTCTTTTCTGGCAATCTGAATTTTTCATGCGCGCGGGCTTCCTACTGTGTGTTGCTATGTTGCTTACTTGCGCGTGGGTGTGCGACTATTGTGTGCGAACTGTCTGTTACTGACAGTCCTTTCTTGCCTCTGCCATGTGGTCTCCTGCAGTTCTTAGCTGGTTATGCACTCCTTCCCCAACCAAGATTTATAGGTATCGGACAACATGGAAACCCCATCACAGACCCCTGTCACTTACCAGCGGTTGATTGACCGAATGACCAAGCTTGAGGCTGAGAATCACTCCCTCCGTGATATTGTGCAGTCCCTCTCAGAAGAGCTCTCCAACCTGAAACTTCTCGTGGTCACTAATATGTAGCATATCAGTGAATTCTCCGCTACATTCGCAACCGAAACAACAGTCATCAAGAAACAGGTAGACTCCAACAACGAACAGTTCATAAAGCTCAGTGCCATCAAGGATAAATAGGTTGAACTAGATAGAAAACATGCCTCCTTAATCATTCAAACAGAGCAGCAGTTGAAATCCTGGGCCTCAATTTTCAGCAATAATAACACTAGCTCCACACCCTTTTCCGGCATTGAAAAACTTGCACAGGACAAGTTGGCAGACGAGCGTGTTAGACGGGTTCGTGAACTCAACTTGCGAGTTCGCGGCCTTCCACTCTCCCCCTCTGCCGACCCTGTCCTAGCAGGATATTCCTTCCTCAGTGAGCAGTTCGATTTCTCTAACATCACTCTTGACAGGGCCTGGACTAGCCACGACACACTTTTTCTCAGATTCCTCTCCATGGCCGACAAGCTCCGGGTTCTTAAGGCAAGGAGGAAGTTGTTCTCTCTTCCCACAAAGATCTATTTGGATGAGGACCTCACGAAATCCCAAGTTGCTGAATTGAAACACTCTAGGGGATTGGTCGCGGAGGCTAGACGTGAGGGTAAGTGGGCTGTCATCAGGAACCTCAGAGCTATTATTCGTGACTCTCCTCCCCCTGGTTGGGAGCCCAGCCCGACTTTCAAAGCCAAATGACGACCCAGGCAGCAGTTGGTCAGGAGGGATCGCCACAGTGGCTCCCTGCTTATCAACTGCTGGAACGGTAATGGCACCCTTTGGTCATTACCGGGTCTTTTTCAAGATGCTGTTGGATCCGTCGACATTCTTGTGTTCACTAAGACTCATGAGAGCCTTGCTCGCCCTTTGCCTGGGTTTCCTGGTTATTAGTGGTTTTCTGCCTTACGTGATGAGGTTAGGTCCCTTGGTGGGGTCCGGGGTTCTAGTGGGGTCGCGTGTTTGGTCAGTGACCGCTTTTCCAGTTCTACTTCAGTGGTTCATGCCGACAGCTCTGCCAAATTCATGTGGATCCATATTGGTTGTACTACGTCACATCACAGAGATATCTATATTGCAGTTTGCTACTTTCCGCCTGCCTCCTCATCATATGTTGTTCATAGCACAGAGTGTGACGACCCTTACGCAGATCTACATGAGTTCATCATCAGATTCTCGGTCGTTGGCGACATCATCATCCTTGGGGACTTCAACGCACGGACCGGAGAGCTTCAGACCCCCCTTATGATCATTGCACCGATTTTACTTGCACTTATGAGTCTGACCCTTCCACTCTGGGTCTACAATGCTCTTCTGACGATAGCCATCGTCCCCTCGTGTGGTACGACCGCCGCCTTCTTCAGCTATGTGAGTCTTCTGGCTTGGTGATCTTGAATGGTCTCCCATGTTTCCCTGGTTCTGGATCCTTCACTTGTTGGCCTCACTGCGGGGGTGCAAGTGTCGTTGACTACGCCCTATCCTACACCTCCTTCATCCCCTCCATTTGCCACTTCACCATCTCGTGTCTTCCCCTTGCTGATCACGCCCTTCTTAGCCTCTCCATCCGTGTTTCTCCGCCCCCTCCCTCATCCACCTCTCCTTGCCAGTCACCCGCTCAGACTCTTACCCGCACCTCCTTCCATTTCACTGAGTGCAAGTGTGACCTCTTCATATCTCACCTCAGACGACTCCTCCCCCAGACCTCCTTCACCGAGTCCGGAGATGCCTCCTCCATGTTTGATTTGCTTGCGACCACCCTTTGGAGTGCTGCCCTCCTCTCCATTCCCCACCGTACCACCCCCTTTTCCCGCAGCCCTAATCGTAAGAATACTTGTCCTAGGACTGCAAATCCTTCCACCACTCTATTCGCTCTGCGTTCTCCGCTCACTCCCCCTCCTTCACTCAACTGAGACTCTCCTATTGCCGTTTCCTCCGCCACAAGCAATGCACCTACATCACTTTCCAGTGCAGGTCTCTCTACGACTCCCTATTCCAGTCCCCCAAGCTTTTCTAGTGCACTCTGTTCCCTCGCCATCCCCCCTCCCTCCACCCTCGACTTTCGCTCACTGGTCTCCCACACCTCCACTCTTTACGACATTCCCGACCAACCCCCCCTTCACCTCAACCCCTTGCCATCTTGCCATCTCTTCACCTTCTCCAACATTTGTGAGGCGGTCAAATTTATGAGCTGTATTAGGACTGCAGATGAAGAAGGGTTCCAAGCGGAACTCTTCAAACTGGGCATCAGCGTTCTGGGTTCCTCTCTCTTTGTGCTCTTCAACAGAGTGGTTTGTACTAGTTTTCCTGATTCATGGTCTTGACACATCATATACCCGATCCATAAGACCGGTGCAGTCTTAGATCCCGGGAACTACAGAGCCATCATGGTTGGCCACACCTTTGCCAAATTGTATGCCACCATCCTGAACACTATTCTATCTAGAGAGCTCGATTGGTAGCACTATCGTGCGAAGGGGCAAGCAGGTTTTTGCACTGATTTTTAGACCATGGACCACATCTTGACTCTGCATGCTATCATTGAGGAGGCCCGACACGCCTCGGCGAAAGTCTACTGCTGTTTCGTGGACTTTCGCAAAGCTTTTGACTCCATCCCTCGGGTGGCCCTTTTTTAGAGGCTCAGAGACATTGGGATTTCCAAGACTCTCTTGACTGCTGTTACGAGACTTTACGAGAGTGTGGTGGGCAGATTTAGGACCCCACAGGGCTTCTCTGACCTGATCTAGAGCACTATTGGGGTGCAGCAGGGATTCCCTCTCTCTCCTACACTATTTGGTATCTACATTGATGAGTTCGAGTCCTTCCTCGGGGATTTCTCGCTCCCCGATGATGGTTGTTATTTGTACTAGGTTCTTATCTCCATTCTCCTATTTGCTGATGATGTGGTCCTTTTGGCCTCCTCCCCTGAGGGTTTGCAACGTCTCCTTGACAGTCTTGTTTCCTTTTGTGATCTTCGACAGTTGGTGGTGAACCTTGGTAAGATCTGGGTGATGGTCTTCAATTGCTTGAAGACCTCTTATCTTCACTTCTACTTCCAGGGTACAGAGATTGAGATCTTATCCTCCTACACTTACCTCGGGGTCAAGTTCTCTAGACCTCACTTCAGTTTGAGACCTGCTATGTAGCCCCGTGTTAACAAGGGGCTAGGCTCCTTGGCTCTGCTTGAGAGACAGTGCTTCAGACATCATTTTTAGGACATCAGGTCCGAGCTGTTCCTCTTGGATTCCCTTGTCAAGCCGACTGTGTTATATGGCTCTGTGGTATGGGGTCCCTCTCTCCTGGAGTTTGATTGGGCTTCGGTTGAGAGTCCAGATCCTTCTTCTTTGGCGCCTCATCAAATGCCACCGATCTACTCCTCATAGCATCATCCTGGCTGAGTTCGGGGCCCATCCTTTCAGATTTGCGGTTATCTTCAATTTGGTTTGGTTTCTTCACCGCCTCAAAGGCTTTGCTGACTCAGTGGATGGTCATTAGAGATACCCCTATTTGGCCTACTGCTCTTCTATGGCGATCGCATGCTCGGACCCCTCTGGTCGAGCCCCCTGCTGGTATGCCCAGGCTTCTGCCCTGCTTGGGTCCGTTGGGATCTTGATTGACCGCTTAACCCCCTTTTTGTACTCGCTGGATGCCCCTGCCCATCTCCTCCCTTCTCAGCAGGAGTTGAATGGGTATGTCAGACTTGATATTTACAGACAGTACATTACCATGACTTGGAGCAACCCTCCTGGGGGGCTCCGCTTGAGGATGGCTTTCTATGTTGAGCACTATATGGTGATTCAAGACAGGGTCATTGTGCGCCCTCCCTACTTAGCTCGCCGTTGGAGTCATGCCCTCCGTATCTCCTTGGGGTCCTTCAAAGTTGGTTCCCATCGGCTTCGCATCCAAACTGACCATCATATTGACAGAGATGATCGGACCTGCCGTCTTTGCACCTTGATGGAGGCTGAGAATGAGACACTTCATCTTCTGTTGTCCTATTTACTACTAGATTAGAGGGAGGTTGTATTGCTTGTTCAGAGAGTGCATATCCCTTACCTCCTTCAAATACACCGATCAGTGGTGCCTCGCTCTTTATCTTCAGAAGAGCACGCGGCTTCGTGATTCCACCCTCCAACTTCAGTTCCCTTCGGGACAGTGCCAGGACCAGTTTATCACTTCCTTTTTCACTCCAGTATCCCTGGCCCGGGGTACGAAGCATCCTCTTGGTCCTCCTCCTTGTCACATCAGGACTGTGAGACCTTGTAGCGGTCACACTCGGCAGTTGCACTTGTCCTCCAGTCGGCAGCAACACTCCACCCCCAGAGTTACTCGGCGGCGTTTCGAGGTTCTTTCTCGCCTTGACCCGTACCCCTCGGTGTTGGACTTCTTCTCGCCCGGCTAGGGCTGTTTGTTGCTCTTTCCGGCTCTTTTGCTTTCCACTTTGTTGTTGTTGTTGTTCGGTTCTTTTCCTGGTCACCGTTTGGTGCTCCTGCTGTTGGTGGTTGCCTTTTGTATGCTTCCAGTCCCTTAGACCCTTTTGGTGGTCTCTTGTTGGACATTAATAATTTATCTTCTCTATCTTATCTTATCTTATCTAGTGTTCTGACCTCGTAAAGGAAAATGGTCTCTAATATTTTTCAACGAACAACAAATACCCTTCCGCCATTTGTAAAACTTCACACAAGTTATTCGGACCTTTCCTGAAGGATTGGTGCTCTGAAGTGCACACTACAAGAGAAATAAGACACCCAATCTAAACCTTAGCTGCTGGAAACTCAAAAATATTAATCTTGATGCTCCACTTCCAACATAAACTTCTACACAATTCTGAGACTTAAATGCAAACACACCTCTGCTGAAGAATCACACCCCTCAAATACTGGATGCCAAAGCTAGTTCCTTCCAATGAATCGATAGTGAAGTCAGAGCCCAAATTAATAGTCACGGTGACCTCCAATGTCTGTAGCAATCAAGATTATAATGTCCACACCATTTATTATTCACAACAATGCTTTATATGTATTAAGCTTTTACCCGTATGAAGTCTTCAGCAGATAAAATGAGATGATAATATAATTTGGCTCTAGATTTATTTTATCACGGTGAAAACATAACCATAGTCCTTAAATATTTTGCTCTTTCCTTTTCATTTGCCTGATACTATAATCTTCATAAAATGAGAGAGGCCCACCCAATATTTATACTCAGACCTATAACTATATCGATTCCTTTAATATTAGTCCCCGCATATGTAAACTTGGCACATAAACTTTTATCAGCATATAATCACCAATCATTGGAATAGAGATAATTGTTGCTCCTTTTAATGATGTCAAAAGACAATAATATTCAGAATATAATGTTATTTTCAGACATAAAATACCTTTCGTTATTGCAAATTTGTCTTCTTAGGAAGACTTCACGAATTTGGCACAAGTGTGAATTCTGTCACGAATCCATTCCTTAGAAGAACTAGGGTTTCCTCTAGCCCTTCTATCAATCTGTTGAAAGTTGGTGTCCTCAGATATTCAGCTAATGCAAAGTATCAGACAATTCATCAAGTTCAAAACCCATAAGCATGTCAAATAGATTGCAAACCTGTCTTTTTATAACAAATGACGAGCCTTCTAGAATTTTTCATTTTTCCACCTCATATGAAATAAAGTGACTTTTAATATTATTCTATTATTTTATTTTAAGTCATTTTTTAATTAAATCAATTAAAATAAAGTTATCATTTTATTATTTGGACAACCTTAAAATAATTAATTTAATTAATTCATTGTACCAAAATTTTGGGACATTATAGTCCCTTCTGGGAGATTTCTGTGCCACTCCTTCCAATGAGGTGAGTAGAGCATCTTTTGATAGGATCAAGTGTCCAAGTTTCTCTCTTGCAGTAAATAACTTTTTGCCTAGCTCTTTGTCACCCACTGAGCTGGTTAGACTTCCCATAATGGACTAACTTGCTGTCCACAAATATAATCCACTGATTTTACCCAACAGGATGGCAGAATCCAAGCTTTGATAGTACTGTAAGAACCCCAACTGATTTATACCCAAAACTTTGCACTTTGTTCAGAGAAATTTTGTCAAACAGTTGGCACTCTTTGTCTTGTTAATTTTACAAACAAATTGCTTCAGTTTGTCAGAGGTTTTTTAGTTGATTTGATATTTGAGATCAAGTAGGAATGGAAACTCACATTTACGCAAAATTGATAACAAGAGTATTTTATCGGTTGCTGCTGTAAGGCAAATATATTTCTGCCCTTATCAATCAAACTGAAATTGGCACCAGCAAAGACAATCAATAATAGCAACATATATTTATTCTTCTACTGTTATGACCTCATAAAGGAAAATAGTCTCTGACATTCTTCAATACACAGCAACTGTGCTTCCCCCAGTTGTAAAACTTCACTCAAGTTAGTTGGACCTTTCTTGCAGGATTGGTGCTCTAAAGTGCATGCTACAGGAGAAAATGTCCCCCAATATAAACCTTAGCTGCTGACAATTCAAACAAGAGGATTAATCTTGATGCTTCACTTCTGACATAAGCTTCTACACAATTCTGAAACTTTAATGCCAACACACCTCTTCTGAAGAATCGTACCCCTCAAATACTGGATGCCAAAGCAAGTTTCTTATAATGAATCGAAACAGGGAACTATGTCTTCTATATCTCATGCGGCAAGTGTGAGGCGGCTTTAGAACTCAGTGAGGATGCTGTGGTGATGGGAACAGTGAAGTTGGAGCCCAAACAAATAGTTACAGTGATCTCTAATGTCTGCAACAATCAAGATTATAATGTCTGCACCATTTATAATTTGCACCAATCTCTGATTTTTATTAAACTTTTACCTGTATGAAGTCTTTAGCAGATAAAATGAGACGATAATGTAATTTGGCTCTAGACTTATTTTATAACGGTGAAAACATAACTATAGTCATAAATATTTTTCTCTTTCCTTTTCATTTGCCCGATACCATAATCTTGATAAGATGAGACATACCCACCCAATATTGTCTTCAAAACTATAGTTATATCGATTCCTTTAATATTAGTCTCTGCAGATGTAAACTTGGCACATAAATTATTATTAGCATATAATCACCAATCATTGGAATAGAGATAATTACTGCTTCTTTGAATCATTCGTCAAAAGACAATAATATTTAGAATATAATCTTGTTTCCAGACATAAAATACTTCTGGTTATTGCAAATTTTTCTTCAGAGGAAGACATCACAAATTTGGCACAAGTGTGTGTTCCATCACAAATCCACTCCTTAGAAGAATTAGGGCTTTGTCTAGCCCTTTTGTCAATCTGCTGAAGGTTTGCGTCCTCAGAGATTTAGCTATTGCAAAGCATCAGACAATTTATCAAATTCAAAATCCATAAGCATGTCAAATACCTTGCAAACCCCTCCTATAACAAATGATGAGCCTTCTAGAATTTTCCATTTTTCCACCTCATAATGTAGCTTATAGAATAAGCTGGAGATATTATTAAATAATGTGACTTTTAATATTATTTTATTATTTTATTTTAAGTCACTTTTTAATTAAATCAATTAAAATAAAGTTATCCTTATAATATTTGGACAACCTTAAAATAATTAATCTAATTATTTCATTGCACCAAAATTTGGGGACATTATAGTCTAGCCCAAATCCAGGTCCATCCCAGCTCTCCATAAGAGAGGCTGAAGCCCAAGGCAAAGCCTAGGCTCCATGGCAAAGATTTTTAAAAAATAATAATGGAAAAGCACAAACCTAGGATGGGCCTGGGATCATTCTAGGGCCACATGGCTATATTTTGAAAAGAAAAGTTTCATAATGAAACAAAACATGAGATTAGGAGCAGTCGAGCTGAACCAGCTATTTCGAATAGCCTCTTTTCTCTCGATTGTACAGTCTATAGTATCATTTCCTGGCCCTATAATCAACTACACTAACAACCATAGTTCTAGGACTCTCTGAGTTCTCGCAAGTTCTGAGTCGAGTTACCCTCGTGTCCCAGGGGCCTGGAACTCTCCAAAAACTTGGCCTAGGCAAGACTCCCCAGAAATCTAGTTTCTGCCAAGTCTTGCCAAGTTTTTGCCGAGTCTCGGATCGGGTCAGCCTTGTTGAGTCTGCGCAGTGTCTTAGTCCGGGAACTATACTAACGACATAACAATTCGAAACATGAATAAACAACTCTTCTTACCTTTCCTCCTTTATTATCCATTCTGTACCTTAACTCTGAACCGAAGACAATCTTGCAAATTTTATCCTTTTGAATTCCACTAGATTCATCTTCTAGCTGAGCTTTTTTTTTAAAACTATGAGGTGGCAATAGCAAATGCCAAAATTTATCTAAAGGTAAATAGATTTTTGTTGTAAATACTAAATATTCATTTAAAAAAAATGCACACATTCTTATGTACTGTCACTCATTGATTCACAATGTAATGTTCAATGATTTTACATCTTTATGTCTTATATTGTTATACATCTTTTCATAACTAGCATTTTAAGTACCACATGCATAGTATATACTATATACATCTCCCTCCTCTCCTGCCGCCGTCCCTCTGCTGTCCCCAAATTGAGGCCCCTCTGTCCCGCTGTCCCGGAAACTTGTCCCCCCGTTCCCCCGTCCCCCCGTCCCCCAGGGCGGTGTAACTATACTCATTTTCCTAGCATATCAATCTTTCTCAATAATATCAAGGGGCTTTTTGCTATGGATCTGTCTATTAATCAATTTACGTATACACGATTAGTACATGTCACATCCTCATATACTCCACCTTCTACCCCATCACTCGAAGAGATTGTAGGCTTATTTTAAGGTATCATTCAAGCATACTTACGGTAAAGCATGACAATTCAATCTCTACCTTGTCATGGTTTGTTGTACTTATATTTTGTCAAGCCTTATGCTAGGATATCAATCCCTTTGATGACTATTAAGGGGATTTTGTTGTGGGTGAGGATGTTAATCAAACTATGCATACACAATTATGAAAAAATTATACTCAAAATTCTCATGAATTCTACTTTCTCCATCACTTGGAGAGAACATGGGCTTCTTTAAGGAATTGTTCAGGTACACTTTTGTGAAAACATGGCATTTCGATGTTTATCTTATAATAGTTTGCCAAATTATGACTAGCCCTGATAGTTCGACATTTAGGATCATACTATAGTAGAAAATGGAAGGTAGGTTCTCTTGCCTATTTGACAAACCCTCATATTGCAAATACAGAATTGTTCTCTGGTAAAACCTATCAGCATGTTATGCTTATCCACTCTCCTTCCAACAACGTCTCATCATAATCCCACCACTCAATACTCAAGTTGTAGACTGAAATTTGATTTACAACATACTGCATACTCAAGAGTGTTTGTATATTCATCCATTCTACATACTCCAATCTGCCCATCATCAATGCTTAATAGGTCAAAAGTTCATCATAAAATCTCAACCTTGAAAAGTCTCTTGCATCAACTTCATATTCATTCTTTAGAAAATCAACTGATAAGGCTATCCCCTCATTCACTTTGTGACTATCCATTGCTGTGATCATCCTTGTTGCTGCTACCTGTGATGCTTCCTCTACCAAGGCCTTGAGTATTATCTTCTTTCCATCCACTATGAACTCCAACTCCATCTGCTGGAAGTCCTGAATGTATCATCCAAGAGAATGGAACCATTGGATTTCCAATATGATATCAGAATTAGCAATCTCAATGTGATGTCCCGTTCCCTAGAATAAGATTTTGTAATAAATAATAAAAATAATTAACGGATGATTATTATTATTTAACTATATTATAAAAGAATGTAATATACAAATTCATAATATAATATTACACTTTAATGAATGAATATAGTATAGTAATATAATATATTATTAATATAATAAATATACTAATACAATAATAAAATAATAATCATAATAATTAATAAATAAATAAACATATATATCACATATGATTAAATTTATACTAAACATTATCAAATACACACACATACCTGAAAAATACATGCTAAATATATAATGTTAATATTAAATAAAATAATATTATATATTAATACTGAATATATATTAAATTATTACTAAAGGAATAACAAACCCCAGCAATTAGTAATGCGGTTTAGTAAAAATTTTGGGAAGTCACGACCTTTGGGAAGGTCATTCTTCCTTTACTCCCCACGGGAGTATTAATAGAAGAAACACCAAAGAAAAATTAGGTAGGAGAATAAAACAAAAAAAGACACTTAACTACCAATATTAATAGGCCAGTCAGCAATTAAGGATTATAAAACAGGGAAAAAGACAAAAACTTAGAGGCATCCAATCAGCATTTAAGAGAAGCAGAGTCAGCACCCAATAAAAAAGGTTAATAAATACAAGAGGGAATACTCACAGCCAATCAGCAGAATTATAATATTCCATCTGCCATCATCTAGTATCGAATATAGAGGATAGAGACATATCCAGAAAACATCCCATCAGAGGAAAAAACACAGCATCTAACCCGATCAGCATCTTACATAAAATGCAGCAAAAACCCTTTGTATTTACAAGAAGAATATCTCATCAGCAAGCCATAAATTCCAGTCAGCGAATTAATAAGAGACTATACAGTCAACCGTTTACATAGAACCCATCTGAAATTTCTATTACTCCAAGGGCAAATAGGAACCATATTGCTTATGCACATCAACTAAAGAGGAGGAAGCCCAACAAGTTCATTTCAGACCATATGCAATTGAAGAATTATCACCAGTCACAGTCTCGATCAGTCGGAGAAGTAAATCATAAAAATCATTTTCATCATTGAGCAATAACATTAAGAGGATATATTACCAAGGCTGGAACATCAAATAACAAGAAACTTAGAGAGGCATAAATAATACAGAATAGATCATCAACAAAGATAGTTGGAATCCAGTGAACAGCAAGGCGTAACAGCCATTCTCAGAACTGGCTAATACCAGATCAAAACTTAGTTCTTATCAACTAATGAGAGGAATCCTGATATGCAATCAAGGGTTGCATCAGCCAGCAAGTAAGGAGTAGGACATTCTAAGTTGAATGTTACAATTCCTAGTACGGAATTGAGGCAGAGATTAGATATCTCTGAAGGTTTATTCATCAAGGAGATAGCAAGCCTTAACACCGGAAGTGGGGACATTACACTCAATCATGTAGAAGCCATCGGTGATTGTGTAATCCTCAAACTCAATGCTCATTTGTGGTACCCTCTTGTTACATCTCTTAAATCCATCATCTATCATGACACAAAATCCTTAAAAGTCCATCCTTCTCTTGCCACCAAACTATCACTCACAAAATTGTGAGTTGCACCACTATCCACCAAATATGCCACTTGCTGACTATTAACAACTCCTCTTACTTGAAATGGTTGATACTTGGGAGTACCTGTAAATAAAGCTGTGGTACCATGTGTGAAAGCTATAGTATCTTGCTCTCCTTTGTCACTCTCTGTATTATCATCAATATCAGATATGAATTCAATATAATCCACTTTACCCTTTCCACGACAATTCTGACCGGGCACCCATGGTTCCTTACAAGTGAAGCAGAAATTCTTCCCATACAACTCATTTTTGCTCTCAAAATCCAGCTTCTTATCATCTTCCAGCCTTGGCTTGGATGGGATTTCGGACTCCTCATGTGATATATTCTTGTGCTGATGTATGGAAGATGATACATCAGGGTAGAGAGCCAAATGGATAGAATCATAAGAGTCCTAGGTTTGAGCACCTTAACTAGCCCCTTTAACTTATCACCCATTTTTCAGGCGTTTTAGGTACCATGACAACAATCTTTTGAAACTCATTAATGCAAGAATCCAAGTGCCCACTCTATTTTAACTGTCTGAACTCTCTATAATATACCTCCACATCTTTTTGGTCAAACCTAGCAATCAATTTGCTGCTAAACTCCTCATAGGAGTAAATCAATCCATGTTTTTGGGTGACCAACCCATGCTGCCACCAATCATATGCAATGTCCTCCAAATGCATGGTTGCAAACTTAATTGCTTTATCCTCTAGCATCAGTCTAATTGTCAAGAAGGTGTCTAGCTTGTGAATACAAGCTCTAGCACTAGTCTTTCCACTACCATCAAATGTAGGAAGAGTGAGTTTGCTTGTAGCTTGCTTAAGATCCTTGTTTTGTTGCCTTGTTCTTCATTCTTGCCTTGTTCTTCTACTCCCTTTGCTTTCCCATATACTGATGGAAGGGGAAAACATCCTTAATATGTTGGGGAAGACCATGCCACCCATTGTGCATAGTCATAACATTGTCTGCAAATGTTACCTCGCCGTTCACGTCCTCAACCTCCTCTTCCGCTTCATTTCTGAATAAGAAGGTATGCAGTAATTGTCTATCTATAATGCGTGTAGGAGTCCTCTACACACATGGTGTACTGGCTACACTATCATTATCTGCTTGCTGATGATTGTTTATCCTAGGTCCCATATTCATTTGTTGAATGATTGTTGTAAGTTGTAAAACATTTGTTACTTGTTTCTGTCCTATTACTAGACCTCTCAAAATTTCTCTTGCTTCCCTATCAGCATCATGTGTTGGACTTCTGTCTCTTTGATCACTCATTAATTCAGCTTGTCTTGCAATGTTGGAAGACGAGTCTTGATTAATACCCAAGATTCCCCAAATAAGAACGAGTTCACACCAACTTAGATTTGAAACCAAAGATGGGCGGTACCTAAAGAAGAGTGGGCAGATAGAAAATGTTATTGCACTCAAGAAGCAGTGGAGACAGAATGGCATTACATCATAGAGTGCTTAGTCTACAAGGATATTTGGGTGAATTACATTGATACACTAAAAGTGAACTCCTTGAGAAATTCGTTTGAAGAAGAAAAGATTTTAAGGGTTGGAGATTTCCTAACCAAGATACACAGTAGAAGATCCAAGTTGCAAAAGGAGAAAGAGATATAGCTAGCAGGGACCTGTTGCTTTTGGTTTTCGCTTGCTTGTTTTCTTTTCTGGCTATCCATGGGTCCCATAGGTTGTTTGGCCTCGTGGACGCTATTAAAAACTTTCATTCATTCCTTCAATCTAGACATTGTTTCCCCTTCAAGAACTTGAGAGGGTTGCAAAACTTTCTTCAATTCCCTTAACATGTCCTATCTCTTATCACTCGTGAAAATTCACAGGCTGGCAGGAAATTGCTTTGATACCACTATAAGAAACCCTTCTTATTCTGTCCTTAATATTTAGTTTTGAACGTTTGACATTTCACCAAACACTTGGCATGCTAACTCAAACACTGAAATGTCCTTGGCTAAGCTATAACAAAATTTCTTTGTTACCAGAATCTCTAGCATTAATTCGCTCAGACTTGAACAATAAGTCACATCTAAATTTAATATGATTCAAACAGCATATAGATCATTCACATCCAACAAGGATACATCAAGTGATTCATAGAGTTGGAAACCAATGCCTCTGATAGAGAATTTCAGAATTACAACTTTTTCAACATAGAACAAGCTTACAAGATTTACACGACTTGTAACACTATCATTGGCAAATGTTGAGGCGATCCAGAAAGATTTTTAGAGTCGGAAGTCGCCAACTTGGTCTCTTGCAATTTCAATCTCAAGCTGTTTTTTGATACGTAGGTCTATTTTTGCCACAGACAGTTGAAGTCTTCATGGCTAATGAGGAAGCTGTGTGCTCATAATATGCTTCCCACCAATGAAATCGCATCTGTCCCAACACCCTTCATTCTTAAGTTGCAACCAATCCGTGCCAAGATAAATGGTGCGCTTGTGCTAGGAAGGTAGAGTGCTGCTACACCCAATAATACACAAGTGTGAAACAACAAACTTCCGTGAATGCTAGACTCTGTCCCTATCGAAAGGAAGTGATGCCACAAATCAAAACTGCTACAGGAGGGATTTTCGTCCAAGTGATAATTCCTCTATAGACTTTAGGAATGCTGCTGCTTATTGGTTAGACCAAGTTCGGAGGTCACACTACAATAAGATGGCTCAACAATTATTCATGCAAATAGTGTTTGCGGCAACCACAAATATTCAATTGGTCCTTTGATAAAATATCCCGATAATGGGAAGACTACAAAAATAATAAACCTGGGCAATCAAATAATTTCCCTAAAGTGCGGAAGTAAAATTCAACTTTAATATATCACCCTTACTTTATTAGATTGAGGGTTGACTTTTACAGAATAAGAATAGTTCAAATGTAAACTTTAGGAAAATATGAATCAGTCTCACCAAACCGTCGTAAGTAATAAAATCAAGATATTTTCAATAGACTGCCAATCCAGAGACTTGACATCAAATGTATTTCAGATGCGCACACTCAGATTGGTGACCTCTTCACATTTAGGATTTAATAACATTATTACTCAAATTTTGTCTTGGGATGAAGACTTCACAAAATTTGTAGATAAGCCCAATAGTGAAACTTGTATTAGCTTTACCTCCCAACAAAGAATTTGGGTTTCTGTCCAAATCTCTATATTCCAGGGGTTTTCATCTTCAAAAGATTCACTCCTTTCAAGGTTGCAAGATGTAATGTACCCACGGCACCACTGATCCAATTTCCTCAGCAACAGATGAAGATTGAAGGCCGTACGGTGTGACTGGTCCGTATGGTTAGACGTAGCAGCCCCTACGGTGGTCTGGCAGTCCCTACGGTTGGACCTGGTAGTCTCTACGGTGGTCTGGCAGTCCCTACGGTTGAACCTAGTAGTCCCTACGGTGGTTTGGCAGTCCCTACGGTCGGACCTGGTAGTCCCTACGGTGGTCTGGCAGTACCTACGGTTGAACCTGGTAGTCCCTATGGTGGTATGGCAGTTCCTACGGCTGAACTTGGTAGTCCCTACGGTGGTCTGGCAGTCCCTACGGTTAGACCGCGCAGTCCCTAGGAGATCGGGTAGTCCCTATGGTGGTCTAGAAGTCCGTACGTGCTATGTTTGCCCCTCAGGTTTGCTTCTTTGCTACAACGCAATTACGTAGCAATTTGCTAGATGTTAACCGATGCACAAAACAATGAAGTACTAGATATGGAACAATTGCCAGGAGGTTATATTATGAATAATGAAGTACTTCGGATTTGCCAGATCCGATACTAGCAGAACAAAGCAGAGTAGGGTGAGGGTTGAATCCCACCAAAACTACAACAGGCCAAATATGGAAGGTCTTTCACTTCCGAAATGGCGCACACCAAAACTCCAATTGGAATTCGCAATACAAAGTAATAATTCAACATGCATGCCAAATGACTACCTACAGCTGTTCTTAAATACCCATCGGACAACTCCCGAGGGTGTACAAAATTTAGCCGACACGACACAACTAACACCTACGCTAAAATAAAAATGGGCTTGAGATGCAAAAATCAATTGGAACCCCAAATTACAAAGTTTATTTTATTTATTTAATAACGAGGACATTACAGTCCTTCCGTCCCAAAGATTGCTTGTCCTTAAGCAATAGCAAATTCAGATGATTCAAAATTTGCTCGCCCTCCCAAGGAGCATCCTCCAACGGAAGGTTCTTCCAGCGCACCAAAAATTCTTTGACCATGCGAGTCCTCAACTTTTTCTCTTGGATGGCAATGACTTCAGCCAGCTCCAGAACTAACTTCCCTTCTTCCTCGAGGGGTGGTAAATCTTCAGACACAGTGACATGTTGCCCCATCGCTTTCTTCAGGCAAGATACGTGAAATACATTTTGAATCCTACTTCCATGGGGTAGATCCAGTTCGTAGGCAACCTCACCCACCCATTTGGAAACACGGTAGGGCCCATAGAAACGCGACCTCAATTTCTCCTTCCCAGATGCCTTCATGGATGACTGCTTGTATGGTTGAAGTCGAAGGTATACCAAGTCTCCCACTTCAAAACTCCTCTCAATGCGATGTCTATCAGCATATATTTTCTGTTGATTCTGAGCCCATAGGAGATTCTCCCGGAGTGATCTTAGGATATCTATTCCTTCTTGTAGCCAATATTTTGCCTTTGGTGCGTGACTATCTCCCAACGCCATGTCCACGAATAAAGGTGGTTCATACTTGTACAAGGCTTTGAAGGGAGTCATTTCGATGGACATGTGATAGGTGGTGTTGTAATAGTTGTCCCCTAGATGTAGCCACTTGATCCACCCTCTTTGTTGAGCAGAAACATAGTTTCTAAGGTACCCTTCCAGCCATTTGTTCACGATCTCTGTCTGTCCGTCAGTCTGCGTGTGGTAGCTTGTGTTGGGTGACAACACTGTTCCTGCCAGCCGAAATAGTTCTTTCTAGAATGTACTGAGAAAATGACTATCTCTGTCGCTTACTATGTTCTGAGGGATTTCGTGCAGTCAGAACACCTCCTGGAAGAACAAGTTTGCCACCTGTACGGCCTAGTATTCCCCTGAAATAGCAAAGAAGTGCGCATACTTGGTCAATCTGTCAACCACCACAAAGATGCAATCTCTTCCTTGCACCTTCGGAAGCCTAGTAATGAAATCCATTGAAATGCTAGTCCATTTCTGCTCAGGAATTGACAGTGGCTGAAGTAAACCTACTGGCATAGTGTGTTTTGATTTGTTCTGCTAACAGGTCGGACATTCCCGGACATATCGGAGGACATCATTCTTTAAACCCTTCCAGGAGAACCTTTCCCTGATCTGCCTATAAGTCTTCAAATATCCTTAATGCCTGGCCAGAGGTGAGTCGTGCATCTCCTTCAGAATCTTCTCCTTCAATTTGGATTCAAGCACCAAATATATTCTGCCTTTGTAGTATATAATATCATCAACCACCTTGTATCTGTCATCTTGTACTTGACCGTCCAACAACTGACATGCGAAAGTATTCTTGGAATACTCAACCAACAGGTGTGCTCTCCAATCAGTTGAGATTTGAGATAAAGAGCATATCGCCGGCTATCTCGACAAAGCGTCAGCTACCACATTATTTTTTCTCTTTACATATGTCAAAATCAAAAGCCTGTACTTTACTTACCCACTTCTGCTGTCGTTCATTGAGTTCCCGTTGTTCCAGAAAGTGTCGGAGGCTGTTATGATTTGTACGCACGGTGAACTTGGCTCCGACAAGGTACTGTCAAAATTTTGTCAAGGCGTGAATGATGGCGAGTATCTCCTTGTCATAGATGGAATACAATTTCTCAGCTCCCGAGAGCTTCTGACTCTCAAATGCAATCGGGTGATGGTCTTGCATTAGCACGGCCCCAATACCCTCTCCGGAGGCATCACACTCCAAAATGAAGGGTCTAGTGAAATTTGGGAGTGCCAGCACCGGGCAAGAGCTCATAACTTCCTTGAGCCTTTCAAAAGTTTGTTGTCCCTGTTCACACCATTAGAATGATCCTTTCTTTGTTAGATCTGTCAATGGTGCACTGAGCTGTGAGAATCCCTTCACGAACCGCCTATAATAACTGCACAACTTGAAGAATCCGCGTAGGTCTAAGAGAGTCTTCGGCGACGGCCAATCTAGAATGGCTTGAATCTTTTCTTGATGCACTTGAACCCCTCGCCCACTGACAATGTGACCGAGGTACAATATCTCCGTCATCCCAAACTCACATTTTGACCTTTTGGCAAACAAGGACTGTGATTCCATAATCTCCAGTATTTCATCCAAATGCTTCAGATGTTCCTCCCATGTCTTATTGTATATGAGTATGTCATCAAAAAATACCAATAGAAACTTACGTAGTTGCTTGTTGAAGATGTGATTCATACATGACTAGAATGTGGTAGGGGCATTGGTCAATCCAAATGGCATGACTAGGAACTCATAATGCTCATAGTGGTAGCGGAAGGCTGTTTTCTCCATATCTTTTCCTCTCATGCAGATCTGATCACACCCAGATCGTAGATCTATTTTTGAAAAATAGACTGAACTATGCAGTTCATCCAGTAGCTCGTCGATCCTAGGAATAGGGTACATGTTCTTGATGGTTTTCTTATTTAATGCACGGTAGTCCACGCACATCTTGAGAGTTCAGTCCTTCTTGACTAGTACGACGGATGATGCAAAAGAGTTGGAACTGGCCCTGATCCATCCCTTGTCGAGAAGTTCCTGTATTGTCTTTTCAATCTCATCCTGATAGAAGGTAGGCTGTCCATGTACAAGTTCTGATGAGATAAAATAGTGTGCGGCCCAAACCACATTGTCGTGCCTGAGGATGGCCTCCATCCGTCGGGCAGAAATTTCCCTCGGTCCTCCATTCGACATTCCCCTCAGAACAACCTTCTTGCCATCCACCTCGAATGAAAATTCCATCCGTTTGAAACTCTGTGTATTCATCCAAGGTTTCCATCCATTGAATAACGAGGATGACCTCCATGTCGTCCAAATCAACTACGAAGAAGTCATCCGTCGCCGTGTGGTTACCCATAGTAATGCTCAGCTATGGGACCAGATGGGTGCAAGACAAAATGTTTCCTCCTGCCACCTTGATGTCGAATCCTTGGTGTGCCTCTCTTTGTAAACCCCTTCGTTTGACTAGCGAGGAGTTGATGAAGTTGAGGGTAGCCCCGCTGTCTAGCATGACCACAACCCTCTGTCCCTGGAGAGTACCACGTACCCGAAAAATAGTGCATCTCGGAGTTCCAGCTAAAGCAGCAATGGACCCGCCTCTTTTCAACAATGTGGCAATTCTTTCCGCACGGTTTAGGTTAACCTCTCGAGCGGCTGACTGTTCGTCTTTCTCAACTTTCGGTGTGTGTTCTTCATCTTCATCATCTAATATTACTTCAATATAGTGGATTTTTTCCTTACCTAAGAAATGATGTCCAGGTTCCCATGGCTTCCTACAATTGAAGCATAGCTTCCTCCTCCTGAGCTCCTGTCGGGTAGCCTCATCCAGTAAAGGTCTCTTTGGCGGAGGTCTGTTGTCCTTTTCTTTTGGAATAAGGGGTGGTTTGGACTGTGCATAACTCTTGGAGGAAGAAGAGGAAGATGTTGACATGTCGTGTGCCTTCTTGATTGCCTCCGTGAGTGTGATGGGATTGAACCCCTTTACCCAACCTCTCAAAGGTTCTGCCAACCCATCCATGAATAACATGATCAATCTCTCCGAAATATCTATTACCGGGACTGATTATCTTTGAAATTCTGTAATGAAACTGTCCACTGTACCTATTTTTTTTCAGCTGAGCCAAATCTTTGAAATTAAGCTCTGGATCTCTTCCATCAAAACAATCCATTAATCTCTTAGTGAAATCAGCATAGGAAGTTATCTGGTTGTGGCCCAGAGTGACCATGCCATGATTCCACCATTCGTGAGCTAACCCTTCCAGATGTAGGGCCGCAAATTTTATAGCTTCGTCCTTCGGCATAGGGTTGAGTTGGAAATAGGTGTCAGCCTTCTACACCCATGCCCTAGCTGTGGTGGAACCGGAACCATCAAAAGTTGACAAATTAACTTTACCGATCTTTCTCCTAAGGTCGTCGTTATAGTAGCCACCCTGATTGTTGCAACCTGAATATCTCATTCTCCGATCTACGTAATCCTTGTAGGTTATATCCCCTTCCAGATTTGCAGTCTTCCAGTCCTCCCGAAGTTGATCTTGCATATCTTGGAATGTTGGTTGTTCTCTGTGTTGTGCTTCTGTTCGAGGAGGGAAGGTGGCCATCGTCGGTCGAGAGCGTGTTGGTTCGGAGTTTGCCCTACTTGAAATAGAATTGTCACTTTGCCCATTTTGCTCTATGGATGCTTTGCCTTTAGCCAATTTTTGTAATGTCTCCTCGATGACTCGCTGAGTGTCATTGATCTGCATTTGGTTTCTGGTGAGCTCTCTCAGTAATGCCATGACTTGAGCGGCAGGATCTTGTTGATCTGCCATTCTATCAACCGAATGATATCTTCTTCTTTTCTTGGTATATACTTGCATTCACAACCCACAAGTTGGTAGAATCACCGGCTCTGATACCACTATAATGTACCCACGGCACCCCTGATCCAATTTCCTCAGCAACAGACAAAGATTGAAGGCCGTACAGTGTGACTAGTCTATATGGTTAGACCTGGCAGCCCCTACGGTGGTCTGGCTGTCCTTACGGTTGGACCTGGTAGTCCCTATGATGGTCTGGCAGTCCCTATGGTTGAACTTGGTAGTCCCTACGGTGGTTTGGCAGTCCCTACGTTTGGACCTAGTAGTCCCTATGATGGTCTGGCAATCCCTACAGTTGGACCTGGTAGTCCCTATAGTGGTCTGGCAGTCCTTACGATTGAACCTGGTAGTCCCTATGGTGGTCTGGCAGTCCCTACGGTTAGACTGGGCAATCCCTACGGTGGTCTAGAAGTCCATACATGCTATGTTTGCCCCTTGGGTTTGCTTCTTCGCTACAACGCAATTACTTAGCAATTCACCAGATGTTAACCGATGCACAAAACAATGAAGTACCAAATATGGAACAATTGCCAAGAGGTTATATTATGAATAATGAAGTACTACGGATTTGCCAGATCCGATACAAGCAGAACTAAGCAGAGTAGGGTGAGGGTTGAATCCCACCGAAACTGCAACAGGCCAAATAGAGAAGGTCTTTCACTTCTGAAATGGCGCACACCAGAACTCCAACTGGAATTCGCAATACAAAGTAATAATTCAACATGCATGCCAAATGACTACCTACAACTGTTCTTAAATAACCATCGGACAACTCTTGAGGATGTACAAAATTTAGCCGACACGACACAACTAACACCTATGCTAAAATAAAAATGAACCCGAGATGCAAAAATCAATCGGAACCCCAAATTACAAAGTTTATTTTATTTATTTAATAACGAGGACATTACACAAGATTAGAGGCAATCAGAATTTTTCTTGCCTTTGCTTCCTTTAAAGGTTTTAAAGTCTTTCAAATGGATGTCAAATCTGCCTTTTTAAATGGGGATTTGGTTGAAGAAATTTATGTTGAACAACCGGAAGGCCTTATTACTAACAATTTGGATTATGTTTGCAAGCTGAAAAAGGCTCTTTATGGGCTCAAACAAGCGCCTAGAGCTTGGTATGACAGACTGGATAATTACTTGCAGTAGCAAGGTTTCAAAAAGGGATATGTTGACTGCAATTTATATGTCAAGGAGGAAGGTAACAACATTCTCATTGTTGTGGTTTATGTTGATGATTTGATTTTTGGTAGTGACAATGTCAAAATGTCTAAGACATTTGCTGATTGTATGAAAGATGAATTCGAAATGTCTATGATGGGTGAATTAACTTACTTTCTTGGGTTGCAAATTAATCAATCTTCTGAAGGTGTTTTCATTTCCCAAGCTAAATATGTTAGAGAGCTGGTTAAAAGATTCAAAATGGAAGATTGCAATCCGGTTAGCATTCCTATGGAAACTGGATGTAAACTAAGTAAGGATGATGTATCTCCTTTTGTTGATCAGACTTTTTACCGATCCATGGTAGGAAGTTTGTTGTTTGTTATAGCCACTAGACCAGATATTATGCAGGTTGTTCGTTATGTTGCTAGATTTCAAGCGTCACCTAAGCAAACACATGTTCAAGCTATTAAGAGAATTTGAGTATCTAGAAGGCACTATTGATTTTGGTCTTTGGTTTCCAAAGAGTTCTAATTTCTCTCTTATAGCCTATACAAATGCAGATTGGGGTGGCTCCGTGGATGATAAGAAAAGCACTAGCGGGTTTGCTTTTTTCTTGGGTGGCTATTTGGTCTCATGGCTTAGCAAGAAACAGTCTTTCACTTCACTATCTACTGCTGAAGCTGAATATATTGCAACAGTTTCATGTTGCACTTAGGTAATTTGGATGAAGAATACTTTATGTGATTACAAGTTTGAGTTTACTGATCCAATATGTATTTTTTGTGACAACACTAGTGCCATTGATATCTCTCGAAATCTAGTAATGCATTCTCGCACCAAACACATTCCAATTAAGTTTCACTATTTGAAAGAGCAAGTTGCTAACAATATGGTCAAGCTGAACTATGTTTGTTCAAAGGAACAAGTTGCTGATGTTTTTACCAAACCGTTACCCTCAGAACGCTTTGAGTATCTTCGAAGCAAGCTTGGTGTTCTACTACCTCACTAAAAGGTGTGTGGTAAGCAGATGGGCTTCATTGTTATATCATTTGGACTACATATGTATCTCTGTTTCATGGTCATTGATGACAAAGGGGGATTAGTTCTTCAGGGGGAGTTGCTTCAGCTTTTCAGTTGGTTCATTTGGTTCAGCTATTTAGGGGGAGTTTTTTTTTTTCTTGCTGGATATTGCCATCAATGACAAAAAGGGGGAGATTGTTATATTTTCTGTCATTGATGTCGCAGTGGCTTTAATTTGAGTCGGATGGATGTTTGTTTTCCTGCAAGATTTGTTGGAGTATATCCATCTCCGTCTTTGGTACTTTGTCTACGTTGCAAGTGTCACTAGTTCATGAAGATGTTCTTTGTTGGATGGTTGCTATCGTTTGGTGCAAGTGACGTCTTTTTGTTGAGTGTGTGTTGTGTTTGCTCATTTTGCACATGTCCTTTCGTAACTAAAGCTTCTTCATAATAACAACGTTTCACTCCAAGTCTTGCTGCGTACAACAAGAAGTATGCAAAACTTGGCATGTAACGTCCAAGTTACAGTGTTGCAGTCTCCAGTCACTTTAGTGTTTTGGAGTGACACGTCTCTTGGTTTCCAAGGTAGACATAATTCATCTGCATTTTTGAACATACTTTTTGATTGGTTAGTGAAAACCATTCAATCCAAAAAACATGGCAGTTGACACCATCTAAAAGGGGTGTGTGGGTAAAAGAACCAGCAACTCACATTTTCTACACAGGCGCGTGGAGAATTCTTTTTGTAACTAAAACAAAACGCTAAATGGATGCTCTCCGTGTGCAATGATTATGAGGAAAATGTCTACCTGATAGTGCGTAATGTAGACATTGACGTTTTTTTATGTGGGGAACGAAAAAGACAAACGACAGTGTGGTAATAAAAAATGGCATTGGTCTTTGCAATGCGGTAAGAAGTGATGTTTATGAGGATGGTGAGTGCGTGTTCAACTGTGGAAAAGAAAGAGAAGTAACAGTCCTTGGAGCTAGAAGAAAACATCAAATGAGCATTCTCGTAAACTGGCTCTGTGATGATTAAAAACATTTTTATGAGGATACAGTTGTTTTAAAAAACTGGAACGTAAGTGCTGAAAAATATATATGGAGATACATGGGTGTGAGTGTGTATGGGAATGCAGTGTCTGATTCGTTTAAAAGGAGGCTTTCATTCAAAATATTGGTTTAGAATCGGAAGGTATTTTGAGTGTTGAATATTCTGGTTGTGTTAAAAATTAACTGGAAGGGATATCGAAACATATCAGGACGAGAGTTAAATGTTTTTCCTTTAAAAACGGTGACTACAGTTTTGTTAGACACACAAAAGTGTTCATGTATTTTTTGCAGTCAATGTGACTTTCAGCAAGGATGACTTTTTTAGCAGCAACATGAACTAGGAGCTCGTATGAGATCATTTCCAGAATCTTGCACACCAAGGAAGAGCTGAATTTTTTTTTAAAAAAAAGCAGCAGTGTGTATAAGTGTGATTTAGGGGAGTCTGCAAATCTTTGAGTGTCTTTATGTTTTATAAAGACAAAGAAATTACTATTGTTCTGGATTTTCCTATATCATCTTTAAAGGGAAGGTTGTAGCCTTTGAGCGAGGTTGAAGCTTCGTTAGTAAAATGTATAAGAAGAGTTGTAGCTCTTAGATGTAGTGGTATGTAGCCCTTTTGTTTAGTGAAGCCGTGGTTTTTTACTTATCTTGGGTTTTCCACGTGAGAAAATTCCTGTGTCTCGTCTCTTCGCTTTGAGTGTGCTTCTCTGATTTATTTATCTGCTTAGGTTTGTTAAAATACTTATTCACCTCCTGCCCCTCTCAGCATTTTTCGGTCTTGCAATTGATATCAAAGCTAGGTTACTCTCTTCCCTTGCTTAAAAGCTTGAGAGTTCGTTTTTTGAGCCAACCATAAGTGCCTTAGGTCTTGCTACGAATTGTGCACCTCTGTTTGATGGAAACAACTATGCCTTTTGGAGTGTACGCATGAAGACTTATATCATGTCCTTAGGTTGTGATGTCTATCTCAGTCTTGTCAATGGGTATATTATTCCAGCTCAACCTCCTGCAGATGCTGATGGTAAAAAGGAATTTGAGAATAATACCAAGGCTATGAATGCTATTCTGTGTGGTCTAACTGGAACTAAATTTGTAAAAGTCATACACTATACTACAACAAAAGAAGTTTGGGACAAATTGTATAATGCCTATCATGGTGATGACAAAGTTGGAAGGCAAAAGTTCAAACTCACCGGGTTGTCTTTGAAAGTTTTCGCATTAAGGAAGATGAGAATATTGTTGCTTACTTTCTTCGTGTAGATGAGGTTGTCAATGCATTAAAGGTCTGAGAGAAAATGTAGAAGAGAAAACCGTGGCTCAAAAATTTCTTCGCTCTCTTCCCATGAGACTTGATGCTAAAGTTTTTGCCGTTGAAGAAATGTCAGATTTGGATACTCTTACAGTTGATAAATTGCATGGTATTCTGACTGCCTATGAGATAAGGACCACCATTGAAGGGCCTTCCAAAAATGAATCAGCTTTCAAGGTCTCTAAGAGGAGTAAAGACAAGGAGAAAAAACACAGTGAAAGCTCGGATGAAGATTCTAATTAGGAAATTGCATACCTTATTAGAAGGCTGAAAAAGGGTCTTAACAAAAGCAAAGGCAAATCTGGTTTGAAGTGCTTCAATTGTGGGAAACTCGGTCACTTTGCCTTAAAGTGTCCTTTTGATAAAGAAGATGACAGCCAAGATGAAAAAAACTGCAAATCCAAGAAGACTAGGAGATTTGCCAAGAGAAATTGGAAATTTGAAAAGGGCAAAAAGGTGTTATTTTCAAAAGATGGCAGCGATGATTCTTCAAGCAGCGAAAGTGACTCTCGAATAGATGAAGTTATCTTCATAACTGTTGATGATTTGAGCTCTGAAGAAAATGATGATAAAGTGGATCTTGAACTTGAATTAATTGCAGCTCTAGTTGAGATTAAGAAGCTGAAAAAGAAGAATCAAAGTCTTGTGGATCTTCTACAAGTTGAGTGTTGAAAAGTTAAAAATTGCCACATCTCTCAAAGAGGCTGAAACACAACTAGTTGATTCTAAAACCTTGAATGAGGAAGCTAAGAAAGTTCGGGAGAATCTTGAGAATCAGATTCAACTAAAAGAAGAAAACATTGCCAAGCTAGAAGCTAAAGTTGTTACACTCAGAAACATAGGTAAACCTTCTATGCTTTCAAGTGAAGAAGTGTCTTTCAAGAGTGGAAGTGTATCCTTGGATGATGTTCTTGGCTCCCAAAGACCTACCAAAGACAAGAGAGGAGTTGGCATGCAACTTGAACAAAACTCTTCACCACAAGGAAGTGGTCAGCTTACATTTAACAAGGTGAATAAACCTTTTTTCTATGGTTACTGTTTTTTATGCAACTACTTTGGACAGAGAGCTACGGATTGTAGAGCTGCTCCCTTTAAAGATTATTTTCAGTTTGAAAGGAATGCCCTTAGGAAGTATAATTTAATCTGTTATAGCTATAACAAGTTTGGCCATACTTCAAGATTTTGCAACAGCTATAGTGCAGATTTGTCTTACAATGTTGAACCAAAAAGGACAAAGGTGACTAAAGTTTGGAGAAGAAAAGTTCAAGAAACACCTCTAAAAAAATTTGTTGTTCAAACAGCTCTTCTTGCCAATAGTGAGAAGGATATTTGGTATGTTGACAGTGGCTGCTCAAGACATATGACAGGTGATTTAAGTAAGTTTCACACTTTCAAGAAAATGAAAGGTGGAAAAGTTAGATTTGGAGGTAGTTCTTCTAACAAGGTTGCTGGCATAGGTACTCTCTTGATTAATAATGATAAAATCATTGTTGAGAATGTTCTTTATGTTGAAGGTTTGAAACACAATTTCTTAAGTGTAAGTCAATTATGTGATCTATTGGCATCAAGAGATGGTAACCGATAAGTCTACTACCTGTACATGGCAATTAAGTATTGTCATTGATTGGCAAAAGAGGAAAGAGGAAAGAGGTGTTTGTCATCTCAATTTAAGGTCTAAAGATCTAAGGAGAACACCAGTGGTGGATCGGTATGTAAAGAGACTGGTTTGGCAACTGGTGATACTATGCAAGAAAGAAGAGACTATATTTGCTCATCAAAAGAAACCGGTCACTAAGCAAAATGCATGGGCAGCCAAGGAAAGGATTCAATCGAGGACTGAGATACAACCGGTGTCAACTACGCAACCGAGGAAAAGGTGCAACCAGTAAGCAGAGGAAGGAAAAGTGATAGGTCAAAGTTCTTACCTATTCACAACATGAGGATCTCAACCGATCAAGTAAAGACTTCGGTATGATAAGAAGAACCGGGGAAGTCATAGTCAACTATCTGTTTAAACCAACTCTTCAACTGGGATTTACTGCACTAAATCCAAATGACTTCGAGTTAACATAGTGATTGGTTCGAGGCGCGTTTAAAAGTTTTAAAGCCGACGTCTGTGGCTTTAAAACATGGAGTTATCTCATACAAAGAAAAGGTGATTGACACACATCTATTGTTTTCTTTGTAAAGCAGATAAAGCAAGTGCATGCATCAGATGTTTCCTCAGTGAAATAATACTCTACTGGGTGATGAATCTGAAGGAGATCTATATTAGGTCGTGCATGAGTGGCGCATTTAGGGCAAGGACTATATATTCTTCTGCCTATTAAGAATATAGGTTGCCCTCATTCTGCCAAAAGAAAAGAGTGAACCTGTACATTGAAGAAGCTGTTGATGTGAGTTTTGTACCACTACATAACATATAGCAATTGAATACTTGATATAGCGTACCAAACACTCAACCCTCTCTTGAAAAGTATACGAGGATACTCCAAGGTTCCTTAGGCTGTCGCGGCTGAGGAAGCCCCATTCTTCATCATGGTTGAATATCAACAAATCCCCAAAGAAACACAATTGGCCCTCCTTCTAGCGCCAAATAATGTTGATGTCAGTTTTGTACCACTACATAACATATAGCAATTGAAATACTTGATACAGCATACCAAACACTCAACCCTCTCTTAAAAAGTATATAAGATACTCCAAGGTTCCTTACACCTGTGGATGCTAACTCAGTTTTATAAATTTGATTTGCTGGTAATCACTTCGGCGGGCTTACGTTGTTCACTTGAGGAATGTCAAACTCTCGCTATGATGAAATTTAGCTTTGCAATGAATACTCAATGATTTTCCAATTTATATCACTTCCAACTTTGCTCTCAAACTTCTCACTACTAAACTACTAACTGCTTTACTACTACTCCTAAGGAATGGAAAGATTGGCAAATGGACGGGGATCAACCTAATGAAGACTTGCCAGCGGCATTACCTCCATAGATGCAATGATTCAAAGGGAAACAAGACTAGATTACCACACACAGCTCCTCAACAAGCCGCCAAGATGCTAGTGGCCTAGTATAAAGATCCCTATCAAACATTTACCAACATCACCATACAACTAGCCATCTATCTCTACTCTTACTTCTAACACTTGCTTGAAAATGAAAATTTACTCTAACGACTCAATGAAATCTGACTTTAACTATTGGAAGTAGAAATTATGCAATAACACCAAGTGTTCTTAATCACCATGCAAGACACAACAATGATAAGAGAAGCAATTTTGGTATTATATTAGCAACAATTTTCTTCAACCCTTTACAAATGATATCAAATGGCCTTATATAGAGGCTCAAAATTACAATGAATGGCCAAGATTAAGAGGCAAAATCAACGATCCAGATTTAATCTCAGAAACCCTAATTAGGGTTACCACCCCATCGGCCAATGAAAAGACGCCACCTCATCAATGGACCAATGAAAAAAAAGGAAAAGTGGTAACCAATGAGAAGGCACCAAAAATGGTAGCCAATCAGAAACTGACACCTACCCCACCAAAGAAGAAAGGAGAAAATGCCACATGGGCTTACATCAAATGGTCTTCTAATATAACTCTACCCTTTTCTTTCATTCTTTGAGCATAAGTGATGAACTTAGCTAACATGCTGTCAACTTCTTCCATAGGAGGGCAAGGTGAATGCCTTATCTTGAGCTCAGCTGTGCTGCTTGTAGTATCTTCTCATCATCTTTTGCAAATTGAACTAAGGCTTTGAGAGAGGCAAGGATGTCCAATCTTTTCTTCAAAGGGACAATCTTTCCCAAATCATCCAACCTCGATCCAAACTCTATCTCACTGAAATCTTCCTCTGTTATTCCTTCGAAATCTAGTGCAACTCTAGCATCATTCATTGTGTTCGAAATGAAAGCCTCGATGCCTGGACTGTGCTGTGCCATTTTGTCCTGTATTTCTTCTAGTGTTCCCAACTTGATTGTCAAGGCCATGAACCAAGACTCAACTATTCTGTTCTCTCCATTTATCACCTTGGCCTTCACCAATGATCCTTCTGATATTTTTGTAATTGCCTCCAGCCTGGGAATGGTGTACTCACGAATTGGAAGGAAATCCCTCCATCTTGTCTCAAACGTTCTGAATCTATTCCTGATAGTTATGAAAGTCCTGAAAGTAGCAATGAAAGGAAGCAAGAAATTTCGCCCTTCCTGGATGGTGTCGCTGACCCACTCTTCGACCTCTAGTTCGATGTTGCTCTCATTAGCTTGGAGGAGAGCTGCCCTTGGCACTTGTTGGATTGGCTGACTCCTTCCATCATCAATACTCTTCCAATATTCATTTTCTCTTTTCAACTTAGCATTCATAGCATTTTCTTTTGCTAACCTTTCAACTACTAAAGTTATGCTCTCTTGAAGCTCTTCACTTTCTATCTCATCTGCTGCTGCTCCCAAGTCATGCTCTTGAAACTCATAGTCCTGAATTGAAATTTCTTCCATTGTCTTGTTGACTTTTGGTATGGCAATTTGAACCTTTCTATGACCATCATCTCTAATTACCCTTGCCACTGTTTCTGCTTGCTTCTGTCTAGCATCACCTTCTCTTTTTGCATCCCTTTGAATTTCTTCAATTGTTTGGATGGGAGGCTCTGGGATAATGGGTTGAAGCATCTTCAACATCCAAGCGGGCCCAGTGAAAACTCCCACTGCTGGATTTGGCTGAACTAGCCCTACATACTCATCATTGGGTGCTTGATTTTCATCTTGTGCTGCTTCACCCTCAATATCAACTTGTATATCTTCTTCATCACTTGAGATTGCCACATCTTCATTTACTTGATTTTTTGAAAGAGGAGAATATCCATCACTGCTGTCCTCACTACTTGACTCCGAACTTGAGCTCACTTCAACTGCTGCACCTTGTCCACTGGCATCATGCTCTTGGCTTCTAGCCTCAAATATACTTTCTCTAGATGATACTTTGTTCTGTTTCTTTGCTGGAGGCCTTTGGTCTTCTTTATCCTTCTCAACCTCTAAATTCCTCTTCCTCCCCTTACTAGCCTGTTGTTGCTGCCGGCTACTGCCCTCACCCTGTTGACTAACTGATTTCGCTTGAACCTCAACTGGCTTCATCTTTTCATAAGTAAGGCGTACCCTTGATCCTTGCAACTGCTCATACTTCTTGTTATACCACCACTCAGTGTGCAGTTCAACCGACTTATTGATTGCCTCTACGGATGGATCCTGGTGATCATTCCAGTTAATTGGATCTAACTCCGTTCCTTCCACTGTGTTGTAGTCTTCTCGTAGTACATCTTCATCTTCTTCCAATTGGTCTGGGATCATAAGATTTTTCCATTTTATGGCCCTCATCAGGCTTAGTGATAATCTTGAGAAAGCTAGCTTCCTCACATGAAAGTCATCTTGTGCATTAGCCCAAAAATCTTCTATTGTAGGAACATGCCTAAATGTTTCTCCTCGAGCCGCCTTGATTAGACCACGAGGATTGAATCCTTGTCTTGCTTTATACCAAGCTAGGTGATATTGTTCTAACTCCTTTTCAGCAGATGCAAAGGCAACATGGTTGGAACAACTGTCATTGCCTATCACAAGTGAGAGGATAATCCCTGCTTCACCTTTCTGTTTCATCATTTTATCATAATGCTCAAGTTGCCTAGACAACTCCATCAAAACTAATCGATCGGGTGGGTACCTTGGAAGCCTCTTGGGACAAGTTGTACATCCAGCCACTCTTATATATGTGAATTGTGCAAATTGGATGAACCAACTCCCATATTTCTTAACTTGGCTTTGGCTTCCGGAGAAAGTCTCCGAGCAGGAATTCCTTGCAACATCCTTACTAATTTCATGGCAAAGGCATCATAAAATATCTTGTAATCCTTGGTGTTGCGCAAATGAAGCTGCGGATAGCACTCATACACCAAGTATTGCCCAGGCCCATGACCAACTTCTCCCCTAGCCTTAAGTCCCGGTTGTCTAAATAATCTTGCTATTAAGTAAAAAAGATATGACCCCATATAAAACTGCTTTTGAGACAACACTGTTCTAAGCTGTAACTCTAGATTTTCACTAATTATTGTAGCCCAATTAAATTTTCTCTTTCCACTTTCAATACCATCAATAAAATAGTACATCCAAATTTCGAATTGCGTACCTTGTGCTGAGCCCATGATTCAGTTGAGGAGGACGATGAGGTCGCCATATTCTGATTTGAAGTCGGACCTGGTGAGCTTTGAGGTCTTGGTGACTCCTTTCTTTCTTTCTTTCATGTAACCAATTCTGTTTTAGCTAAGCAAAGTATGTGTCTTGGTTGTCATGGTAGAATTGGGTGGCTTGATCAATAGATAGTGCCTCTGTGCTATTCTGCTTAGGTATATTGAATGTATCTTCAATCAATGGACTGCTGATGTTTGCCAAAACTTTCTCTCCGTCCATCATAACCGACTTGTGTTGGATGTTGAGTCTAGATGCACACTCCATGATCAATTCTGGACAAGGCAAGGTAGGAGGGAAGGCAACTGCATGCACAACTCCGGACTTGTAGATTTTCTTTGCAATAGGAGATTGGCTGTCTCTCAACCTATCTCTTAATTGAATCATATCAATGGTACCAATGTTGGTGTCTCCAACGTATTTCAATTTTGAGCGGAAGTTGGAATTGGGTATCATGACTTCCTTGTCTCCTATTTTAGCATTAGTTCTTTTGGGTCGCTTGCTTGCATTGGCATCCGCTATCCTAAACACTTATCACTCCCCGCCTTTTCTACAATGATGGTGAAACTACACTTATCACTCCAAACTTCCTCTTAATGGTATGAAATACTACACTTATCACTCCCCGCCATTACCTTAAGAGATGAGCTACACTTATCATTCCAATCTTCTTCCTAATGATGAAATGATGAAGACTACAGTTATCACTCCCCGCCTTTGCCTTAAGATGGACTACACTTATCACTCCAATCTTCTCCCTAGGGGTGGGACTACCATTTATCACTCCCCACCGTTTCCTATGAGATGGACTACACTTATCACTCCAATCTTCCTCCTAAGATGATAAAATGATGGAATGCAAGCAAGAACTTGAGGGAATAAGCTAATCAAGACAATCGAGTAATCAACCTACTAACCAAACTTCTAACTCTACTTTTGAAACTAATCTTCAACACTTAACACTAATATCAATGAAGTAAAAACAACTAAGAGAAAAAGGATAAGATAAGCCACTCACTGGTTATCTTTGGCTTGATAACTCCTCTTCAACCCTCCGGATTTGCACCCTCTATGAAAATCTGAATGCCATCTTGATGCAATTGCCCTGTATTCTCTGAGTGTAATGCCCTCTAAAATTTGAACTTTCCACCTTGCCAATTAACAAAATCCTCCAAAATCTGAACCTTGTCTTCTCAAATCAGAATCCTGGGCATAATGAAATTCTGGAAATGTATATTGCAACTTAGATCTTCCTTTCTAACACCTTGTAAAATCTGAGAATGAAGCTTTAAATCTGAACTAGACCTTCCATCTTCCCTTGCATACTTCAAATCTGGAAAAGATATGGCAAGAATAAGGCTTGATTATATCTCAAAAAGTTTTGTATTCTCTTGTGATTTTCGGATCTGATAAAAAATGCTATTATTTTGCTCTCAAAAAATCCGAATTTATGAGCCTAGGGCATGTGGAATGAAGCCCTTCTTGGTCTATAACCAGTCACTGCCTCCCTTTTCCTTCAAAATACTGATTTAGGGCTCTTGATTGCCCACCAAACCACCTTCTATACTCAAGTCCAGACTGTCAAAACCAAATCGCTGCCCCCCTTAGACCCAAGTCACTGCCAAAGATGATCGAATTTGATTGCTGAAAATGATGAAATTTGCTGTATATTGTCTCTGATTTTCGCTAATGAAGAGCAGAGCACAAAGTCAATTTTTGGTTGTGTTAAAATGAAGGGTGGAGGTCCTCTTAAATACCCCACACGCTGCCTCAAATGCATGGCCAACCCAGACCTATATTTCAAAAAAAAAACAATAAATTAATGCTCATTTAGGGGGCCGACTTTGGCTAAAAGCCAAACAATTTCGAAAATTAAAACAAATGCCACATAAAGCTTCAAAAATGACAAAGGGCTGGGCCCAAATTGCTTTCTCAAAGACAATTTCGATTTTCTAAATCCATTAATCCTCCATATTAAAATTAAATGGCCCCTACGAATTGGATTTTAAAATCCCAAGATTGCCTAAGGAGATTTGGAAAAAATCAAAGCATGCTATTTAGAAGATGAAATCTCAGATTTTAAAATTAATTTCCTCATAACAGTATGTTGGAATTTTGAAAATATCTCATTTATCCATGCAAATTGCTCCAAATCCTTTGTCAATTGCCTAAGAGAATTCAAAACTCAAAGCATGAAAATTTTGAAAATAACAATAGAATCCCAAATTTTTATTTATTTACCATGACAGCCCCTTAGATTTCGAAAATAATATCTAATTAACTTTGCAAATTGTCCCAAAGATTTCATTTGTTAATTGCCCAAGGAAAATTTGAAATTTGTTGACAAAATCAAGACAAATAACAAATAAATACAATCCAAATTTGCAACAATAATAAAGGCTGTTAATCGATTTTAAAAATTCTTGTTCAAGTTTTGATTTCAAGACCATTATATATGCTTTCAAACTCGAAATTGCAACCGTGAGATACATTTTATACTTTCAATTTAAAACTCAAGGCAAAACAAAAATCCAAGGAACTAAAATTCAATTGCAAGGCAAAATCGATTTCAAAGTTGTATCATCATTTTTGCAATTAGAATTCAACATGCCTCAAAAATCATTAACATCCACATTCAATCTACGAAATTCCAAATCAAAACAAAGCCTCGCATTGCAAATCAATCCACAAGTTCAAATCAAGCCACCAACGCGACCAAAAGAAATCGTCAAAGGCATCAGCTCGAATCGAAAGGGAAAACAAGTCACCTAAATTTTGAAATAGGGGGTCCCCAATAATTGGGGCGATGTTGTAAAAACCTCACAACAGAAGCTAAGGTGAATAGAAAAGACAAGAAAAGAGATAAGAGTGTGCAAAGAAGCACAACAGAAAAGGAGACCATACCAGTGGCAATCGGTGATGTTTCTCAGTTGAGCATAACAGAGATCTTATCAGGCTATGCAAAGCCATTTGTAAAAGGTCAATCCTTCTATTGTTTTCTAACAATTACAATAGTTAAATCCCAGTATTTTGGGTGGACTTTAACAAGTCCCTTGTACTAAATCCCTTAACCGGGTGACATCTTTTTAGGTGTTCTAAGTCTTCTAACCAGGCAGGCACTAACCGGTCTTATTGTATCAAATCCTTTAACTGGGTCGCATCTAATAGTGCGTTGTAATCCTTTAACAGGGAAGGCTCCTAACAAGGTGCACTTCAAAAGAGTGCAGAATTTGTGAGGTCTCTTCACACCGTGGTTTTCACCTAATTTGGGTTTTCACGTGATAAATCTAGTGTCACTTTGTGATTGATTGCTTGATGCTAATTTCATGATTGAATCTGTTTTGCTTGCAGTTTTAAGTACATTTCATCAGATTTATAAAGGAAAGTTTTATAGGTGCTGATTCACCCCTCCCCTCTTAGCACCGGTTGGGACTGTCATGATCAAGGGTATGATCTTAGCTTTAACTCAAATTCCTGCACTATCAAAAAGGGAAATGATGTCATAGCTAAAGGAACTAGGGCAGCAAATAATGTTTATATTCTTGATGACTCTAATGATGAGACTTGTTGTTTGAGCAAGGTGGAGGATGCTTGGCTTTGGCACAAGCGTTTTGGGCATATAAATTTTGATAATCTCATCAAAATTAGTAAAGAGGAAGCTATAAGAGATATGCCTAAGATAGAGAAACCAGCTAGTGTTGTTTGCAAGAATTGTCAAGAGGGAAAACAAACTAGAGCTTCCTTCAAACCAAAAGATCATTTCAATAGTAGGCCACTTGAGTTAGTTCACACGGATCTTTGTGGATCAGCTAGGACAACAAGCCTTCAAGGTGAAAAATACTTTATGCTTCTTATTGATTATTTTTCTCGCATGACTTGGGTTACTTTTTAAAAGAAAAATCAGAGACTTTGGATAAGTTTAAGATTTTTAAGAGCTTGGTTGAGAATGAGATGGATTTGAAAATTAAATGCTTGCGTTCTGTTAATGGGGGAGAATTCACCTCAAATGAATTTGTTAAATTTTGTGAACAACATGGAATCAAGAAATAGGTTTCAGCCCCTAGAACACCACAAAAAAATGTTGTGGAAAGAAAAAACAGAACAGTTCAAGAAATGGCTCGTTGCTTGATGAATGAAAGAAAAGTGAAAGACATTTTTTGGAGAGAAGTTATCCACACAGTAGTCTACATTCAGAATAGAACCTTGTTGAGGCCAAAGTGCAACAAGACTCCATACGAACTTTGGAAAGGTAAACCAGCTACTGTTAAATACTTCAAAATTTTTGGAAGTCCATGTTACATTAGAAGGGATGAAGACAATTTGGGTAAATTTGATTCTAGACCTGATGAGGGAATCTTTCTTGGTTACTCTTCTAAAAGTAAAGCATTCAAATGCTGCAATAAGAGGCTACATAAATTGGTAGAAAGTGTTAATGTTAAGATACATGAGGTTACTAATGAGTTTGGTGAGCATATGGATAGCCTTGAAGAAGAAAAAACTCAAACCAGCACTGCTGCACCCTCTTCTCCTCACATTCAAGTTGTAATAGCTAGCAAAGATGGTGAAAATGACAAAGGGAAAAACTCAATCTGCTCATGAAGATAAAGTCTCTTCTTCAAATGATGTTGAAAACTCACATGCTCATTCCGGGTATGACTCTCAAGGTGATCATGATGTTTCTACTTTCAAAACCCCCTCAAAGTTTGCTCAAAAGAATCATCCTATTGATCAAGTTATAGCTGAAAGGAGAACTAGGCAAACTAAGAGAGACATTAATTATTTTGAAGATGATGATTTTTCACTTATTTCTATGATTGAACCTAAATGTTTTGAAGAGGCAGTGGTTGATGAGCATTGGGTTGCTGCTATGAAAGAAGAGTTAAGAGCAAATAAAGAAAAGCAACACTTGGGAGCTCGTGCCTAGACCTATTAACAAAAATGTGATTGGTACTAAATGGGTGTTCCGCAATAAGGTAAATGAAGAAGGAAAGATCATTAGAAACAAGGCCCGTTTAGTTTGCAAAGGCTATTCTCAAATTGAAGGTGTTGACTTTAGTGAGACCTTTGCATTGGTTGCAAGATGTAATTTACCCACGGCACCCTTGATCCAATTTCCTCAGCAACAAACGAAGATTGAAGGCCGTATGGTGTGACTGGTCCGTACGGTTAGACCTGACAGCCCCTATGGTGGTCTGGCAATCCCTACGGTTGGACCTGGTAGTCCCTATGATGGTCTGGCAACCCCTATGGTGGTCTAGCAGTCCCTACGGTTGGACCTGGTAGTCCCTATGATGGTTTGGCAATCCCTACGGTTGGACTTGGTAGTCCCTACGGTGGTCTGGTAGTCCCTACAGTTGGACCTGGTAGTCCCTACGGTGGTTTGGCAGTCCCTATGATTGAACCTGGTAGTCCCTACGGTTAGGTTGGGCAGTCCCTACGATGGTCTGGAAGTCCCTACGGTTAGACCAAGCAGTTCCTACGGTGGTCTTCCTATTGGTTTTTGAGAGTATATTATTCCTTTACTCTCTAAACATTTGTTCCCCCACGAGTAGCTTGATATAACATTTGAACACCGAGAAAAACTTGCTTTCAGTGAATGTTATATCATATATATTGTTCTAACAAGATATTCAACCAATATTTGCCATTTACATCAGTAGTGCACTTCTCTCCCACGTGCCTGAGACAAACTCATTGGTAACAATAGTAACCAATATCAAGTTGGACCATGTTCATCTTTGAATATCTTATGACAAACATATTTGATAAATTTTCTCACTAATGAGCTAAGCCTCACTTATCATGTTGCATCTTCCGTAATAGGCCAATAACATATTAGAGAAATCAACCTTGTCCAAATCACCAGAAACAGCTTTGTTGTGTGAGTCTGTTAGCAATTTGAAGCTCCAATGAGAGTGATATATCTGAGCTATTGTAAACAAATCCAGAAGAACTTCTCACCTGCAAGATATGAATTAGCTTCCTGGCTGGCATTGCTTTTTTCTTTTATAAATTTTTTAATTTATAGTTGCCTGAAAGTAACATGTTGTAAACAGCTTATATATTCCTTCAAATCACTCTCAAGACATTTAAATAATATTGTCCTAAAAGGAATTTCAATATCTCCTTTCGATATCCCATGATTTTCCTCAACTTCTGTGACAATTATAAAATCATCCTGCAATGTGCACAATGTCTATTTATTTATTTCTTCGGGGTTGGTGTAGCACTCAATTGTAATAAATTTTATAGAAATTGTGTGAGCAGTGGCCAAAATGACAATGTGTAACAGTCATCAAGCTGTCTTCTTTTTATCAAAGGATATATAAATCTCAAATTAATTTAGTAAATAGAAAACACTTTGCATATCATTCCTAGACATGATTATTAGTATTTTTCAGATTTATCAAGGAATGATCAAACTATAGAGGTCTTCCAAACACTAAGCATAGGATATAAAATAGTAATCACAAAGAAGGAAAGAAAGTACCCGGAAATAATGCCTTCAAACCTGTACCAATTTTGTCCTCTTAAAGATAGCTTCTTCAAGTCTGCCCTAGGTCTTTGAATTAGTCTTATAGTATCAGGTCCAACCAGCCCACAAACATGTCTTTATATTTGTGTTTAATATATGCCAAGTTAGCCCACCTAGGGCTTTATTTAACTCAGCTTCAAGAAGTCACCGATCTGCCCAGATCTGATCAACAAGTTGTTATCGAACTGCACTTAGTAATTTATGTATATATGCAGTGCATTCACTTTTAATGCCTGCACTTGGCGGCTGATGCAAATCACAGCCTATGCAATAACAATTCTGCATCATACATCTGATTTGCTGCTTCTATACATAGCCGCTTCTGCACTACTTGGTAGCAGCCTCAAATATCATCTGAATATGTCGCTGCTTCTATACATAACCGCTCTATGTATATTTGCTTATCTTGCTCCAGCTTAGTTTGCTCAATGCATGAATTTGCTTCAGCACTTTTCCAATCGTTCCTTGAAGGAGAGAATCATGTTATGTTTTTGATGATTCTACTACAAGATTTGATCATGCATACATATGGTACCAAATGCTAAACTCTACCTTACAAAGGTGGTCGACTTGGGCCCTCCAAGTAAATAATAAATAACCTTTATTTATTATCATATATATGCATTAATAAATAATAAATCTTTTAACCAAGAAGGGCCCTCAAATCGATTTATATTATAAACAATGAATATTAAATATTCTCTAATATTTAATATTATTATTTATCCCTATCGAAATTCCCAAGCCATTGGATATTTGCCGTAAAGGCCAAAATATCAACGATGATCTCCCTGAGTACCTGCAATTTCAAGGACAAAATTATCAGTTGGCATTCTTGAAATTGTTTTCTTGTAATAAAATGGAGGAGCTACAAGAAAAATTTTCTGAGACAAGCAAAACAACTTATCAAATTAGGCATAGATCCTTTCAACTTGGACTGATTTGTTTAGAAATTGGCAGTTTGTGGATATGATAATATCTGTCTTATTGTCAAATCCTTGGATTGGGAGTCTTGATATTTTACTTTTGGAGTATTCCTCTAGTGGGTGATGCATGCATTGATAAGGGTTTGGCCTATTCAGGTGTTACCTGTTAAGTTTTCGATCAGATTTATCTACTTAATTTTAATTCTTGTTTTACAACTGTATATATATCAATTCAATGTAGATTGAATTATACTCTATTCAATGTTATTGAATAACAACAATAATGATGTATATTTGAATATATATATTAATATCGATTAGATATAAATCTATATCGAACTGATGTAAACTCAATGTTGATATCTTCTGAAATATATATATTGTCAGATATCGATTCTTATGAATCGATACTGAACTGAGATTATATTAAGTTGCTGCGATATTTATCACTATGAAAACGATCACTTAATATGCTATTCACGCTGATTGTATTGCCATGTGTTTTAGTCTTGTTCTACAAGGCATTTATATGAAAGTGGAGTCATGTCCACGATGGAACATGACTCCACTTTGCATTGTTTCATTTAAACACCAACCCCTGATAACAATCATACCTGCTTGTTTAAGCCAAACCCGATTTCATAATCGGTGGCATCAAACACTAACTCAAGCCTGATCTCAATATCGGTGGCTTAAACTTAAACTGATACTCTTAATACATTATCGGTGTCATTTAATAACCAAGGCTATATAACCGATACTTGGTATCATTTGATAAAATGGATTTTCATAATCAATATAATTGAAATCAACTTAGTTTGATTAATGTATGATTAATACATATTATAATTTATTCATATATCCCAAGTTATATACACACACACATATATATATATAACAACTTAATCATGTTACTTATAATAATAATATAATCAATATATATATTATCATGCATATAATTTTATTTGTAAAATTTCTCCGACCTAATCTAAAAAACACATTAACACTCCCTCTTAGCTAGGGAGGATAACACAAGAATAAATATTACCTCAACGCAATATAGCAATAGATCAGAAGATTTCCATCATTTGATATCACATTTGATATCTTGAATATTGGCCTATCAGAATGTCAACACATGACATTCACCAAATACTATGAGTATTGGCTTATCAGAACATCAACATATGATATTCACCAAGTACTCAACAAGGTACTGGCCTGCAGAATATCAACATATGATATTCACCAAATACCTATCATATATCTTTACAAACAACTCATAGACCGTCAATTTAATGACATCTAACACTTAGTTGTTGATTTAATCCATCATGATCTGTTTCAACATTATAAATAATGTATATCATGATTTAAGTTATTGTAAGTCGTCACCTTCCAATAACTTCTGCAAATACAAGTGATAATCATTTGGAAGTCGTCACTTCCTTATGATGTACACAGGGGGTAGGCCCATTAAAATCATATAGTCACACATATGGACCTTCGAACTCCCTCTGAATATCAATCATCTGATCTCCTCATCAATGATGCTTTTGATGGAACATCAAACTTCTTCTGAATCTGACATCAATTCTCCTTTTCCTGCAACAGCATCCTCAGAAAAGATCAAGGCAAATAGCTCATAAAAATGATTTTAAATTTAGATAAATACAATACAGTAATTTGGTATTCTAAGACTCCATCTCAGAATTTGTAACCATGCCAATTTCACTTTGAAGTGTTCCACATTGGTGAAAATGATAGAACTCCCTCTTAATCTAATATTTCACAAGTATTATGGATTTAGAATAAAAATTTCTCTGAGTCTCAATTAGATGTGCAGACTTTAGCAAAAGACACTTGATTTTTTATTCTATCAGGGCATTTTGCTGCTGAGTGACCATATTTATCGCATCTGAAGCATTGCATTTTAGAGTAATTTCCAAGATTCAAAATTTGAAGCACCTTCAAGTCTGTCTTCGAGTCTGATTCCGTTCACCATTTTGTGAATACAAGTTTACTTAAAGAATATAAATTTATAAAGAATTATGATCTGATCTTCCTTCAATTGAATCGGATCTTCCTTCAAGCGGTTAGACTTCTAATGAAGGAACCTAGCTCTGATACCATGTTAAGTTTTTGATCAGATTTATCTACTTAATTTTAATTCCTGTTTTACGACTGTATATATATCAATTCAATGTAGATTGAATTATACTCTATTCAATGTTATTGAATAACAACAATAATGATGTATATTTGAATATATATAATAATATCGATTAGATATTAATCCATATCGAAATAATGTAAACTCAATGTTGATATCTTCTGAAATATATATATTCTCAGATATTGATTCCTATGAATCGATACTGAACTGAGATAATATTAAGTTGCTGCGATATTTATCACTATGAAAATGATCACTTAATATGCTATTCGCACTGATTGTATTGCCGTGTGTTTTAGTCTTGTTCTGCAAGGCATTTATATGAAAGTGGAGTCACGTTCCATCGTGGACGTGACTCCACTTAGCACTGTTTCATTTTAACGCCAACTCCTGATAACAATCATACCTGCTTGTTTAAGCCAAATCCGATTTCATAATCGGTGGCATCAAACACTAACTCAAGCCTGATCTCAATATTGGTGGCTTAAACTTAAATCGATACTCTTAATACATTACCGGTGTCATTTAACAACCAAGGCTATATAACCGGTACTTGGTATTATTTGATAAAATTGATTTTCATAATCGATATAATTGAAATCAACTTAGTTTGATTAATGCATGATTAATACATATTATAATTTATTCATATATCCCAAGTTATATATATATATATATATATATATATATATATTTATATATATATAACAATTTAATCATGTTACTTATAATAATAATATAATCAATATATATATTATCATGCATATACTTTTATTTGTGAAATTTCTCCAACCGAAGCTACAAAACACATTAACATTACCCACAATGGAGAATCACCAAATTTCTTGCATGAAAAAAAAGGAGAGCATAATTGATAAAGAGAACAATCGATGAAGTGAGGGACATGATACCTATCTTCCTCCAAGTGACATGTGGAAAGTTGTGGGGACTTTTCTCAAATTTAAATTATCTAATTCATCAAGTAAAACAAAATACACTTAGTCTTCTCCTCCTTGTGCACTTTGAAGAGAAGCTGGTTGGAGGATGGCAAGGTGGAATAGAGAAGTGCAACTGAAATTTCGGAAAGAACAGAAACAAGGAGGGATGTAATTATTACAATGCTCACTTAAGGCAGGCTTTTCTACTTCATTTCATGGGACATATTTGTGAAATATATAGCCTCTAAAAGAGGGTTATGTTCGTATGCTGATTGCAAATTTGGCCCATTTTTTTTATTGCACTGTTTTTTCCTTATTTTTTAGAACATCTATATAAACTGCTGTATTAATCTATTCTTTGTTCTTGGCTGTTGTCCCATGCATAATTTCACTACTCCATGAGTCACCAAGTGCTCACCAGTTTTTGTGTGCCAAGCTTGTTTACAGGAAATTCATGACTTATCACCAGTAGAGTGTTTAGTGATTTTCTGCTAAGTTTCTGCTGAGTACTCAGCGAGTCTGCGGAATAAACTTTGCCTATGCAAAATACATAGTCTGGATGTGTAAAAATTGCAATTTTCACAATAAAAAAATGTGGTTGTTTGCTTTCATAAGGTCATACAAACCCGAGGGGAAAAATTACACCAGCATTTTAGCCTTTATTTTTGAATTGTTTATCAATTACAAATATCTTGCTCGTACGAGTATCAACATGAGACTACTACAAGCTCCTTACAAGAAAACACACTAGAGTCACCTATGGAAGTCCAAAAGTTACCACTTAGAATTCCACTTTTGTTTAGAAACCACCTCCATATTAGAAGCCAACTATGGAAGACCAAGAGTCCCAACTTAGAATTCCACTTTAGATGTCCCTATTGGGAATTGAACACGGGTCTCCAAATGAGAACTCAACATTTTAACCAATTAAACTCCACACCTTGGACTATATTTTAGCCTTGTTGAAATCAGAGTTCAACTTCAAATACATGGTGTTTTTTACTTTTTAAAAATAGTATGCACCATAAAGGTATGAGTGGTCTCAAAGGCCTTCATTTGGGTTGGTGTGGGCGGAGGAGGGGGAGGGGAGGCTCCCTCCCTCTACCCACTTTGTACCATGATAGGGAAGGGAACACACTGCGGGTGCTGCCCCCAAACCTTGCTGCTCTCAAACCTCTATGAGGGGCTTTGCTCGTCAATCCCATTGGGGGTGCTGCCTTCAGATCCCTGTAAGTAGCACTACCTCCAAACCTGTAACAGACCCATTTAATATATTTTCTAACTGTATTTAGCATTCAATTTATATTTTGTTAAGAAATTAGGTCTTTTTAAATTTGCCAAATTTTGTTTGAGTTGGAATTTTTTTGTTCAATCAAACTCCAAGTCGAGTCCAGGTATGTTAACTATGGTCCCATTTACTACTTATTTGGTTGTCCCCCGGTCCCTATATTTATCTTGGATACATATAAATTCATCTATATGTAATGCCAATATCCATTTCTATTTTCATCTTTGTTTGGTGTCATCCAATAAATATAATGCGCAACATTTTCATCTTGTGTTGAACTTGCTGCTTTCTTTACTCTGGACTTAAATAATTACAAGTTAAATTGATCAAAGAACGAGAATGGATGGAAAAATTGGTGAAAATAACAAATGGGACAATAGATAGGTATTTACTGTTAATATCCTTAGTTCTATTGCTTTAAATTCAATTTTAAATCTGTAAGAGGCTTTAGATGCTATAAAGTCTTTTCTTCAATTTTTTGTCTCTCTTTCCAATTGATCAGAGTTTGTTTTCTTTATGCTGAAGTTTAGTTGATTGTTCATACATAGGTAACTTTATTTTCTCTAGTAAAGGCAGCTGCAAAAATTTATGATGCTTGGTTGGATCTTCAATCTGGGTTTGTTCATGTGGGAAGTAACAAAGGACGGCCAAATCCATCTGCTGTGCTGCCTCTTTCAATATCTCCATCTTCCAAAGGGGCTTTACTTTTCACAGTCCGATTAGACAGCATACCTCAAGAAGGTGAGTGAACTTTGTGTGATTGCACAAATAGTTATTCAAATGATTAGTTCATTAAGATTAAATCATTTTATAAAGTAGTTATGTCAGGGCTGATAGTCTCCATTTTCTCCAGGAAAATCTTCTGTACCAAGAATTGAAAATCATGAAAATGATTTATCCAAAGTGCAGAGTGTTTTGAACATTCGATATGGAATATCTGGTGATCGAGTTGTTGGAGCACATTCTCCTGTGCAGCTAAGCTCCAGTGGAACTAATGGTGATGGTAATTTATTTTTCAAGAGTGCTCTTGTTCTACAAATGCCTGTCCTTGAGCCATTGCTTGCAGTGGGTGCATTACCACCATCATCGGATTGTTTAAGAGTGGGCCAACTTATCAACATGAAATGGCGAGTTGAAAGATTGAGGAGTTCTCAGGATGAGTTAGCAGCTAAGGTATGAGAGTCAACATATCAAATAGATATGTTATTTATTTATATATGCTAGTAATATTTTCTTTCAGACTAACTATATAGCTTATATTTTTGTTTAATAACAGGAAGAAGAGGATCTGCTCTATGAGGTTGAGGTGAACCCAGAAAATTGGATGATGGCAGGGAGGAAACGAGGCCACGTGTCATTGCCTAATTCTGTAGGAGCACGAGTAATGATTTCTATAGCATGTATTCCCTTGACTGCTGGATATGTCCGCCCACCTTCCCTTGGCTTGGCTAATGTTGACGAGTTTAATATATGCTGTAACCCAGCAGGGCCACACCTTGTTTGTATACGTCCTCCAACGCTTTGCTCTTCCTTTTGCATGGTAAAATCATGAATTTTACTGCAACATCTTGTCATCTGTTTTAGGGGCCTGTTAATTCACTCCTTAGTATTCTGGTATTTCTTCTAGCCTTGCCATGTACCAGAGATAATCCATTTTTATCATGGGGGTTGTGAAGAGTTCTGGTGCTACAAATTACACTTGGAACATATTCTTACAGTTTGAGACCAACAATTCATTTGTTGCCTTCATTAACTAGCCCATTTAGATTTTCCACATAATGGACAATTGACAGGTAAAAATTGGTCATGATTAAACACTAATTTGTGAGTTTCTATAAAATAGCCCGTCAGATGGAAGGCTGTTGTTTTGCCACTTCTTTTTATCAGTGAATAAATGTTAAATACGAGTTGTATCAAATTGACTTTCTATTTTAGCAGAGAAAGTTGTGGCAATTTGATCTGTTTTTTGGCATCATTGTGTTGAACATTTTTAACACATCGAGAGATTTATATAGAAATTCTCTGACAACGGGATGCTTGGGAGCTAGGTTCATTATTAGTATTTCTAGGTTGTAACTTGACTTGTCTAATCAGTCTACTTCTACCACATGAACTGATATTGGTGTGATGATCTAGTTCTGGTAAAGGATAGTCCTAATGTTTACTGAACATTGGACATTTTGGCATGTGTTTACTCCATGTGACTTTGAATGCTGTAAAAGAGCTTCGTAGGTTTTTTTCTCAATGATGTATGTATATGTTGTTTCTAATTACTGATATATTTCTTTATTTTCTATATCTACATTTTCCAGTCAATATGTGATTTTATAGAGCAAATTTCTGTGGGATCCCACCCCTACATATGTACACAATGATTTTTCCTTTATAACTTTTCCTTTCAGAGTTCATAATGTAAGCCCTTTGTATCAATTCTATTGCAACACTTAAAAGAGTGCTTTTGTAATTAATATAGACTGCAATGTTGCTGGTTTTTGTATGGGTTGCCCGGGTACGCATACACTGACCCCTGGTACCTGTACCGGGTACTGGTACATGTACCAGGTACTGGTACATGTATCCCGTACCCGGTACTTGCTGGGGTACGTACCCAACCATTGGAAACGCCATGTCAGTGTCGTCCAAAAAAAGCAAAAAGTTTTTTTTAAAATGCCACATCAGCGTCGTCCCAAAAAAATGAGCAAATTTTTTTTTTTTAAATGCCACATCAGCGTCATCCGCCAGAGAACAAGCAAAAAGTTAAAAAAATGTTGCGCTAGCAAATGTGACTTAAAAAACCCTAGTGCAGAATGCATACAAAATCAAATCACACGTCAAAAGGTTTGCAACGATGCAGAAGAGGAGGGAAGTTTTGCAGCGACATCACTGAGCTGTAAGAGAAGACAGAAGGTTTGAAGAGAAGACGGAAGTTTTATCAGCAAACATCGATGCCACTAAGCCGTAAGAGCCAAAACGACAGCACACTGCTCTATAAGAGCAAAAACAACGGCATATAGACCCACGCAAAAAGGTAGGCTCGAAAATATTTATGCCCGGAGTTTCGTTTCGTTTGGAAGACTGTTTAAATGCATTTAAATTAAGTTTTATTGTGTTTAAGATTTAATAAACAACACATTAGGTTAGGGAAAACAATAAAATGTGAAAAACACATTATAAATTTATAACATAGTTTTATATTTTATAAATTTATTGTGTTAAAAGTTTTAAATTTTTAAAGACACCCTTTCGACAACATATTATAATTTTAAACTTATATATAGAGTTTATTGTTTAAATTTTAAACAAAATACTGTCAAATGATTTATCTTTGTCTAATCATTTTCTCAAAATAAAAATAAAAATGTTATCTATTATCATAATAATTTAAATTAATAATATAATATACTAATATTGTATAGTTATAGTTTACAACTTTATAGTATTTCCTATTATTGAAGTTGTAATAATTAAATTTTTTAAATTAATATTGATCATTATTTAATATTTATTATTTAATAATAAAAAATTTAAAATTCAATAATATGGTCTTAATTTTTTTAATAATTCAAGTTTGAAATAGAATGTGTATATTTATTATTTAATATTATTATATTTTTTAAAATTCAAAACTAGTACTAGGAGTTTATGCTTCTATAGCAATAAAAAGTCATTTAATTTTTTTCTCTTTGCATAATTAAAAAATACAAATGCTCTCTGTTGAAGTTACTGGTTGATACTAATAGCCTAATATTTTTTATATTTTTCCATGTAGGCAAAGGAAAGCAAGGGTTGTATCCTCTGTGGAAGTATGTTGATCATGTTGCAAGGCCGTAGGGTTCAAGTGGATCAGCTGAGGTCAAATGTAAGCTTTGTCCATTCAGATGGAAAAATTTTTACACAAGAGTGAAGGCTCATTTCCTTCAAATAAGTGGGCAAGGTGTTGAGCCTTGTAAAAATGAGACAATACGGTATGATGTTGTGAGGGAGCAAGAAAGGTGATGAAGGGTGCTCCCCTTAATATCACAAACACATAACAGAAACAGAGAAACAACAACAATTTGCAATAATAGAAAATGGGCTTCTTATTATTTTCACAAATGTGGAATTACAAATTTCAGAATTACAATATGCAAAGCCACATGGGCATTTCCCTTACAATATTATGTAGGACAAAGCCTCGAATTATTACTCAGAACTACTCTGAACTGCTCCAAACTACCTAAGACAACACTACAACCTTCCTTACATAGGCAATTTTCCACCGCTTGGGAAGGTTCCAGAAATTTAGCCATAAAGGTCGACCAAACTTAGAATTATTTTATTTTTCATTTTATTACATCATAGTCGGCTCAAAACATCTTTTGAAACCCAAACATAAATTTTGAAGGAAATTTATTTTCCGCCATTTCAGGTGGTCCAACTTCTAGAGACCATAAGTTATCACCCGTTGACCCGATTGACTATTATGAACTCATTTCGGAAAGGGCGTGAAGTGCTCTACAACACCTCAGTCGAAGTTTCGACCTCATCCGGGGCCTCAAAAGCCTTCAAAACTGAGTTCAAAGTTTTTGTACCCTGTTGCCAATACCGAAAATTTTTAATATCTTCAAAACTAAACTTGATCTGGCAATGAAACCCTACTAGCAGGCTGATATGACCCAAATGACCCTCCAGGAAAGAAAATAGACCATTCTGAGCTCAAACGAAAAACTTACTAAAAATAGTAAATTTCCAAAAATAGCAGCTCTGCACAAGATAGCCCTTATTGAAAAGAAACCAAAAATATTTTTGGGTGATGCAAGATTGCTCTTACACCTAGGTTGCTCCTGCATCAAAAGGGATGAGGGGAAAGTTGCTAATTAATATGGAGCTCTCACGCTTCAACAACACGACCTTATTAGAGTCAGAATAGAGATTCAGATTTTGGATGCCTTGTCTACGGATGTAACAACAAAACAAGCTCGCAAGAGACCACATCTTGGTAGCTCAAACCCCATTGGAAGATTGTTTGATGTGCAAGATCGAGATGCAGTTGATGCAGCGATTGAACAATTCTTTTATGCAAATGGAATAACATTTATTGTTGCTTGCTCTCCTTTCTACACTGAGATGGTCCAAGCTATCCATAATGCACTAGTAGGGTATAAACCACCTAGATATGAAAAACTTTGCACTACTTAAAAGAGTGTGGGCTATAGAGGGTTGTAATATTGTGATGGATGGGTGGACAGATGCTAGAAATTGCCCACCGCTTTATATCATGGTAACATGCAGCAAAGGGCCTTATTTTTTGAAAGCAATAGACTGTTCAGGGCAATAAAAGAATGCAGAATTTCTACATACCCAACTATGTGAGGGCATTGAGGAGGTGGGGGCTACACGTGTGGTCCAACTTGTTACTGATGTTGCCCCTGTTTGTAAAGTAGCGGGTTTGTTGGTGCAAAAAAAGTACAAGCATATATTTTGGACATCGTGTTGTGTGCATTCATTGAATAATGCACTCAAAGACATTGACAAGTTCCAATGGATTACAGATCTCATAGAGAAGGGGAGGAAAATACAAATGTTCATATGCAATCACCACCACACACAAACCATCTATCGTAAATTTGCCAAGGTGGAACTACTCAAACCTGTTGATACACGTTTTTCTTCTTACTTCATTCTTCTTGACCGCCATTGTGAAGTCAAAGGAGCTTTATGTTCTAAAGTTGTTAGTGATGCATGGGCAGCTTGGAGACAATCTACATCGGATACTATAGTTGAGGTGAGAGGTATGGTTCTTGATGAGAATTTTTGGGCTGATGTAAAATTTGTTGTGGACTTTATTAAGCCCATATGTGAGCTGATCAAATTTGCAGATTCAAATAAGGCATGTTTGGGAGAAATCTATGAAGCAATAGATTCCATGTGTGAAAGAGTCAAGACAATAACCGATGCAAAAGATCCTTCTCTATATCCTTTGATAGAGGAGAAGTTACATGGAAGATGGAATAAGCTTAACACACCTCTTCATTGTGTTGCATATGCTCTTAATCCTATAAGGTATGATATATAAGTGACTAGGAAGAGGGCTCCACATTAGGATATAGAGGTAATGAAAGGATTTTGGGCTGCAATAAAAAAAGATTTATGGTCGAGGTGAGGATGCTTCAATTTTGAGGAGTCAATGGAATAAGTTTTCATGTGGGCAAGGCGATTTTGGTTCTGTGGAAGCTTTATATGATGTGAAAGTAAAGAAAGACCCTATAGAGTGGTGGTGGAACCATGGAGGTGAGGCTCCTAAATTGCAATCATTTGCAGTAAGGTTTCTCTCACAAGTAGCTAGCTCTTCATCTTGTGAGAGAAATTGGAGTACTTATGGGTTCATTCATTCACTAAAGAGAAATCGGTTAGGGTAAAATAAAGTAGAGAACTTGGTGTACATTCATAGCTCATTTTGTCTTCTCTCTCGTGTAGATCCTGGATACAATGAGGATCCTTCATCAAAATGGGATCAAATTCCATCTGATAGAGAGGCGGTTGCCCTTGTGGATGGAGAGGTTGAAGTAGATGGCCTTATTGACTTACCCCATGTTATTCTACCAACAGAGACACTTGAGATTGAGAGTGATGAGTATTTGGACAACATCATAGATGATGACCTTAATATGGATGATCAAGGCGTAGAAGACTATGATAGAATAAGATGTCTAATTTTTGTTTTGTTTTTTTGTTTGCATATCAACTTGTTGTTTATCAAGCTTCATACAATGTGTAATCAATTTGAATTTGAAACTTTGATACAATATTGATTAACAGTTAACAATAAACTACTAAACTTTTTCTGATTTTCACTGTTCAAGTTAGAACTAGAAGTTTCAAGTTTATCATTTGCAATATGTTGTTATATGATTTATGATCTTTTTGTTCATATTTAAGGTTTCCCTTATCTATTATGCATCTAAACATTCAGGCTTTTAGCATATATATTACTACAAACATCTTGCAAATCTGAAACTGAATAGTGAAAACAATACATCACAACTACATAATTTATGACTCATATTTTTCATATTTTCTATAAAATATTAAAATTATATTACATTTTTTTTTGGCGTAACCACGTACACTCGTCCCCTGTTTTGAAAAATAGCCGCACTCGTACCCAACACGCCCAAGTACCCTCGTACTCGTGCAACCTTGGTTTGCCACACGACATAATTTTTTTCCCTTGCATTCGAAATAGTCAGGTGCAACTGTGTGTGTATTATTTGCAAAACACAAAGTACTTGTAATTATTTGATTTAATGTCCAATTTTAATACAAGAAAATAATTAATGTCCATTACTCCTTTGCTAGAGAGGTTTGGGACTCAATCCTAATGTCTTTGAACCTGAAGTGGGTTAAACCTCAAAACATCCAGGACTTTGTTCAGCAATGGCAGTGCCCTTTTTGTGACAAAAATGCTAAGGACCTTTGGAAACTTGTTCTCCCTCACTTTACCTGGCAAATATGGAAGGAGAGGAACAACAAAATTTTTAGAGATAAAATAGTGCCTTCCCATATGGTAGCCAACTCTGTGAGCAGAAGCCTAATGGAGAATTATAGAAGTATAGGCAAGAAGGACACTAACTCTTGGAATCCTAATCCTAAGAAGGACTGTACCATTTCCTGGGAGAACATGAAGAGTAGAACAAATCCGAATCCTAGAGACAATATAATGTGGACTGCTCCTCCTTCGGGATGGTTAAAAGGGAACTTTGATGGTTCTGCTATAGGAAACCCTGGAAGGGTTGGAGGGGGAGGCCTCATAAGAGACTGGTCTGGCAACTGCCTAGGAGCTATAGCGGTTTCGCTGGGGATTCAAACTAACCACGTGGCGGAAGCTGAGGCGGCGCTTTATGTGGTGAATTTGGTTAAAGAAATGGGACATTCAAAATTATGGCTGGAAGGTGACTCCCTCTACATAATAAATTGTATCAAAGGGAAAACTATGAGTTCATGGACTATTGCTCATATAATAGATAGAATCAAGATGATAATCCACTCTTTTAAGGAAAGTTACGTCACCCATATATACTGTGAAGGTAATAAGCTAGTGGACAGTTTGGCAAATGAAGGGACCTAGAGTGACGTCACTAAAACGTGGAGAGGGGAAGCAAATCTAAACACTGAGATCATAAGTCTAATCACTTATGATAAAATTAATCACACGGAAGGAAAAACCACTTAAAATAATGATGACAAGGATGAAACAATTATCAAGGAGGGCTGCATGTAAGGCGAAGTGTGGGATCATTATTTATGTTTTAATGAAACACAAATTCTGGGTTATTTCTAGTGAATTGAATAGCAATAGAAAGAAAAGCTGTGAGACATGGATAATTGGTAAGAATCCGAGCCAGAACAGAAACAGAAAGCAAAAAATCGGAGGAGGTTTGAGGAGAGAGGAGCCCTTCAACTGCGAGAAATGGAGACAAGAGAAGAAAGTCTGGAAGAAGCTGAGGAAAGGAGGGGTCACTCAGTATATGGAAAAGCTTCACGGCTACGATAAACATGTAACTACCATGTTTGTTGATGGCTAGATAAATGGTAAAGTCAATTATGGGGAAAATCTTTTCCCCTCACTCTTACCCTTATGTCCGAAATTACTGGTTTATCCATGGAAGGTATACATTTCTATAGAGACAACAAGCATTTAGGAACTGAAGCTTTTAAGCTTTTCCCTAAAATTGTTGATGAAGAAGCCCTGATGACAAAAAGCAATGGGGATTATGTGGATATAACAAAAATCAAGGAATTTTGGGCTAAAATGCTGAAGGTGCTGATTGAGTATTTCACTCTCGATGGGCGCTACTACAAAATCTATAATCTACACTTTGTTCTGGCAAATCACTTTAGGCACAACAAGAAAATTTCTTTTCCATATTTTCTGTTGAGTTCACTGAATAATAGTATAATGGAGAACAAGAAGAAAGCGAGTAATCCAGTGCTGCATGAGGGTTTGATTCTCCTCAGCACAAACTATGCTAGGGACATAATCCTAGACCCAATCCTGAAAAGGGTCACTAGCAAAAGAAAGGAGAACATAGAGGTCAAGAGAAAGGATGAAACTTGCAAGAAGAGGAAGAGAAACAAGAAAAAAGCCTCTGATAGTAGTGATGATGCTGGTAATAAAAGTGACAAGGAGAAAGTCAAGGACAATGGAGATGATGTAGATGACAAAAGCCCTCTATCTCAGGGAAAGGGAAGTGCCAATTAAGATAATGTTGATGAGAATTTTGGTAATGAGGAGAGAGTCCAGGAAAAAGAGGACCAGAGTCTTGAAGAAAAAGAGCAGGAAGAGGATATGAAGGAAAAGTACATAATGGAAGAAGATGAGGATGAAGAAGAAGTGGGTAAAGAAGAGGAAATTGAAGAGGAAGAAAAAGAAGAAGAAGGAGCTGAAGAAGAGGAGGAAGTTGGTCAGGATTTCCCTACTCCAGGTGAAAAAGAAGAAGAAGAACAAACTGAAACAGAGGATGGAAAGGGCTAGGCTAGCAATGAGGATGGTAATAGCCATAAGGAGGACCCCTTAGGCCTCTTGATGGGTGCTACTATTCTGGAAGAGGTCAAGAAGGCTAAAGGTCATGATATTCATCTGGACAAATTGATCACACAAGAGATGCAAGAAATGAAACTCCATCTTCAGGCTATGGAAGATACTACGAACACCCTGACAACAAAGCTGGAGAAGAAGTTTTTAGATAAGGTGAAAAATAATAACCAGAATGAGGATATGGCTGCTGAAATCAAAACGATGGTGGACAACAAGTTAAAAGATTTTAAAAAAAAAATCAGTTACAATGGGTACATGATAAATGAGGTCTTGAAACACAACAATGAGGGCCTTAGTGCTTTTGTACAACTATCTGGAAAAATGCCTGTTGGAAAAAAGTCTGCTAGAAAAAATGACCATAACAATTGATGATGATGCTGGGAATGTTGGTCCAAGAATGAGAACTAGAGGTCGCACTCAGAGGAAGGTCCCTAAAACTCCAAAGGAAATGAAGGATTTGAAAGATGCTATCCAAAAGATGGAAGACCTGAAGATGAAGGCGGAGAAAATGATAAAAACCAATTAGTCTGTTCTGGGTGGTCGCTGGGTGTTTGCTGCTTGTTTTGCTAGTAACTATTTTCTTTTGTTTTTGTTGTCTCTTCTAGGGTTGTTTCGGGTCCTGCTTTTGTCTTTTTAGCAGGCGTCTCTTTTTGTAAAGTTGAAATGCTATATCTTTATGTTCTTATGTAAATGGTTTTGGGTTCCATTCAAAACTTGTGTTTACCTTAATCAAAAACAATTAATAATCTTTATACTTCTCTTTATCCCCTTGTGAACCTTCTACCTTAAAAAATACAACCAAGAAGCTTAAGGGATGGAAAATTGGCAGATTGGAAGCAAAGTAGGTGTTTTGGTCTCTTAAGTTTGTCAAGTAAAATGTTGAAAATAAATCATAGTGGATCGCTCTAAGTTAGATTAAGAATGAAAAATGGTATGCATAATCTATTTTTGACATTTATTCATGTACCTTTTGAAACCACCAAGGTGCAAGGCAATTCTTGGTGACAATTTTTCATACTTGTGGTTATTTCTATGAAAGGAATTATGTTGTGTGTTGAACATGTTTTTATCTAGGAAATGATTGGACAACATAATTTGTGACAAAAATTTAAGGAACATCTGACCTTAAGAAATGAACAAGACAATCAATCTCAGCACAAAATGTTCAGTATAGAATAATATTGTTTGTGCATAACCAGGCACCTTTCCATGATTGTTTTGGCATCTAATGTTCAATATTGAATGCTCCTTGTGTTCTCATTCCTTAAGGTAATAATATGGAAGAGAAATGTTTAAGACAACTAGAGAGATGATGACTCTCCTAATAAGGAAGGAAAACCATTGTGAGATGAGAAATATAAGTATTAAACTTGAATAAATACTAAGTTACCCGATTCTTTTGGAAATCTGCAGGGTCCCAGTCCCAGTCCGGTCTAGCCCAAATACAAGTCTAGATGTGGTTCTCCCTAGGTTTGACAGGAAGAATTAGTGAAGAATTTGCAGACGTAAGTGAAGAAATTGAAGACTTTTGATGATATCTGATCAATGATGGTTGATTGTTAAAGAAGGCATGATTATTTTGAGCTGAAACACTTATATGGTGGTGTGTTTTGACATTTTGTTATGTTATTTGGACTAAAACATAAATATATATGGCAATCTATTTTGATATGTTACCTTGCTATTAGCATAGTGGTGTATTATGAACTTATTTTCTCTTGCATATATGTATACAATTTTTATTTTTTGTATGTTTTGTATGGACAAACTTATAGCGAACTTGAACCCCCCTAAAAGCATTTTGATCAATCTTGCAAACCCAAATCCAAATTGGGATTGACAACTTAGAATAAACACAATTAGTTTATAGAAATGATTGAAAATGAAACTAAATAGTCTAGGTTCAAAACATAGAGTTTCAGTAGTTTGTATATTTATGTGGTTAAAATAGTTCACTAATATATGTTTGAAACATCATGATGGTTGCTCTTTCTAATTTAAGGCTAAATACCCGCAAAATAGAGACTTCCTAGCTAATCCTAACACCCCTAAGGGTTCTCTGATTTGGAATAATATTCTAAAAAACAAAAGGGCTCCTTATTCAAGGTTTGAAATGGAAATTGGGAAAGGGACAAAAGATTGACTTTCAGGATGATGTATAGTTGGTGGATAGGCCTTTGTATTCAAACCCAAACTTCTCAATACTTAAGGCTTATTTATCCAACATCGTTGGATATTGAATAGAAGGATATACCATTAAAAAAGAGAGGAACATGTTGCCATCAATTCTAAAGGAGAAGATTGTTGGAAAGTTGGATGTGTTGTCATTGATGTCAACATGTCTATCATTTGATGTTAACTTTCCAACAATCTTCTCCTTTAGCATTGATGGAAACATGTGATGGAAAAAACAAGTAATGCAATCAACAACCAATAGTTCTATCAATCATTACTCCCTTTGATCACTCCCCCTGGGATCATGCATGAATTACATACTCTTCTCTCCATCAGTTGTTCCCTCTTGGATGTACACTGCTCTCATCAGGTGAAACTCTTTCTTATGTGCAAGCATATGAACATGCTCTTTCCTTCTCTAATCTATCTTCTTGAACAAAACTCTCTTTAATTGCTGACTTTTTTTTCACATTTCTCTCTCTCCCCCTTTCACATCAATGGAAAAGGTGTTTCATCAACACTTGTGTTCAACATGACCTATCTCCTCAATGTGTGCTTCATTTTCCTTCTTGACTTATCCTACCTTGTCGAGATCTTCTTTTCTTCTTCCATGTGTCTACTAAACACATCCAATAGTTGCAATCCTTTAAATACTTCATCAATAGATCTTACTTGATCATTTCACATTCACATTTCATCTTCCCACACATACTACTCTTGACTGACCATGTTGTCTACTCCCCCTGAGTAGAAATCTCCAAACATCAATCTAGTTGTAAGCTACTTCTTTTAAGCACACTAGATTGATGAAACCTCTTGCATTTTAGTTATGATTGTTACTCAAAATTACAGCATACAATACAATAAGCATAAATAGGAAAAGATTGCATTTGTTTGTCTAATTAACACTACCTTGCAAGTTTTGTTAGTTTACATGTCATTATTGCATTCATTCTAGATGTCATAATTGTACTCTGAGTATTGATCACTATTCCAAAGATTTTAAAAATTTCATAAATGATCATTACATTGTGCATTCAAACTGAATGTAGTATACAAATGTCCTTTCAATAAGTAGAGTACATTTGCAGAATTGAAAGAAATATTGAAGTATGGAATAGGGGTCCCATGCATTGCCTCTGTGTTGGTTTGTTGTTAGTTGGTTGTCTGCTTGGTCTCAGGTTCCAAGGTCTTCAAAGTCCAGGTCTTCATCTACATTCAGGTCTTTAGGGTTCATATTTGCATAAGAGAGAAAATATGGTTAGATCTTGTTGGATCTAAGCAATGCATGATAAACAAATAACATATTGTAGCAATCAAGTTTTCAATACTGCACATCAATCTGGAAAACTAATAGCAATAAGGAAATGTACACTGACACTCACTACAAGGTAGTATTAAAGGGACTTGTTTTTGACATAAAACCTTTTACTATTTATGATTATTGTGGTGTATGTTGTCCTTTTTATTAACCCGGTGTCTGAATTAAAGGGACTTAGTATGTTCCAAACTGAGAAACCTTTTTTAGATAATGTAGTTCATGGCTAGATTAGTGAACATAATGGTTTGAAAGTAAATTTACAAGTTGTTTATTATGTTCACTAATCTAACCATTTCATAATGATGTTTTTTGAGAGCTTAACAAATTATTTTTCATAAAAGAGTTGACTGGTTTTCACATTCAGTCATTGTAAAAGATGTAGATCAAGCTGAATTTCCAAGATGAAAGTGTACAGGAAGTGCCAATGTTGCCAATGTTCAAAATTCAAGTTACAAAATGCAGCTGCATAAATACCGGTATAATATGTCCTTGCTGTTTTAAAGATACATTTTCAAGTAATATCATTATTGTTGCTGATTACAGAAAGAGTGCTTCAAGATTGAGCCATAAAGTTATGAAATGTTTTCAGTTTGTTTTTAGTGAGTGTCACAAACCCATGTTCAAACCTCACTAAGTAGCATTCTGGTGTTTTTGAGTGTCACGAGCCCATGCTCAAACTTCATTAACAATGAACAAACATTTTCATCTTGTTGTACTTCCCATATTTTAAGTGCAAATTCAACATCAAAAAGAATTGTTAACAGTGGACATGTTGCAAGAGCTATAGTGCTAAAAGCTAGGATGCAAAATGAAAACTTATGCTATTGAACAAAGATGTGACAGAGTAAAGTTTGATATTCCTGGTGATGTGTGTGCACATTTATAATGGCAATGAAAGAAGAAAGTACAAGATAGGTATAACCTGGAACATAATATGCACAGCTAACAGAGAAATATCATAACGAGGAAAGTACTTATCTATCTAGAATAAATGATTGTTATTCTTGATTACCTTTCAGTCATGTTTTTAGTCACCTTCTAAGGTTTGCGAAGGTTATGACTAAAAGATGTTATAGTTTTTAAATATAACTGAATATATCTTCTAACATTTTTCAGTCATAACCTTGCAACTTTAGTAAGCCATTAGAGAAGATTTTGGCCTGTTTCATATTTTCATGAGAACATGGTTTCCTTGAGCAACTGTCTGTCATTGCCGAGCTCATAACATATGGTTTTTTTTTGTGGTTTTGAAAATGAGTTCACCGGTTCATCAAATTCACTGCCAATATTACACAGATTTATTCATGTCAGCAGAATGAAATAGTTTGGATGCTATATGCTATAGTCACAGTTTATGTACAAACTATAGAAAACATATTAAAATCAAGTTCTAGTAACTGTCTATTTTATACAACTTGTTTTTATAAGCTAATCAAAGAAGAGCAATCATCTACCATTCCCAAACTCACAGTCAAAGTAGTTATGAATTTGGGTTTCATTATATTTTGTCACAGTCATATATTGAAGAAAAGAGACCAAACTTAGCAAGTCTACTGTTGATAGTAAATTTCAAATGTCCACGTTAATACGTGTGGAATGTGTGAACAAAATGTTCAAACAAGCCTCATGTTACATCAGCAGAAAGTTTGAAATATTTACCAGTCAAAGGCTCGAGCAATGTCAAGACAAGTACAAGTTTAAAAAAAAAAAAAGAAGTCAATTTTCAATGCATGCAATAATAGTGAGTCAAAGCCGAGTTTATTCTCGGTCGCAAGTGAAGTCGAGCTTCAGTCACAAGCAATGATTCATAGAATCAAATCATGGGCTGAAAGGAAAATAGTCAACTCCACTCAAGACTGTAAGACACATACTAGAATCAAGCTCCATCAAATGGTATGTAAGGCTTGAGTTCTTTGTTAAATACTTAAGAGCCTGATATCATACTAGAAGACACGGCTTTATATTTAGTTAAGAGGAAGTTACACCAGTCACAAAGCTGTGACTGTTAGTAAGAAGAGGTTTGAGCTCACGGCACTGAACCCATAAATGAAGTAAAAAGGAATAAAACAACAAGGTCATGGATCATAGTATGTGCATTCGAAGCTGCAGACAAAAGGGAAAGAAAGGCCGAGTTTATGCATGATGTAAACAAAAGATAAATATACACCAGTCACAACTGTGACATACAATCATAACCCATTTTTTCATAACAATTTTGAAAATGAAAACAGAATAGTCCAAAAGATGAGAGGCTGTAACTTATGCAGAAATCATGATATAGTTTTATGGTATTCATTTCCAAAAAAGCAAATCTCCAAGACATAAACAGAGAGCTCAAAGATAAACTTACAGTTGTCTGCCAAAGTCGGATGAAGGTTATAGTCTATGCTCAGTAAACTCAAGTTTGCCCAAATGTTGAGTTCTTTTTTAAGTGCACATCAGTAAGGAGAAGCAGTGGGCTCAAGTTTACCAGTGAGGTTGATTTTAATAGAGAGGTTCATTTATAGGGAGCCGAGCTTCATCAGAATTTTTGTAAAGCTTTTCTTTAGTTAGGTTTTCATTTTCCCTCATTCTTCTCTATGAAGAATGAGATGAGCACAAATCTCAATAACCAAAATGAACATAACAAATTTGGAGTCCGCAAAAAGAGCAACATTCAATGCCATCAATGTAGATGTCACATTCCTGCAGAGTTTAGAAAACTGTATAGTGCCACCTCATACTATTATCTCCTCGAGTTTTGCATTGTATTGCAAGTGGATTGAACAGTCATGTCGACTTTCTCCACTTTGCATGTTTCATACTTAGAAATCTTTTTCTAGGTTAGGAGTTGAATGGTTAGGTTATTTGATATTAGATTTTATCTAATCTTAAGAAAAATTTAAATATTGGTAAAGAATTGTAAAAGGATTAAGTCCTTAGTATAAGCCAATATTTAAGGGGCACTAATATTTGAGTTTTCACAGGCTTAATTATTGGCATGTTTTTGACCAATTTTAGGGCAATTTGTAAGGGGCTTGGATTTTCGGAATGAAGCTTAGGGAAGGCTATAAGATTGATTTTTATGATCAATTTTAGGGGTTAAAGATTTTGGAGAGAGGGCATATAGAGAACTTATTGTTCCTAAATGTTTTTGGAAGCCATTTTTGTAACCACTTTTATCAGATTTTGGAGGAAATAAAGCAGAGATTTTTGGCTCATATTTTTTAAGTTCTTTTGGTTTATGATCCTGTCTTCATCTTTTCTTATAAGTGCTAATTTCATTGTAGTCCAAGAGAAGTGAACAAATTTTTGTTCCTTCTTAGGGTAATCAATTGTTTTAAAAGCCTTGTGGGAAAAATGTATGTTTGTTGACTATTCTAGCTATTTGTGGTTTAACCCTGATAGTAAGTTTTGTTAACCTATATGTTGAGTAGATATTTGAAGTGTGAAGACCTTCATTTATGAGTTAGGATTAATGATTTATCTTTTTTACAAAATTTGAGTCAATCCTTGGTGTATCACCCTAATCTATTTTCAGTTTGAAGTATTCTTTTTCCCTTTTCCCAACAAGTTTCAAATCAGGAGGTGATATTCTATATTTTATGGGAACAACCTAGAATCTAGAGATTCCTCTTCATTCATAGTCTACCCACAGCTAGAAGAGGTTTCCATTGTCAGGATAGAATTGTTGTTTAGCCTTAATGCCTGAGTTAGGGTAACAATTCGAAACCTGAACAGTTTTTGGCACGCCTAGTGGGACTACAAATTGCTTCTCAGTTCTGAGCTGGTAGATCTATGGTTGTTTTTAATTTCACTTGCAGCTCCCAGTGTGGATTTTAATGAGTAAAACTCCAATGAGATCAAATAAGGAGGGTTTTGTGTATTAGGAATTACAGTCAAGAAGAAGGGGAGGAAGATCATCTAGAGGTGGAAGAACATCACAAGATCCAAGAGGTACCTCTTTGAATTCATATTTCTCATCATTTGATAACCCCATTTTTTAAAATCAAGCTACAAATTTAGAGGAACTTGAGGTTATTATTGAAGAAATCTGTCTTCCTAAAGATCTAATTGTTCCTAATCATTCTGGATCAAAATTTCTAAGTGTTGAAAATTTATTTATAGATAATTCTATCTTGGAGCTTCTACAAGTGGTACTGCAGCAACTCCCCAAAATCTAAAGACTTATCAAAGGAAGGTAGTTCAGCCTGCCCAGCCTTCTGTTACACCATCTATTCAGCAGCAAGATCCTCCACATCAAACAATGGCTAGGAAGCTACCGTTTGTTACATTTGATCAAGGTAGTCCTTTGAGGATTGCAAATCATAATAATGTTCCATTGGCTACTCTTAAAGGCTTGCCAACATTCACTGGAGAAGGACTAGTAACAACTATTGAACACATCAGAGATGTTGCAACTCTTTGCAATGTTCATCATGTTATGGAAGAGGATGTAGCTTTGAAGCTGTTGGCTGCATCAGTCAAGGGTAAAGCCCTTGATTGGTTCAGAACTCTCCCGGTGGACTCTATTGCTACTTGGGATGCCTTGGGTGAAAGACTATCTAAATTTTTTGAGGACAAATCTGATAACTTGTCCCTTGTGGAACAATTAACTACAATCAAGAGAGCCCCACAAGAGGAGATGAGTGACTTCAATCTCCATTTTTAGAACACTTAGAATCAGATTCTTGTTACGGTAAGACCTTCAGCTAAATATGCATTTTTTTTATTATTTTAACAGTTTGAATAGTGATATCTCTATTATGATTCAATCTATGGGGGCTAATACTTTACCCCAAACTTTTGATACTGCTATTAGGGCAGAAAATAGTCTTATCCAGGCAGGAAAGATAGCTCCTAGACCTCCTATGCCTTTCTTCCCTAATATTCAGTCTAATATGCCATTGGTTGTTCCACTATTAACTATTGTCCCATCATATAAACCCTCAGAAATAGCTCCTCCAACTCCTCTGACTGAATTATAGACATTAAGGACAATCAACATAAAATTGAAAGTTTGCTACAATCTTTTGGTAATGATTTAGTGGCCCTTAAGAGGAATCAAGCTCAGAAAAACCCTACTATTCAAAATCAGTTTGCTGGTTCTTCTTCCCAATATCCTAATCAGCCTAATTTTCAAGCCAATAGGTAGCAATTTCAAACAAATACTAATGCAAACAGACAGAATTAGAATATGAGACCAAATAGACAATATAATCCAACACCTCTTAATACTGTTAGGGATATTGTTCCTACTCAGACTAATATTGCTACTGACTGATGTTTTCCATGTAATGAGCCACATGATCAGTCCACATGTTCTAATGGAATTCTTAACCAAGCTCTTATGGTACAAAATGCAATGAATTCACAGCAAAATGTGTCTATTGAAGAAGTACAAAATCAACCAGATCAAAGTGCTACAGATACCGGTTTCCTAAATTGCCAAGAAGAAGAATTTTGTGGTCTTAATGAAGATTCATCAATTGCAGCAAATACTAAAGCAAAAAAGAGAGCCCTTGAAGCAGATCAATTTACTGGTAATGTTTCTTCTCCACCAGTTTCTATTTTAAAGAATCCATCAGCTTCCACTAATAAAGATCAAAGTCAAAGGAATGCCGATTATAGTTCTCCTAGGTCCTCACATAAGGTACAATTTGTTGTTCCATACAATATTGTTGATACAAAAAAAAACAAATGTTACTTTGTCTGCATGGGAAACTTTATCTATTCCAGGACAGATTGAGATTCTAAAAGAAGAGTTTGTCCAAGCTGGTAGTTAGTTCATAGCAGACAGTACAACAACCACCTAGGGTGGTAATGACCAATTTTGAGCCTCCTAAGGTTCAAGAAAAGTTGTTAAAAGAAGAGAAAAAGATTGCTAAGGTTCAACAGCCAACAATACCAGAAGTCAAGAAGGCTGCAAATATTGAAAAACCAACAGTAACTACTGATAAGAAACCATCAAATGTACAAAAGACATCTGAAAATGAAGGTAAGAAAACTACAAATGATAAGCCTCCTCCTTTCTATGTCTCATTGATTATTGGAAACAAATTGGTTCATAACTGTATGGTTGATAGTGGTGCAACCAGCATTGTCATGCCTAAGAAGATAGCAGATTTGTTAAATTTAAGATATGAACCTCTTGAGAAGGGTGTAGTCCAGCTTGATGGAACTTCAGTTAAGACCTTAGGAGTCATTAAAAATGCAAGTTTGACCTTACACTCCTGCCCAAATGTTTCAATACCACAGGATATATATGTTATTGATTTACCGACATATTTTGTTATGTGCTTGTCCAAAGACTTCACAGCCAAAATAGATGGCTATTTTTCATTAGATTGGTCACATTTGTACTTCAGAACTAGATATGGTATTAAGGTAACCATAAAATCAAAATCATTGGCCAAAAATCACATAGAGCCCTATAATCCAAATCCTATTAATGCAAGCTGTGTGATCATGGATCAGGATGAAATTCTTGATTATTCAGCTTATAATACCCAAATTGAAGCATATCTAGATATTGTTCTAGATGAATGGGCTACTAGGAATGAACAAAATGATGACATGTTTGATGTTGGTTTTGGAAATTACATGATTTTAGAGTCTGATTCAGTAGTGCCTAATTTGATTAAAGATCTAGAATCTGAGTCTGATGTATCTAACCAGCTTTGGGATTTGTATTTTGATGGGTCAAGGAATAAGGATGGAGTTGGTATAGGGGTTATGTTGGTGTCACCTAATGGTGATAGATTTTATGCTGCATTTAAGTTGTCTTTTCCTTGTTCTAACAATGTGACTGAATATGAAAGTTTGATTCAAGGACTAGAGTGGGCAAGATTGAGAGTTATTAAGTGTTTGAGAGCATTTGGCGATAGTGAGCTTATTGTTAAGTAGGTGAGAGGTATCAATACTGTTAAAAATGGTTTTCTTAAGATGTATAAGTCTAGAGTTTCTGACATTCTAGATGAATTTGATGCTTTCAACTTGATTTCAATTCCTAGAAGGGAAAATCTGCATGCTGATAGGCTGGCTGGTATTGGTGCTCATGTTGCAATAACAGAAAATAAAGGAGAAATTTTAGACCAGTCACATGTTAAGATAATTGTAAGACCATCCATTCCATATAATGATACTTATTGGCAAGTTTTCAATACTGATGAACATATCTTAAGTTTTTTAACAGAAACAGATAGTTTCTCAGCTTCTAGAAATAACAAAATCCATCAACAATTGGAAGACCAGATTATTCAGTTGAAAACCAACAAGCTTCCAAAGGGATTAGTCAGCTTGGAATCAGCTTTCAACTTTGATGATCAGTTTAGGAAGGGTAAAACCAGCTTGCTGATCAAAGAAGATCATTATGAGGAAGTGGAAATTTTCACAAATGGGCGGTTAAAGGTTGGTAAAATTAATTCTCCTAAAGAAAAGGAATTGTTTATTGATATTTTCAGAGAATATAGTGATGTTTTTGCTTGGGATTATTCTGATTTGAAGGGATTTGATCCCCAATTAACCCAGCATACTATTGAATTGGAGCCAAATGCTAGGATAATTAGACAAAGGCAAAGGCCTATAAACCCCAAGTTAGAGCCATTAATGTTAAAAGAGATGAGAAAACTCCTAGATGGTGGTATTATATTTCCTATTAATCTTGGGTTTCTAACTTAGTTCTAGTAAGGAAGAAGAATGGAGAGATAAGACTTTGTGTAAACTTTAGAGACCTTAATAGAGCATCTCTGAAAGATAGACACCCTCTTCCTTCCATGGAACATATTTTATAATATGTTTTAGGTTCTGAGAGGTTTTCACTCCTAGATAGGTATTCTGGTTACAACCAGATTTTAGTCAAAGAATCTGATTAGTTTAAAACAACTTTTACAACTAAATGGGGTATCATGGCTTACAGAAGAATCCCATTTGGGTTATCAAATGCTGTAGAAACTTTTTAGAAAGCAATGGACATGGCTTTCAAGAACTTAATGTATAAGTTTGTTCTAGTGTACCTAGATGATTTGAAAATTTACAGCAAGGTTGCAAACCAACACATTGATCATTTGAGACAGATTTTACAGAGATGTAGAGAATTTGAGATTTCTTTAAACCCCAAAAAATTTGTATTTGCAGTTCATGAGGGAAAACTCCTAGGATACCAAGTGTCTAAGGAAGGAACAACAATAGACCCTGAAATAAATCATGCAATTCTAGAACTTTCATTGCCTAAACACAAGAAAGGATTGCAAAGTTTTATTGGGAGAATAAATTTTGTAAGAAGGTTTATCCTTGATGTTGCAAATCTGTTAAAACCACTGACTACTATGCTTAAGAAGGACTTTCCTTTCAGATGGACTGATGAGGGAAAGAAGAATTTTGAATTAATAAAACAGGCTTTGTCTTTAGCCCCTACTCTTATTAATCCTGATTTTACTAAAGATTTTATTCTATATGCTTATGGTGGTTTTGATACTATTTCAGCAATGTTGGTTCAAAATAATGATGAAAAACATGAGCAGCCAGTTGCTTTTTTCAGTAAAGGTATGGATGATTATGAGAAAAGGTACAATTTTGTTGAAAAGCATGTACTAGCTATTATTAAAGCTTTGAAGAAGTTTAAGCATTTAATTGCAATAAATAAACTACATCTAATGGTTGCTTATTCTAGTATCAAAGAGTTTTTGTTGAACAAAGATGTTAATGAAAAGAGGGCTGGTTGGATAACAAGAGTTATGGAGTATGATGTATAGATTCATGTGACCAAGCTGATAAGAGGAAAAGGCCTTTGTGCTCAAATGGAAGAAGGGGAAGAACATGCTGCATTTTCTGAAGAATTTGAGAATTTACAAGGTGATGTTGTATTATTTAATAATCCTACAACTTGGTTATCAGATATGACCAGATTCTTGCAAACTGGACAATGTCCAAACAATCTTGATAAGGCAAAGAGGAGATACTATAGGTTACAATCTATACCCTATGTTCTTATTGATGGTTTACTTTATAGGAAGGACTATTCTGGAATGTTTCTTAAATGTATTGATTCACTAGATCAAACCAAAATTTTATCTGAATTTCATGATGGATCTTGTGGAGGACATTTCAGTCCTAAGACTACAGCCTGGAAAATACTATGGGCAGGTTATTATTGGCCTAATTTATTTAAGGATGCTCATGTTTGGGCTAGAAGATGTCAGAAATGTGCTATTTTTCTAGGTAAACAAAAGCTGGCAGCACTACCATTAAAGCCAATTGTAGTTGATGAACCATTTGCTAAGTTGGGAATGGACTTTATTGGTCCTATTAATCCTAATTCTAGTGTAGGTCATAAATGGATTTTGATTGCTACTCATTATTTCATGAGATGGACTGAGGTTATTGCACTAAAAGAGGCTGCTGGACCTGCTATCTTAAAATTTTATGAAGATATTGCAACCAGGTTTGGAGTTCCTCAATCAATTATCTCTGATAATGCTATGGCTTTTATTGGTTTAGCTATTAAAGAATGGGCTGTGAAGAATGTGATTTATTTAAATAATTCTTCTAACTATTATCCTCGGGGTAATAGTCTTGTAGAATCTACTAATAAAAATCTAATCAGAATTATCAAAAAGACTTTGCAAGATAATAAGAGAGATTGGCATTCTAAATTGAAGGCAGCTTTATGGTTGGATAGGATTACACCTAAACAAGTAATTGGGAATTCCCCTTATGTCCTGGTTTATGGTAAAGAGACCAGATTGCTAATTTCTACTGAATTTCCAGCCTTGCAGCTGGTTGATCAGATGTTACTATTTGAAGAAGAAGATCCTCTTAAACTAAGGTATGTTGATCTATTACAGCTTGAAGTGGAAAGGAGAAAGGAATTGGAAACAATGGAACTAAAGCAAGCCTAGACTAAAAGGTCATTTGACAGGAAAGCTAAGTTCAGAGAATTCAAGGAAGGTGATGTAGTACTCAAGTGGAATGTGCTAAAGAGCAGGCCAGGGCAGCATGATAAATTTGATAACTTTTTGTCAGACCCTTTTGTTATAACAGCCTATAAGGAGAACAATGCTTTTCAGTTATCCACAACTGAGGGGGAAGAGCTGCAGATTCTAATTAATGGAATACACCTCAAACTTTTCTTTGAGGGATAGGTTAGGTTCATTTTTTCAAGTTCAATAAGTGTTGTCCAAAGCAGTAGGTCTCTAGCTTATATTGAGTCTAGTTTAGGTCCATTTTCATTTCAATAGTGGTTGCATTCATGGTTTTAGTTTTCCTAATTTTTGTTTCCCTATGATAAGTCTAAAGGTCATGTCTAGTAGGCAGACATCCAATAGAAGTCGCCAAAATTGTTACTCAAAATTACAACATACAATACAATAAGCATAAATAGGAAAAGGTTGCATTTGTTTGTCTAATTAACACTACCTTGCAGGTTTTGTTAGTTTACATGTCATTATTGCATTCATTCTAGATGTCATCATTGTACTCTAAGTATTGATCAATATTCCAAAGAATTTAAAAATTTCATAAATGATCATTACATTGTGCATTCAAACTGAATGTAGTATACAAATGTCCTTTCTTGTTTCATATTTCATATCAATAAGTAGAGTACATTTGCATAATTGAAAGAAAGATTGAAGTATGTAATAAGGGTCACATGCATTGCCTTTATGTTGTTTTGTTGTCAGCTAGTTATCTGCTAGGTCTCAGGTTCCAAGGTCTTCAAAGTCCAGGTCTTCATCTGCATTCAGGTCTTTAGGGTTCATATCTACATAAGAGAGAAAATATGGTTAGATCCTATTGGATCTAAGCAATGCATGAGAAACAAATAACATACTGTAGCAATCGAGTTTTCAATGCTATATATCAATCTGGAAAACTAAAAGCAATAAGGAAATGTACACTAACATTCACTGCAAGGTAGTATTAAAGGGACTTGTTTCTGACATGAAACCTTTTACTATTTATGATTATTGTGGTGTATGTTGTCCTTTTTATTAACTAGGTGTCTGCATTAAAGGGACTTAGTATGTTCCAAACTGAGAAACCTTTTTCAGATAATGCAGTTCATGGCTAGATTAGTGAACATAATGGTTTGAAAGTAAATTTACAATTGTTTATTATGTTCCCTAATCTAACCATTTCATAATGATGTTGTTTGAGAGCTTAACAAATTATTTTGCAGAAAAGAGTTGACTGGTTTTCACATTTAGACATTGTAAAAGATGTAGATCAAGATGAACTTCCAAGATGAAAGTGCTACAAGAAGTTCCAATGTTGCCAATGTGCAAAGTTCAAGTTACAAAATGTAGTTGCATAAATACCGGTATAATATGTCCTTGTTGTTTCAAAGATACATTTCCAAGTAATATCATTATTGTTGCTGATTACAGAAAGAGTGCTTCAAGATTGAGCCATAAAGTTATGAAATGTTTTCAATTTATTTTTAGTGAGTGTCATAAACCCGTGTTTGAACCTCACTAAGTAGCATTCTGGTGTTTTTTAGTGTCACAAGCCCATGCTCGAACTTCATTAACAATGAACAAACATTTTCATCTTGTTGTACTTCTCATATTTTAAGTGTAGATTCATCATAAAAAAGAATTGTTAACAATGGACATGCTGCAAGAGATATGGTGCTAAAAGCTAGGATGCAAAATGAAAACTTATGCTATTGAACAAAGATATGACAGAGTAAAGTTTGATATTTGTGGTGATGTGTGTGCACATTTATAATGGCAATGAAAGTAGAAAGTACAAGATAGGTATAAGCTAGAATAGAATATGCACAGCTAACAAAGAAATATCATAAGGAGGAAAGTACTTATCTGTCTGGAATAAATGACTGTTATTCTTGATTACCTTTTAGTCATGTTTGTAGTAATCTTCTAAGGTTTGCGAAGGTTATGATTGAAAGATAGTATAGTTTTTAAATATAACTAAATATATCTTTAACATTTTTCAGTCATAACCTTGCAACTTTAGTAAGCCATTAGAGAAGATTTTGGCCTGGTTCATATTTTCATGAAACCATGGTTTCCTTGAGCAACTGTTTGTCATTGCCGAGCTCATAACATATGCTTTTGTTTTGTGGTTTCGAGAACGAGTTCACCAGTTCATCAAATTCACTGCCGATATTACACAGATTTATTCATTTCAGCAGAATGAAATAGTTTGGATGCTATATGCTATAGTCACAGTTTATGTACAAACTATAGAAAAAATATTAAAATCAAGTTCTAGTAACTGTCTATTTTATATAGCTTTTTTTTAGAAGCTAATCAAAGAAGAGCAATCATCTACCATTCCCAAACTCATAGTCAAAGTAGTTATGAATTTGGGTTTCATTATATTTTGTCACAGTCATATGTTGAAGAAAAGAAACTAAATTTAGCAAGTCTACTATTGACAGTAAATTTCAAATGTCCACGTTAATAGGTATGGAATGTGTGAACAAAATGTTCAAACAAGCTTCATGTTACATCAGCAGAAAGTTTGAAATATTTACCAATCAAAGGATCGAGCAATGTCAAGACAAGTACAAGTTTTCAAAAAAAAAAAAAAAGTCAGTTTTCAATGCATGCAATAATAGTGATTCAAAGCCGAGTTCATTCTCAGTCACAAGTGAAGTTGAGCTTCAGTCACAATCAATAATTCACAAAATCGAATCACAGGTTGAAAGGAAAATAGTCAACTCCACTCAAGACCGTAAGACACATACTAGAATCAAGCTCCATCAAATGGTATGTAAGGCTTGAGTTCTTTGTTAAATACTTAAGAGCCTGATATCATACTAGAAGACATGGCTTTATATTCAGTTAAGAGGAAGTTACACCAGTCACAAAGCTATGACTATTAGTAAGAAGAGGTTCGAGCTCACAGCTCTAAACCCATAAATGAAGTAAAAAGGAATAAAACAACAAGGTCGTGGATCATAGTATGTGCATGCAAAGCTACAGACAAAAGGGAAAGCAAGGCCGAGTTTATGCATGATGTAAACAAAAGATAAATATACACTAGTCATGAATGTGACTTACAATCACAATCCATGATTTCATAACAATTTTGAAAATGAAAATAGAATAGTTAAAAAGATGAGAGGTCGTAACTTATGCATAAATGATGATACAGTTTTATGGTATTCATTGCCAAAAAAACAAATCTCCATGAGATAAATAGAGAGCTCAAAGATAAAATTACAATTACCTACCAAAGTCAAATGAAGGTTATAGTCTATGTTTAGTAAACCCAAGTTTGCCCAAATGCTGAGTTCTTTGATTAAGTGCACATCAGTAAGGAGAAGCAGTGGGCTCGAGTTTACTAGTGAGCTCGATTTTGACAGAGAGGTTCATTCATAGGGAGCCGAGCTTCATCAAAAGTTTTGTAAAGCTTTTCTTCAGTTAGGTTTTCATTTTCCCTCATTCTTCTCTATGAAGAATGAGATGAGCACAAATCTCAATAACCAAAATTAACATAACAAATTTGGAGTCCGCAAGAAGAGCAGCATTCAATGCCATCAATGTAGATGTCACATTCTTGCAGAGTTTAGAAAACTGTATAGTGCCACCTCATACTGTCATCTCCTCAAGTTTTGCATTGTATTGCAAGTGGATTGAACAGTCATGTCGACTTTCTCCACTTTGCATGTTTCATACTTAGAAATCTTTTTCTAGGTTAGGAGTTGAATGGTTAGGTTATTTGATATTAGATTTTATATAATATTAAGAAAATTTTAAATATTGGTAAAGAATTGTAAAAGGATTAAGTCCTTAGTATAAGCCAATATTTAAGGGTCACTGATAGTCGAGTTTTCATAGGCTTAATTATTGGCATGTTTTTGGCCAATTTTAGGGCAATTTGTAAGGGGCTTGGATTTTTGGATTGAAGCTTAGGGCAAGCTATAAGATTGATTTTTATGATCAATTTTAGGGGTTAAAGATTTTGGAGAGAGGGCATATAGAGAACTTATTGTTCCTAAATGTTTTTGGAAGCCATTTTTGTAACCACTTTTATCAGATTTTGGAGGAAATAAAGCAGAGATTTTTGGCTCATATTTTTTAAGTTCTTTTGGTTTATGATCCTCTCTTCATCTTTTCTTATAAGTGCTAATTTCATTTTAGTCCAAGAGAAGTGAACAAATTTCTATTCCTTCTTAGGGTAATCAATTGTTTTAAAAGCCTTGTGGGAAAAATGTATGTCTGTTGACTATTCGAGCTATTTGTGGTTTAACCATGATAGTAAGTTTTGTTAACCTATATGTTGAGTAGATATTTGAAGTGTGAAGACCTTCATTTATGAGTTAGGATTAATGATTTATCTTTTCTACAAAATTTGAGTCAATCCTTGGTGTATCACCCTAATCTATTTTCAGTTTGAAGTATTCTTTTTCCCTTTTCCTAACAAGTTTTAGATTAGGAGGTGATATTCTATATTTTATAGGAATTGGCCTAAAATCCAGAGATTCCTCTTCATTCATAGTCTACCCATAGCTAGAGGAGGTTTCCATTGTCGGGATAGAATTGTTATTTTGCCTTAATGCCTGAGTTAGGGTAACAATTCTAAACCTGAGCAATGATCAATTGGGGTAATTACCCCTAGCCTACCTCTAAGATACTCAAAATTATCCCTAGGTACCCTTCTTTTGGTCTTGTTTCTAGAATTTTGTCTTTTGCTCTTAGTTATCTTCTTCTTACTTCCCTTCTTTTGATTCTTCTTGGATTTGTTTCTTCACTTCTTTCCTTTCCTCTTGTCATGTTTCTTCATTCCTCTTATCTTCAGGCCTTTCCTTTTTGCATTCTATTTCTTCCTCTAATTATGCTTTTTCACTTTCTTGATCCTTCTTGTTGAGATTCCACTGCTCATCTTTGTGCTTCTACGGGTCTTGGTAACATGTTCAGATACATTGTACCTTAAGCGTACAATAATCTTATGTCCACTGTTATCATCTTTCATCATAGCACATGGACATCTACACATCTTACTTTTGAGAATATCATTTAGTCTTTTCTCATTATTCCATATGTTTGAATTGTGGAGGTTCCTTTTGTTCTTCTTCCTATAGGGATTAGTTTTCTTTTTGCAAAAATGAGCTTCTCTGCAGTCATCATCCTTATGTCCTTTCCTACCCCAATCAAAACACTTGCCCCTAAACTTTTGAGACCCTAGTCCTCTCTCCAAGGTCTTATTGTTCTTCTTCTTTGCCTTGTTTTCTATTATCTCTTTAATCTTCCTTTTTGGCATTGTCTTATTTTCTTGGTTCTTCTTCTTTACTTTGTCTTTTTCTTCATACTTCTTTGTGTACTTTTTTGGTCTTTTAACTTCATGCTTGACTTGCCCTAACCTTGAACTTTTATCTTTCACATATCTAACACCATTTGTTCTCATTCTCAAGAAGCACCCAAAGTGTAGTTTCTCTAAGCATGACCTTCTCAAGATGATTATTTGTGGTTGCAGTCTCTTCCTTGATAGTTTTGATCCAATAATCATCATTTGAGTCAACTTCTAATATTAAACAAAGTTGATTATTTTCAGTCTATGACAATTCTTCTTACATTGTCTCAACCTTGTGATCATCTTGACATGCTTCTTCTCCATCCTTAGGATCAATATGAGACATTAAGCACACCTAATTCTACACAAATCTTCTTCTTGTCTGAACTCCTTTATTTTTATAACCAATGATTTGTCCTTCATTATGGCTCACTCTCACATATCTTGGAGTCTTCTTCCTTCTCTTAGATTTCTTAGCTTCTTCATCCTCACCACTTGTATAGGTCTCATCTTTTATTCTCTTTGTCATGCTTGGATTTGTGTTAGGCACTTGCTGTAGTTGCCTTTGATCATCACTATCCTTTTGATACTCACTTTCACTACATCTTGTCAAGATCTCAAGGATTTCATCTATCTTAACATTAGTGCTCTCTACCAATTTCTTCAATCTCTTGTTATAGAACCTATAAGCCTTACTTTTGGTAGAGTAACCAAAGAATAAACCCTCATCACACTAGCTTGCATCAAACTTACTAACATCCTCATCTCTTTTTATATAACATCTGCTACCAAAAATTCTAAAGTATTTAACAGTAGGCAAATGTCCATGCCAAATCTCATAAGGTGTCTTACCAGTCCCATCTATGGTTTGTGCATAGTTGAGTGTGTAGATTGTAGTGCCCACAACTTCTCTCCAAAATATCTAAGGAACATTCCTCTCAAGCATCATGGTTCGTGTTGCCTCTTAAAGCAGATAACTCCCTCTTAATGCCATGCATTTCAAAAAATGAGTTGAACTCATTTGATGTGAATTATCCACCTCTGTCTGGACTCAACCTCGTGATCTTCAGACTTGTCTCATTCTCAACCAATTCTTTGAAGGCTTTAAACCTGTTAAAAACTTTAAATTTTTCTTTCAAAGAAGCTACCCATACCATCTTAGAGTGATCATTTATTAATAGCATGAAATATCTATCACCTTGTAGACTTGTCTTAGTAGGACTGCACAAATCAACATGAACAAGATCAAGCAATCCATTGGAGTTCACTTTCTCAGAGTGAAAATTAGATCTAGTTTTCTTACCCAATTGACGTTCCTTGTAAAATCTATTGGAAAACATATTCATCAAAGGTAAATCTCTAACATCAGAAGTGGAAGTTATAGCCAATATACTATCAAAATTCATATGACATAATATTTTATGCCATAACCAACCTTCAACTGCTTGAGAAATCAAACAAGTCTTCAATCCACTATTCAAAAGAAACATGTTACCTCTTTCTTGGGATCCAGTAGCAATCTCCTTTCCATAATCATCCAAGATCTTGCACATATCATCCTTGAAATGCAATCCATAGCCCTTGTCCATCAGTTGACCAACACTTAGAAGATTATACAAGACATCATCAATTTTTTTTTTGCCATCCAAATTAATAGAACCTCTACCTTTTATCTTAGCACCAGAGTTGTCTCCCCAATTCACTTATCCACCTTCATATTTCTCATAACTTACAAATTTTCTCTTTTCATTAGGCATGTGGTGAGAGCATTCACTGTCAATCACTCATTTTCTTCCATTTCAACCTAAGTAGTCAAAGATTTTTCTTTAACAACATCGTTAGTCATTACAACATCAGTTATAGACTCATTATCTTTCTTAATGGTAATGAATGCGAACTCATCATCATCCTTATCATCTTGATCAAACTATGCTAGAATAACAATGTCTTACACAACTAAGAGGGGGGGGGGGGGGGGGGGTGAATCAATTGTTAGCAATCTAATTAAACTTAACACCAGATATAATCTTATACAAAACAAAATGCAAAACCATATCGCATCATTGAACACAAGTGACACCAAGATTTGTTCTCGAGGAAACCCTGTTAAGGGAAAAACCTCGTTGGGGATGACACCCAAAAATACCTGCACTATATTTAATGAAACTATATTAGGAGTTCTAGTCATGTTAGGAGCTAATTAATACAATAGGAAGGTCCCTATTAAAGGATAGACCCTATTAGGAGTCTCCACCCCTGTTATGGGCAATACAATTAGCCACATGCCCAAATACAATCAGAAGGTTAACTCCACCTTCAATCATTTACAAAGTGTTCTTTGTAGTACCTTAATTGCCTATTAGGACAATCCAAATCTTGTTCCCAAAAGCACAACATTCTGCCTTGTTAAAAGTAGATCTCACAACCTTTCATCTTTTTTATTTCCGTCACAATCCACACTTGATCTTAAGGAAGAAACCCTTCCTTATATACAAGTAATAAATAATTTATCTAGAGGTCAGCCATTATAGGACCTCATTAAATAAAAAACAATTTCATTATCCAAGGTGACGACACACAAGTCATCCCTGATCATGTTACAACAATTATAATTCACCAAGAGTCATCTCCATCAGTGATTCAATTATAAATTAATCATCTACACGTTACTCTTCCTAGTTGGCTCCCAAATACTTCCTCGCAAGAAAACACACCATAGATGACGTCAAAAATCACAAGAATATGTTGCGATCATAATGTAACTTCTTCATGATGTCTTTTGAAATTTACCAAGCATTCATACCAAGATTCATCATTGCACAATAGTTATGTTCTGAACACTGTAACTAGGTTTGAGAAAACTCTGTCTCTAATCCTGCAATAAGTCTTTACTAAAATAGTTATATCTTTATCCTATAATCATAGAAATGTTTGCAGTCATAGGGATAAGGTCAATACACATCTTGAAACATATATCCAATTTTGTAAGAGCTATGAAACTGTACGTCATCTGTACCACTCTCTACAGTTAGCTTATATGAACTATTCTATAATTTTTTATCCTTATGACTAAATATATGTTGACATCAATGACAAAACTATTGAATGACAACAATTCCAACAATCTCCCCCTTTGGCATTAATGAAAACATATGTGAAAAATCCATCAACCCAAGAGTACAACCTCCTCAATATCCTCTTCAAAGCTTCCCCTAAACTAGTAGGGTTTTTCACTAATAACTCTCCCTCTTTGACATCAATGGCAAAGGGTGCCACTATCCTTCTTTCTATAATTTTTAATTTTCAACCAGGTGTTGAATCACCTTGATCTGATTGGTTATATCCTACCAACTACCCCCCGTGAAGAGTGGAATTATGCAACAATTCCATGAATGACATTGCTCTAATAGCTGATGGACTTGTGCACTTCCTTAGTTACCTATTGGTGGGGATCTAACCCCAAGCTTACCTCTGAGATATTCAAAGGTATCTTTACTCAATGGTTTGGTGAAGATATCTTCTATCTACTCCTTTGTATTGATGTACTCAAGCTTTACCACTTTATCTGTCACTTTATCTCTTAGAAAATGATACTTGATTGCAATATGCTTACTCTTTGAATGCATCACTAGTTTTCTTGACATGTTTATTGTACTTGTGTTATCACAATGTATGATAACAGTTTCTCCTGAATTCACACCAATGTCCTTCAAAATTTTCTTCATCAAAATGACTTGAGTGCAATTGATTTCTACTACTACATACTTTGATTTTGTTGTTGACTGTGATACACAGTCTTGTTTCTTCCTAATCCAAGAGATCAACCTCTTCCCAAGGAAAAAGGCTCCTCCACTAGTGTTTTTCCTGTCATATACACATCCTGCCTAATCTGTATCAGTGTATACATTCAATGCGAAGTTATCTGACCTATCATACCACAATCCTAGGTCAATTAAGCCTTTGAGGTATCTAAATATCCTTTTTACTGCTGCAAAATGTGTCTCCTTTGGATCTGCCTGAAACCTAGTAATAATTCCAACTGCATTTGCAATATCAGGCCTAGTATGTGTTAGATACTGAAGCCCTCCAATCGTTGATATGTATTCTGTCTATGGTACATTCTTTGTCTCACCTAAAATTGATAACTTACTCCCTATCACCATAGAAGTTCTAACTGGTTTACTTTCATCCATACCAAACTTTTTAAACAACTCTTTTAGATACTTTATTTGTGATATAACTATTCCATCTTTATTTTGATTCATATCCAATCCTAGGAAGAATTTCATCTCCCCTATTATTGACATCTCAAACTCATCTTTCATTTCTTCTACAAACTTATTACTCATAGCATCATTACCCCCAAAGATAATGTCATCAACAAATACTTCTATTATCAAGTTACCTTCATTGTTGCATCTTAGGTACAAGTTACTATTTTCACCACCCTTTTTGAAACCAAGATGTAGTAAATACTTGTCCAACCTTGCATACCAAGCCCTTGGATCTTGCTTCAATCCATACAACGCTTTCTTCAATCTGCAAACTATATTTCTATCATCTGTCAAAGGAAAACCATCTGGATGCTCAATATAAACTTCTTCCAAATCACCATTTAGGAATGTGTACTTGACATCCAATTGATACACCTTAAAATCCTTGTGTGTAACATAGGCCAAGAGTAACCTAATTTCCTCTATCCTCACAACTAGTGCAAAGGTTTCATCATAATAAATTCCTTCTTGTTGTGAATATCCTTTACACACTAATCTACCTTTATTCCTAATCACCGCACCATCTTCATTCATTTTGTTTTTGAATACCCACTTTGTGCCAATGACATTCTTGTCTCTAGGTCTTGGGACCAATTACCAAGTGTTTTTCTTCTTGATTTGATCCAGTTCTTCTTTCATTGCCTTAATCCAATAGTCATCATTGCAAGCCTCATCATGTGTCCTTGGCTCAATTTGTGAAATCAAGCAGACTTCATTTTTTACTTGCGACCTTTTCTTGGTACCTTTACTTTTGTCCCCAATGATTTGATTATGTGGATGATTCATCCCAACATACTTAGGTGCTTTGATCACTTCTGACTCACACTGGTTTATGTCTGTGCTACTTCCTGGTAATAGATCTTCTTGCAATAGTTCCTGCATTTCTTCCTGACCTTAATTGCTTTGAAATATCTCCTTTTCAAACCTTTCCCAATCTGGATCATAAGGATTGAATTCACATATTCTTTTTTGTGCTTGGAACCTTTAATCAATTTTAGCATTCACACTCTTAATCATTTTCTTAGTTCTTAAATTGTAACGTCTATATGCTTTTCTTTTAGTGGAATACCCAAGGAAGATTCCTTCATCACTTCTAGCATCAAATTTCTCTATTCTATCATCTCTTTTGATAAAACACTTGCTACCAAAAATTCTAAAGTAGCTAATAGTGGGAATTTCACCATACCATAGTTCATAGGGTATCTTGTTTGTTCCTTCCTTGATTTGAACCCTATTCATTGTGTATATTGCAGTGTTCACTACTTCTCTCCAATGCATGTGTGTCACTTTTTCTTCAATCAACATTGTCCTTGCAACATCAAGGACTGATATGTTTCTTCTTCTAGCAACACCATTCCATTGTCGTGTCCTAGGTGCAGATGTTTGTCTCATAATTCCATGTTCATCACAAAAAGTATTGAATTAACCTGATGTGAACTCACCACCTTTGTCTGATCTCAAACACTTTATCTTCAATCTGGTTTCATTCTCTACTTTTTCCTTAAAGTATCAAAATTTATCAAAAGATTCTAATTTTTCTCTAAGAAAACCAACCCACATCATTTTAGAGTACTCATCAATGAAAAGTATAAAGTACCTATCTCCAAAGTAAGATCTGGTCTACGTTGGTCCACAAAGATTTGTATGAACAAGATCTAACTTGTTTCTTGTTGAAAATGCTCTTCTCTGAAAGTTTCTTCTTGTTTGCTTTCCCATCACACATTCTCTACAGGTAGTGTTAGTAGGTTTCACAATTTTGGACAGGTCTTTGATGGCATTGGAATTACTTTCCCAAACAATGTTATCAATGTTGACATGACAAAATATCCTATGCCATAACCAACTATCATTAATCTTTGAAACAAGACAACTTACTTCACTTGAGTTAAGAGGAAAAACATTACCTCTTGTCTGAATCCCAGTAGCAATCAGATCTCCTTTAGCACTCTTGATTGAGCACTTTCCATCCTTGAATTCCAATTGATGACCCTTTTTCCACAAATTGACCAACACTTAACAAATTATGTGTTAAACCATTGACAAGACATACATCATTAGTATTAGTCTTACCATCCAAAGTAATAGATCTAGTCCCAATAATATTAGCTCTAGGAGTATTGTCACCTAATCTGACAACTCCTCCATTACACATATTTAGCTTTGCAAATCATTTCTTATCTCCTGTCATGTGTTGTGAACAAGCATTGTCTATAATCCAATCATCATTTTTGTTAACATGAGACACTAATGCTTTTTCCTCTCTGATAGGTTTATCTTCTTTAATTTCTACAAATCCAAGTAGTTCATTTATCTCATCATCATCATCAGATGCACTATCATTAGCATAATAACATTCTTTATCCTTTTTGTGTTTCTCATAGTTAGACTTATTCTTGGGAACTCTAATTGGACATCTAGAAGCAAAATGACCAATCTTATTATAGTTAAAGTATTTTATAGGTAACTTTCTTTTAAACTTACCTTGGCCCTTTCTTTCTCTCCTTGCGATCAAGGCTAAGACCTTTTCATCCACACTATTTTCAAGAATTTTTATCTTTTCCCATTCATCAACATAATCTCCTAACTCTTTGCGGTATTTACTTGATTTTCTAGAACTTGTAGAATTTGTCCTTGCATATCTTTTTTTGTCTACTATTGCCTTGAAAGTTGTCTCCACCTTAGATAAGGCATCCTTAAGCTCTATGGTCTCAAAGGTAGTTAGCTTGGATACTAACATCTCCCTTGTGAAACCTTTGGTCAATGGTATGATCTCCTCTATGGCATGCACTTTAGTTTTGTATGTTGGTGTCAAAGATCTTAGGATCTTCACAATGACTTCTTCCTTTGTCTAAGTTCCTCCATTATTCATGATCCCTATTATATATTCTATAACCCTTTGAATAAACATTCTTACGATTTCATCTTCTTTCATCTGAAGGGTCTCCATCCTCGCTCCCTAATTCTAAAGTTTGGCTCCTTTGGTATATGAATCTCCTTCATCATGTGCCTTGTCTAGATCTCTAATCTTAGAAAATTCAACATCAGATAATGCGCTTATCAATGCTTCTCTGGCTATCATGTTGTATTGAAACATCTTCTTTTCTTCATCAGTTGTGAGACGGTCTTCCAACTCATCTTCAGTCTTGAGTGTTGCATCTTTCTTGGTTAGCATCCAATAATCTAAGAACAAACCAAACAAATAAGTCTTCATTTTGTCCTTCCATGCATCAAAGTTTTCTGCATCAAACTTGAAACTTTCTTTCTTGAAGTAAGGCATCCTGGGTCTTTTCCTCAAGTGGTCAAGATTTCTTTCTGAGGACCAATAGCTCTGATACCAATTGTTAGAATAACAATGTCTTACACAACTGAGAGGGGGGGTGAATCAATAGTTAGCAATCTAATTAAACTTAACACTATATATAATCTTATGCAAAATAGAATGCAAAACCACATCACATCATTGAACACAAGTGACACTAAGATTTGTTCTCGAGGAAACACTATTAAAGGAAAAAACCTTGTGGAGATGACACCCACAAATATCTGTACTATATGAATGAAACCCTATTAGGAGTTGATTAATACAATAGGCATGTCCCTATTAAAGGAAAAACCCTGTTAGGAGTCTCCAACCCTGTTAAGGGCAATACAATTGGCCATAGGCCCAAATACAATCAGAAGGTTAACTCCACCTTCAATCCTTTACAAAGTATTCTCTGTAGTACCTGAATTTCCTGTTAGAACAATCCAACCCTTGTGCCTAGAAGCACAACCTTGTGCCTTATTAAAAGAAGATCTTGTAGCCTTTCAACTTTTTTATTTCTGTCACAATCCACACTTGATCTTAAGGAAGCAACCCTTCCTTATATACAAGTTATAAATAATTTATCTAGAGGTCAAACATTATACGACCTCATTACATAACCAAAAATTTTATTATCCAAGGTGACGACACACAAGTCATCCCTGATCATGTTACTGTATGGTGAAAATGTGACCACACTTCTATGAATCCTTACATGCAAGAAAACTCAACAATGAGCCCTCACAAATCGATCCATAGCTCTCTATGCATGGAGTTGCAAGATTTGTAAAATTGCTCTTAGCTAGAGCTATAAACTCATGACCTTGCTAGTTAACTACACAATGAGAGATTTCAAATCAAAGACAAGGGCAACAATGCCAATATCTCCAATGAAATCAATATGGATGCAACACAATGCAAACTAATCTATGAGAATGAAAGATGCAAGCTATGCTATGAAAGGAAAATACAAGTGTTACAAATCCTCCTATTAAGCTATGTGAGATTAATCTATTGCATAAAGGAAATCTATACTAAAAATGCCATGATCATGCAACTATGATGTAAGAAAACAAGCTAAATGAAATGCAACAACAATGTCTTCAAAGCTTGAATGCAAGAATGTCTTTAAAGAGCCCCAAATGACCTAGAAAACCTGCAGCATAACATTAGCATAAAAACTTAAGATATAAAAATGAGGAAGAGAGCTCTTCTTTTATAGAGAATGAGAATCAATGAACGATCGAGATTAAGAGGCAAAAGACTTAATCAACGATGGAGAAAAATAGAAGCTTGATCCTTGTGCACAAATATCCTCCAATAGGAAAATAGGAGTTGACTTTAGTGTCCATATGAGACAAAAAGTATTTTTTCTCTTTTTATAAAATAAGAATAATGATTTATTTGTGCAACATAGGATAAGAAGAAAAGTGAGAATTTTTTATTTAAATAAAAGGGGAGGAAATTCCTTTTAATTAAATAAAGGCTTAAGATAAAATGATTTTATTATTTAATTAAAAGAGATTTTTAATTAATTAAAAGAGATTTATTAATTAATTAAAAGGGAGCATGTTCTCTTAATTAAATAAGATTTTTATTTTTTTTCTTTTAAATTAAATAAAGCTCAAACCTTAAGAAATATTGAATTGATTATGATTTGATCAAGGAAATTGATATAATTGAAAATGTTGATATTTGAAAATATTGATTTAGGGATTTGATAAATTGCAGAATGGGGGCCCAAAGTCTAGGCGACCATTTTAAGGTGCATACATTTGCCCCTCTTTGACTAATGTGTGATCATTTTAGGAACACATGCAGTCAAAGAAGAATTAAAATGTGAGATCGATTTGGGATCACAAAACAACCCAGATGTGTGTTCGCTGGATGAAAACACATCGGGACAAGCATAAGCATAAGCTGAAAGACAAGACCAACACCATCGCTGCTAGGTGCAAATCAAGCCTTAGACAAAACTATCATCATCGCTGCTAGGAAATAATCAAGTCTGAAAAATAGGAGATAAAAATTGAAAGACAAAATCACCACCATCGCTGCTAGGTGATAATCAAGTCTAAAAATAAGAATCTCAAGCTGAGCTGAATGATAAAACTAAATCAAAGATTAAAGCTGATAGGTACTACCCCCTCAAAATCGAAATTGAAATCAAATAGAGGAGAACAACAAATTGATAAACCTGATCAAGTCACAATAAATCATAATCGAAGGATGGAGCATGATAGGATAACCATCAAACAGTGAAGATATGCCCCAGGTTGACGAGGTTTGACTGAAAAAGATATAGGATAAAGATTAAGTCAAACCTCAGAGAGAGGAAGTGAAAGGGGTGAATGAAAGACTAGAAGTTTGAAAGACATGAAAAGGAAGAAATTCCATCAAAGATCGAAGAATTATGCCTCAAAAGGTTAGTCAACTATGTAGAAGAATGAGAAAGCTTGAAAATGCGACTCAGATTTCAATTTTGAGTCTGAAAGTGGATAAAAAATGATGTGATATGAAAGACCAGAAATGAAAGATATGATCAAGAAGAATCAGAAAATGAGCACAATTGATCAACTAGTCCGTAGATGATAAAAAGGAGAGCTCTCTCCATATGCAAGATCCAAAAACTAAATTATGATGAACCTAAAAATGCAAGCTACTATGAAAGTGGTTGACTTGCAAGGTTACAACACCAATAGACATCTAATAATCATCATCGAGCGTTATTGGTAGTGTCGTAAGATCATACAATGCACACTAGCATAACTATGTGGATATGAATATGATCTTTATCAGATAGAAATGTGGAAATCCCACCTACGCATCAAAGACATGGAGGTCAAGATGACTAATGCAGTGAGATTACCTAAGTTTGATATGGCGAGATTATGCTTGTATCAAGACACATGAAAGTCAGGATAACTAGAAGCATGCACTTGCAAAACAGTCAAGGATAATACCTTGTCAATCCATAGTGTCAAGTAAGACCAGCATAAATGCTCATGACAGTTAGGATCAACAAAATATACCCATAAGCAGATAAAGAAAGAAAAAATATTCTCATACCCTCAGTCTTCTAGCTATGCATCATCGAAAACTTCTTAGGGAGAGATCACTCATCAAAGAAATCCTCATAGACAGCACACAAAGAAAAATAAAGTCAACATATCTCAACAAGTTGATTGTCTAAGTGCGTGTGTGTGGGTCATAGAGTCAAACTTTGAGGATCAAATTTGTTAATGAGTGATATCGCATCATACTTAGACTGGTGGGTAAGACATCTGATAAGTGTTGAGAAACACTCAACACTAGGGTAGTGTTGAAAAACATAGTTTGGGGTGGTGTTGAAAAACACCTGTTTGAGAAATGCCCCAAGAGACAAATGCACCTAAAGGACCTATGCTAATAGGTATGCCCCCTAGACAAAAATAAAGACCAATTCCAGACCAAGTCAAATAAGGTCAAGGCATGATGGAGAAAGGTTCAGTGTCGAGGATGCATGCTAACAAATAGGAGTGCAAAAGCCTCAAGTAGCGCTTGTTTCCAAATTTTCACCACTTAGAATCTTTTTTCATTTTTTGATTTGTTTTCTTTTTTTGTATTTTTACTACCAAGGTGCCTGTTTCCAAGTTTTCACCAAGGCACTTTTTCTATTTTTAAAAAAAATTTTGTATTTTTTTTTAACTTTTTATACTTTTTAGGATTTTTTTAGCATCATATATCAATTTTTTTGGTATTTTTTTTCATGATCAATAAGTATGTACATAAGATGCCCCCAGATAGAATGGGCATCAAACTACCAAGCAAGGTCACATCCTGTGGTCCCAATGTCTAGCAAGGTGAGGGACAAGATGGATGAGAAAGCTGGTGGATAAGATGGAGGAAAGGAGAATGAAGGTGAACGGAAGGAAGAAATCCTCAAGGTCAAACTCCTCAAGAGTACCTAAGCTAGGGAAAATAATTATCATGTAAAACACATTTGGACAAGAAATGAAAGACTAGCATATGATAAGTCACAAAAGCGTAATGCAACAAAAGGAAAGGATGCAGTCCAAAGGAGTAGACATGTCAAGAGACTTCATAGCATTGTGTTTTACTCTTTTTTATTAGATCAAGATCAAAGGAGAAAAGGATAGCGAAAGGCTAGAATGAATGGAGGAAAACATGAATGAAATTAAAGCAAGATCATCATAAGATAGCTCACAAAATAGCCAAATGTTAGTGTATAGGTCAACATTGTCAAGATCAAAGAGAGAAGATGGAATAGATGAAATATGTAGAAGAAATACACATGATGTCTAATTGCTAGGTTTTCATCACGGTACTTATCCAAGGCGCCACAAGGGAGTGGTTTTCACCATAGGATGAATTTATTTCTCTTTACTTTTCTACCAAGGCGCCTGTTTCTAAGTTTTCACCAAGGCACATTTTCAATTTTTTTAATTTTTTTTTTAATTTTCTCATTTTTCTATTTTTTTTAATTTTATTTTTGGAAGAAGACAAGTTTTTAGATAATGCTCCTTGAAAGGATAAACCATGATATGCCAAGGATTCAAAATGATATGCTCAAAGATGTTGATAGGGAAAGGAAGATGGAAGAAAAATGGAGGATAAAGTTTTATGTAAAGTGAGTGAGGTTGGAAGATAGGAGGAATAGGCAAATGAGGAAAAAGGATAGAAGGTAGAAGGATAATGAATGGAAGGATTGTGAAAGGGTAGATCGAAAGGAAGGAAAGATCAACATCAACACACACCTTGAAGGGTGGCGAGAGGCTGGAGGAAACTTGAATGAAGGAATTCGTAAAGGAATATGGTGAATATTTAGCAGAGGTTGCGGTTTAGGTGCATGGAATTGAAGAATGTTTTTGGAAGAAGATGAAGTGGAAGCCTTTGGAAGCTTGAATGTCAATTTCACTTTTTGTTCAACATTAGACTCTTTCAAGAGAGACTTTGGAATCCATATAGCCGTAGTCTTTTCATTTCCTTTTGATAATTTAGAGAGAATATCTTGAATGATGGATTTTGGAACCCATACTTGTCTTGTAATTTTCTTCTTAGATATCTCTTTTGACTTTATGCCCCCATGTCAATTAGAGGAGATATGGTGATCTTCTTTTTTTGATGGATTCTTGTATTGTTTCTTTTTCTTGTATTGAACATTCAAGTTACTTCTAAAAGACTTGGGACTTATGGAGGAAGAAGGACAATATGACTGGTTTAGATGGGTGGGTGAATGAAAAGGATCCAAGGGTATGCATCTATGTTGATCTTGAGGAAAGATAGGAGATGGAGGGATGTAAGGACCCAAAATGGATGATGAATTAGGAGAGTTAGGAGGGGAAAGTGAAGGGACATAAGGACCCAATATGGAAGGAAGACATGAAGCCCTTAGTATTGGTGGAGGAGGTCTAAGGATGGACATAGAAGATGTAAAAGGATAATCAATAAGTTCATCAACATCTATATGACAACCAAGGACATCAGCATCTTTAGAGTGAGCATTAGGATTTTCAATAGGATCATGAACATCTTGAATAGGAGCAACTTCATTGATAGGATCATTCAAAGCTTGCAAAGACTTAGGAGGAGTAGAAAATGAAAGTGAACATGGAGTGGTGGAACAAGAAGATGGAAGACTTTGATCTTGACAAGGATCTTTGGATAGCATAGGTGGAGGATTTTTCTCTTGATTTTCAATAAGCTTAACATTGGAAGTAACAACACCATTTTCAATAACCTTAATGGAAGTATCATTTTCAAAAGGCACAAGTGTAGTAAGGTTATTTTTATTTTCAATAAGCTTAACGGTGTAAGTAGTAGCTTGATCTTGCTTAGGAGAAGATTTAAAACATGGTGGAATAAATGAGGAAGGGTGTAAAGGATCGAAAGAACCATGAAACGGATGAGAGATATCATGAAAAAGATTGGATGACATGGAGGGTTCTTGATCTTGATCTTTTTTTATATTCTTTTCTTCATCATTTTTAGAGTCCTCTTGACATGGAGCCACTTCTAAGGACAAGGAAGCATGTTAGAATCGCATGGAAGATTTTGGAATAGATGGTGAAGGACTAGCTGAAGTAGGCATTCTAGCGCATAAAGGATTAGGCTCTTTAGGTTTAGCATTATTGAAAGTATTTTCAGCCAAGTGAAGGTTAGCTTGAGTTTCTTTAAGAGATAGCCCTTGAGGATAACTATAGGGAACTGCATGAAAATCCTTAGGATCTTTGTTGGATGAAGGATTCGTGAAAGATTTGGAAGACTTGGAAGCTTTAGGAGATGTATGGGCATTGGATGAAGTAGAGGATGGAAGGGAACCATCACAAGACAAAGGTTTAGCATTAACATGATCTTGCTTGAGATTTTCATCTTTATTTTCAGCATGAGAGTTCTTAAAGGAAGAATTCTTATAGTATTGACATTTCAAATTGGCACGGTGCATTATATAGTCCTCAGTAGTAGTAGATGGATCATAATCAAGGTATTGTTCACTGAACTCATCAAAGTCTTTTTCAAAATCAGAATCATATGGATCACCATCACGATCTACCCAATAGGATGACCCTTTAGCAAGCACGAGCACATGACGAGGAGGACTCTTAGGAATAGAAGTTTCATAGGCATCACTACATTGTCCATCATCATTGTCATCATAGTCATCATAGGTGGGTGTGTCACTCTTTGTGGAAGAGACATCACAAGGACTATCACGTTGCTCTTTATGGTATGTCTTCTGAAGAGAAGGAAGATTCTTGGGAGAAGTAGAAGAAGAACGAGATTGTGAAGAAGAGGAATATAAAGACTTCATGGAAGAAGAAGATTTAGATAATGAGGAATTTGAATAATGTTTAGAAGAGTCATGATAAGATTTGGAAGATGAAGAATGTGAATAGTGTTTAGAAGAATTGTGATAAGATTTAGAAGATGAAGAATGATGAGAAGATTTAGAAGATGAAGAATATTTGGATGAGATCATGAGTATGATTCTAGCAAAAGCATCTGATTTAATTGATTTTTCTTTTATTTTTGTCATAAATTCATCACTCATGAAAATTTTGAAGGAACAACACTTTTCGAATACATCAATGAACTCAAGATCATCTATTCTTAATAAAGGTTCTAAAACCAGATAGTCAAGATTCATGGTTATAAAAGAGGAGGAATCAAGCATAGGAGCAACAAAAGAGATAAAATAGAAGAAAATAGACTAGATAATAAGAGGAAAAGAATCAAGAAGAAGAAGAATTTTTCATAGGAATAGAAGACTTCACAAGAACATGGGAAATGGAGAAGAAAGAAGAAGACTAAAAGTCATCTTGTGTAGTTGATACCATAACATTCATTGAGATGTTGAGCAACATGACAGCACCTAGGATCTGAGATCTAGACTGACCAAAGAAGACCAAGCTTCTAAGGAGAACTCACTACAGAAGGATGAAACTCAGTTTCAATATTTCAATTAGATTTTTAAAAAAAATTCACAATGATGATCAAGCACATAGAACAGCAACCAGGGAGTTCAAGAAAATAGTCTTCAAGCAATGGGCAAGAGACAAAGCAACCTTGCGCATGAACATAGATAGTGACTTAGTATTCTTTTCCCCAAAGACTCTACTTGTGTATGTTCTTAAAAATGTTTTAGCAGGCACATAGAACACAACAACACCTTAACACGATGTCTACAAGGATATACATGGCATTCTAAGAGGAGTCCTCGATATACGCAAGGTACGTGAGGCCCAAATCCGTAGATGAGAAGAATCTAAAATCACACAGCTAGGGGGAGATGGTAACCCAAATCTCCTCCTTCACTTCTCAAAGGTATAAAGTTCTTTGAGGCTTAGCCAAAAGTGATATCAAACTCAATTTCCAAGAGAGGTGTCTTTTGATTCACCACCCGCTATTTATACTCCGCCGAAACATGACAGTTAAGGTCATCCCTTGAGGTGGTGTGTCCCAAGCAGGCCTTCTAAAAATAAAATTAAGTAATTCACTATCAAAAGTATTTAAAGCACTAAAGCTGGAACACTTAACTCTTCAAGTAAATGTGAAATGAATCCAAAAGTAGAACATTTAACTCTTCAAGTGAATGTGAAGCGAGTCCAAAAGTGGAACATTTAACTCTTCAAATGAATGTGAAGTGAGTCCACAAGGTGGAACATTTAACTCCTCACACAAACTCAAAGTGAGTCCACACCTTAGAAAACTAATGAGATCAAGAAAGCATAAAAAGGGGGGAACTTTGTGGAACACTTAACGCTCTTTTCAAGTAGACCCATCCCCTATGTATGAATGCTGACCTTGCATCCAAAGGGCGGTAATGAGGGGCGATTATAAATAAGCGAGTCCAACACCCAATTTAGCTAACAAGATCAATCAAAAGTAATCTAAAGTTGCTTATCAATACTACTCACAAATGACAAAGGGTTGAATCAATGAAATATTTAACTTTCCAAGAAAACATAGAGTGAGTCCACAAAGTGGTGCATTTAACTCCCTATGTAAACAAGGAATGAATCCATGCTCTCAATCACTCAATGAGATATTTGATATTGGAACCAATAATTACTTAAAGTTTAAACACAAGCATTCACTTACACAAACTTGTATGAAAATAAATCTATGTCCATTCATTTCCCATTAAGAGCATCAATTGAAATGTGTTCTATGAAAGCATGTAAACACTCAAGCCAAACACATGAGAGGTTCAATTTTAATCTCAAAATCCAAATGTTTTAGAGATGGAACAAAGTACCTCAAGTCCAACACTTTGTTTTAAGCATTTTCCATGAAAGCAAGAGCACCTTCAAATGAAAAAGATAAGAAAAAAAGCAAACAAGATATGCAATGTATATACAACTTATGCAAACCCTAGAGTTAGATCTAAAAATCAATTTTTAAGAGCAATAATACCCAGCAAATAATCCAAATGATAACTCATATAATGCATTGAACAATGAAAAATAAGTGCATACCCATCACAAAATTTTATTTTTTTTGCATTTGACCTAGTCAACAAGATCTATTTTTTTGATATGATTTTGGACAAAAAAATGGAAATGCAAAACAGAGACCCCTACTAAAAAATAGAGAGCTTTTCAAAAATGTAAAAATTTTAGAAAAATCTCTTAATTTGTGCCCTAGAGACCCATTTTACCAAAATAGGCTAGTTTTTGTAAATCAATTATTTGAGCCACTATATTGCACCCAAATTCAAAACATAAAGAATGGACCCCCTATAGAATTTGAAGATATTTTTGAAAATGTAAAATTTTTTGAAACATATGCTAATTTGCACCGAAAATTAATTTTTTATGAAAAATCAAGAAAAAATTATAAAAAATAAAAAATACATCAGAAAATTCTAAATTTTTTATTGGAGCTTCTTTGATATGTCACCAATCTGCAAAAAATATTTCAGACCAAAAAACCAAGATTTTTGGGAGATATGATCAAATCTTTCAAAATCTATAATTTTCTGTCTCCAAACAAATCTGCACAAGGGTTAACTCCAAAAATAATAAAAAATTAGCATGTAAAAGTGGGTTGCCCCATGGTGGGTGCCAAAAATGTATGGTGAAAATGTGACCACACTTCTATGAATCCTTACATGCAAGAAAACTCAACAATGAGCCCTCACAAATTGATCCATAGCTCTTTATGTATGGAGTTGCAAGATTTGTAAAATTGCTCTCAGCTAGAGCTATAAACTCATGACCTTGCTAGTCAACCACACAATGAGAGATTCCAAATCAAAGACACGGGCAACAATACCAATATCTCCAATGAAATCAATATGGATGCAATGCAATGCAAACTAATCTATGAGAATGAAAGATGCAAGCTATGCTATGAAAGGAAAATACAAGTGTTACAAATCCTCCTATTAAGCTATGTGAGATTAATCTATTGCATAAAGGAAATCTATACTAAAAATGTCATGATCATGCAACTATGATGTAAGAAAACATGCTAAATGAAATGCAACAACAATGTCTTCAAAGCTTGAATGCAAGAATGTCTTCAAAGAGCTCCAAATGACCTAGAAAACCTGTAGCATAACATTAGCATAAAAACCTAAGATATGAAAATGAGGAAGAGAGCTCTTCTTTTATAGAGAATGAGAATCAATGGACGATCGAGATTAAGAGGCAAAAGACTTAATCAACGATGGAAAAAATAGAAGCTTGATCCTTGTGTACAAATATCCTCCAATAGGAAAATAGGAGTTGACTTTAGTGTCCATATGAGACAAAAAGTACTTTTTCCCTTTTTATAAAATAAGAATAATGCTTTATTTGTGCAACATAGGATAAGAAGAAAAGTGGGGATTTTTTATTTAAATAAAAAGGGAGGAAATTCCTTTTAATTAAATAAAGGCTTAGGATAAAGTGATTTTATTATTTAATTAAAAGAGATTTTTAATTAATTAAAAGTGATTATTAATTAATTAAAAGGGAGCATGTTCTCTTAATTAAATATGATTTTTATTTTTTTCTCTTTTAAATTAAATAAGGTTCAAACTTTAGGAAATATTGAATTGATTATGATTTGATCAAGGAAATAGATATAATTGAAAATGTTGATATTTGAAAATATCGATTCAGGGATTTGATAAATTGCAGAATGGGGGCCCAAAGTCTAGGTGACCATTTTAGGGTGCATATAGTTACAACAATTATAATTCACCAAGAGTCATCTCCATCAATGATTCAATTATAAATCAATCATTTACACGTTACTCTTCTTGGTCGGCTCCCAAATACTTCTTCACAAGAAAACACACCATAGATGATGTTAGCAATCACAAGAACATGTTGCAATCACAATGTAACTTTTTTGTGACATCTTTTGACATTTCCCAAGTGCTCATACCAAGATTCATCATCGCACAATAGTTCTATTCCAAACACGGTAACTAGGTCTAAGAATACTGTCTCTGTTCTTGCAACAAATCTTTACTAAAACAGTCATATCTCTATCCAATGATATAAACATCTATGGTCATAGGGATAAGCTCAACACACATTTTGAAACATATATCCAAGTTCCCAAGAGCTATGAAACCATACGTTGTCCGTACCACTCTCTATAGTCAACATGTCTGAACTATTCTGCAATTTTTTATCCTTATGACTGAATATATGTTGACATCAATGACAAAAATATTGAATCACAACAATTCCAACAAACTATTCATCAATTACACCTTGATCATCAAGAGAATAATAACATCTTTCCCTAGGATTAGGCTCATACTTGTATTTATGAATTCTATTAGGAAATCTAGAGGAAAAATGCCCTACTTTACCACAAGAAAAATATTTAAAAGAGATTTTTCCTTTATACTTATTGGTAGCAGGGGCTCTATACTTTATTTTCTTTCTAAACTTTGCTTCTAGTTGTTCAAACTCTCTGTTGGAGCTCTAAATTCTAGCAAAATTTAGAGTTCCATATGTGGTAAAAAACCCTAAAATAGCCTCCTAAATTTCATGTACAATAAGTAAAATTCTCATGAGGGAACGTTTGTAACCAATAAATGAGTATATTCATTCACTTTCAACCCCTACAATCAAATTTGATAGACATCTCAAGCACCAAATTATTAGGGTGTGCATATGTTTTATACTTTACAATACAAAATCATTTCAAGTAGCCCCTTTTGTGACATGATATTTCCATACCTAAGAAACCCAATAATCAATCCATTTCCTCCTGTGTATTATATATATCATAATGTACCCCTGTGCCAATTTTCATGGTCTCATTATGCCATTTTCTATTTTTCCCAAGATCATTTTGTTCATAATTTATTCAAAGTTTTCCTGCACGTGAAATCAATCTGGGTAGCCCTTTTCATAAAATAATATCTTGCATTTTAACGAATCCTATGGTAAAGTAATTCATCCTTACACTTGTTGGTATTGCAAAGATACCTCGTGAAAAGTCCCAAGCCTACAAGAGCTCATTTGATGTTTTTCCTTAGCTAAGACAAATTGCAGTTTAGATGAGTTTGTCATTTGCAGAGTGAAGAAAGTAATTAGAATCTCTCTTTGGAATTTCTATTTATTCATTGGATAAATGTCACAATAAATGAATTTGTCTTAATAAATCTTTATATTAAGGAGTAATGGTGTGCTGGATTGTAGAGCCTCAACAGTTGATTCAATATAATTTTAGGAAGGGAAGAAAGGGTAGTTTTCACTAGATCATTGGTTCAATTTCCCAGACGGAGGCTTTCTTCGATGATAAATATTTTTCATCTCTGGATAGACTTCTCAGAACTCCTCATTCCAGTGCATTCTCTGATTAGATGACTAGAAGCATATAAATTTCCAAGACCCTGCGTGGATATTTGATCAACTTTCCAAAATGAGTTAGGATGCAAATTTATTCAGTTTTGTAATGTTTCAACATACCACAATTTACATTATTTAAATCATTTGATTTGAATAATCTTGAATAAAAAGGTTGAGTCAAATCATTGTAAATGATTTAATTTATTAAATGGAAAAATATGAAGTTGAAGGATTAAGCAAAATTGGAGAGGGGCCACATTAAAGAAAGAAAATACTCATGGGCAAGACATTACACTATTAGAAGTGAAATGTGGTGGCGGTGGCCCTCAAATGATAAATAAATCCATCAATAAAACATTGGGCATCTACAAAACAAAAAGGTGTTTTCATCAAAAGCTGAGTTTTACCAAAATAAAAATGGAGTTGCTCTAAGATCATTTCACAAGGGGCATACATTAGGGTTTAGGGATTCCTCTTTATCAACTCAGATAGGAAGGAGAGTCGCTGGAGCTTAGAACCATAGAGTAATTTGTGCACAACTCATATGAGATTACAACCACTAAGGTCAGAAAGATTTTAGTAGCTACATGAATTGAGACAATTGGTTGTATGGGGAAAAGAAAGAAATGTGAATTGGATAGTACACTTGAAGAAGAGAATAATTGATGAGGAGAGTAATTAAAATATTTATGGAGGCATAGACATGACTGTTTATGGTCTTGCTACACACAGTGGTGCGTAACACATGAGATAAATTTGTTAAAAGAACTTAGACCTTTATGGAAGATAAAATAATTGAAGAATATTAGTCAGTTTTGTCTGTCGGCTTGGGTCCATTAGTTAAAGACTACATCATCCCCTCTTCTTCCTTTGCAGTAGATGACTCTTGGAATTGGAAATATTTCTCATGCTTAGGGGTTGACCCTCAAGAACTAAGTTCTTTAAAAGAAATTCTGAAGGGCAGATCTTTCTTTCTCAAACATGGGAGGGACGAAATCATATGGAATGGGTCTAAAAATAGAATTTACAATGTGAAGGATGGATACAAAATCATGTCGGGTCCTCTTCAAAAATTAGTCACAATCCTGACACAATTATGTTGGAATAAGGTTTGTCTCCCGAAAGTAGGAGTTTTCATGTGGGCAGCATCTCAAGGTAGGATCTTGACAGTAGATAGGTTTTTAAAAATGGGATATTTGGGTCCATCTAGATGTTCTCTTTACCTCAATAACGAAGAGGATTACAATCATTTGTTGTTAACATGTCCCTTTGCCAAAAAATGCTGGAATTGGTTGTGTTTGAAATTAAATTGGTCCTCTACTCTTTCCCAAGAAATCTAGTCTCATTTACTATCATGGCCCACACTTTATGAAGAAAGCTTATGTGGTAATCTTTGGATCATCTCTCCTTCCATCTTAATATGGGAGATCTGGAAAGAGAGAAATAGGAGGCTTTTCCAGGACAAAGCTATGGAAATTGAGTCTGTTCTTAATAAAATTGAGGCAGCAATAGTGGAGATCATGAATTCCCAGATTCAATCTCAGTCAACCAGACAAAAGTTCTATACTAGTTGGGATGATCAGATGATCAAATGCTGGCATGGTCTCAAAACTCCGACCACCATTAGCAGAGGTTGCAAAACTAACCAATTTCAAAGAATGTCTTGTGTTTGAAAGACTCCTTCCCTGGGTTGGTTCAAGCTTAATTTTGATGGTGCCTCAAAGGGTAATCCAGGTCCTTTAGGTGCGGGCTGCATCATTCATTCTTCAGAAGGGAAGATTTTAGCAAAATTGGCTATTCCTCTAGAACTAGACACTAATAATATGGTTGAACTCAAAGCACTACTTCATGGGTTAGCTCTGGCTAAGGAATTAGGATTGAATAGAGTGGAAATCGAGGGAGACTCAATGATTGTGATAAATGCAGTCAGGACAAGGGCAATATCTAATTGGAGATTCCAAGCGTCTTTGGAAATTATTTTAAATCTAATTAGCAAATTTGAATCCACAATGGCTAACCACATTTTCTGTGAGGTAAATTCCAAAGCAGATGAATTAGCAAGTTTAGCAGCCAGTGGTACATACATCAAATCAATCACATCTGATGACTAGCCCATCCTCACATAACTTAGTTCATCACCGTTTCCTTGCAAATGGTCTCCAGCTTCTTTATTGGCATAAAACCCAAGATCTGTGGTAATTCTCCTGGCCCAGATTCCTCAGATGCTAATAAAGAGGAGGTGAAGGAATCTATGGATGCTTCAGGGGAAGATGCAGAGGAAGTTTCTGAAGCAGACGAGGATGAGGTTACCACTAGGGGTGAGACTGACGATGAGGATTCTAATGTTGAGGAAGAAGATGTAGTGGATATAATGGATCAGGGAAACATGTCCTCTTCCTAGGAGGAGGGTGATGATGTCCATGAATCCTCAACCGAGAGCTCAGAACGGGACTCCTCTTCACCATCGGACTAGTTCTGGTGCAATTTTCCTCTCAGGAACTTGTAATTTTTGCATTAATATAGATATTTATGGTTAATATCAGCATTTGGCTCTTGTTTAAACTGGGCTGGTGAAGTTTTGAAAGGATTTTGAAATGGTGTTGAGCATTGTTGCTCCATATTTGTTGCACCTTCAATTTCTAAGATCATAATCGTATTTCTTTTGATCTTAAAACTCTTTATGTTGATTATATATTAAATATATTAATATAAATCTGGCTTTGGCCCTTTACTGACCAAAAAAAAAAATCAAAGAATACTTAGGAGAAATGTGATCTCAGGGTATTTGCCTATGCACAAAATGAATTTTATGGAAAGGATTCTAAACAAATTCAATGGGTAGCTATAAAACTGATTGGTTCCATTTGTGCCAAAGCAAATTCAGTGAGAAAGTCATTTTTTTTTAAGCTAATGATATTGGCAGATGTAATGCCAAAATTCACTGCCTTTGTTGTTATTCTCTTGCCTGTGCTTGATTGAAACCTCATAACATATATGTACAACAACCATTAAGATAAAAAATGAACCAACACATGGATTGTTGTTGCTAGATAAGGACCATTATTAATGTGTCACACTTCTTCGAAACCTTCAGTGGTATGAGACAAGAGTAGCAATGGGCAAATTGATGAAGTGTCAATTCAATGAGACATTTTGAAGCAGAACCAAAATTAAAATCAATGAGATGAAACTTAACCCTAGGTAGTTTTTTGTAGGAAAATATAAACTATAAATGTTGGTTTTAATCTCTAAATGGCTATGCAGACCATTGGCCTTGCCTTGGAAGCCATTTTTAAAAAGTTTTGGCTCTCTTTGGAGTGTCTGGAAGCTAATAAATTTATTAATTACGGGCTTCACTTTCTACATAGTCATTCAAACTCAAATGGGAGAAAGGATAATCAGTAGAAGGTGGCAAAATTTGTCTAACAATTTGTAACAATAATATGATCAAAATGAGAGTGGAACTTGTGGGATAGGATTTGTAAAATAACTCATTTGAAGACAGATTGCAAAACATGAAATAAATTGCACAATTTTTAAAATTGGCTTAAGCCACTAGTTGATGAATGTTTGCCCAATATAAATGTTCATACCACAATTTTGAAGATTTTAACAGATTTACCCATAGATGTTGAACCATGTGAAGAAAGAATCATCCAAAGTTTCTTTGGACACCATCAAAGGAAAAATGATAAATATACAAATGATTACAACAACCCTAACCCTAAAGTCATCTAACTTTCAAAATGTACTCCTAATAATGGAGAGTCTTCCCTATGAGATTCATCAACAAAAGTTATACTGACATATCGTGCTCAAAATAATTTTTAATTTTTCATCGATGAGAATAAGGTGGTGGCCCACCGAAAAAATACTTGAAGGGAATGAAAAAATTGAAATATTTCTAATGTCGTGTTAAGCTCTAATATCAAGGAAACCACAATACTAAGGTTTTATTACAGGAGATCAAGATTTGCTCATTAAGGAAAATACAAAAGATTTCTAGAAAGAGAAATCTAAGAAGGGAAAATAAAATAAAGATAACATTATGGAATAAATTATTTTCAAGGGTTAATTTATTTCTATGTGAATAAAATAATTCAAGGAGGAATAATATTCAATATGAATGTTATTTTGTGACAACTAAAACTAATTGTCACAAATGACAAAATAAAGTTAATTCTCTAAAGAGAAAAAAATATTTAAAAGGTAGATTGAAGAATAAATTTATTCCACAATACATGGGTGATCCCACGAAGCTGTGTCCCACTTTTAGGGACGAACAAAATCGTGAAGTTGTGGAAATTTTTTTGTTGGGTGCCTTCGTATGAAGTAAATACTTCGCGCAAAGTGGTGGACCCACTTCACATGAAGTACCCCAAACAAGGGTCTTCGTGCAAAGACCCCTACGAGGGGGTCTTCGTGTGAAAAGGGGCTTCGCACAAAGCCCCTTTGGACCGGATTTTTTATAAATTTCTGGCATTTTTTATTTTTTAATATCATTATCACTGTCACTGTTTGCGGACCCCAGGCCTTATAGCGAAGTACCTCAGCACGCCAGCATGCCAACGCCTCCCGAGCTTCTTCAATGTCTTCAGATTGTTAGCAATATCAGGTACACACATTTTTCTCATTTTTTATTGTAAATAATATGTTTTATATTTATTTTAGTTAGTTATTTCTTTTAAATAATTTTTTATTTGTAGAAATGTTAGAAATTTGTAGTTAAATATTATCTAATATGTTAGAAATTAATAGTAGAATGTTAGAAAATTGTAATTAAATATTAGAAAATGATAGAAATATTAAAAATCGTAGTATAAATGTTAGAATATGTTAGAAAATGGTAGAAAAATGTAGTAGTTTGTTAGCAACTGTTAGAAAATATTTACAAAACATTAGAAATCGTAGTAGAAATGTTAGAAAACATTAAGATTAAAGTTAGAAAATGTTAAATTTTAAGTTTAAAGTTAGAAATGTTAGAAAATGTTAAATTTTAAGTTTAAAGTTGTAAATATTAGGAATCTCTCTCTCTCTCACACATGTACACGCATTTTTAGTAAATATTAAAGTTAGTTATTTATTTTAAATACTTTTTAGTTTGTAAAAATCTTAGAAAATTGTAGTTAAATTTTTTAAAATGATCTAGTAGTATGTTAGAAAATGTTAAAAAATTGTAGTACAGTAAGTTTTTAGGACCCTTATTCCTCCCTTACGACATGTTAAGACACTTAGGATCCCTTAGGAATCTCAAGATCTTATAATACATATTAGGATGTCCTATAACCCATTGATGTACATGTTAGGTTCCATTAATACATGCAAGGACTCATTGTTTCCCTCAAGGCTCCTTAAGACATTCTAGGATGAATTAATGTAACCTATGATCTCTTAGGACCTATTATGAGGCCTACAACCCCTTAAAACATTCTACAACCATTATGTATCTCCTATGACATCTTACTTGACACATAGGACCCCTTAGGACCCATACGACCCATTATTATATCTTAAAATGTCTTAGGACACATTCATCTATCTTAGCTTTTGTTAATACATATGTGAACCCATCGTTGCCCGCAAGAACCCTTAAGACATACTAGTATCAATTAATGTAACCTAAGATCCCTTAGACCACTTATCACATCTACGACCCATTAACATTGTTGGACCATTATACATCCCTTATGACATTTTAAGACATATATGTCCCATTCAGATCATCAAGACCCATTAACATATCTTAGGTTGTCTTAGGACACATTTATGTATCTTAGATTCAATTAATATCATACAAGGATCCACTAATGAAATGTAGGACCCCTTAGGACCTCTTATGTTACCCCTGACCCCTTAAGAAACTCTACCTGACCCTTATCCATCCCTTACATTATCTTAAGACACATCTAGGATTCATTGTTACCCACGACCCCTTAAGACACTCTAGGACCACTTATTGCACCTATGACCCATTAACATTCTAGGACTCTTATCTGGATCCCTTAAGACCTCTTATGTTACATACAACCCCTTAAGACACTCTACGACCCTTATCTATACCTTAGGACCTCTTATGTTACCCACGACCCCTTAAGACACTCTAGGACCACTTATTGCACTTACGACTCATTAACATTCTAGGACTCTTATCTAGATCCCTTATGAAATCTTAAAACAAATATGAAACCTTAGGACCCCCAAGACCCATTAAAGAATCTTAGGATGTCCTAGGACCACTTAGACCACTTATCACATCTACGACCCATTAATATTATTGGACCATTATACATCCCTTACGATATTTTAAGATATATATGACCCATTCAGATCTTGAAGACCCATTAACATATCTTAGGTTGTCCTATGACACATTTATGTATCTTATATTCAATTAATACATACAAGGATCCACTAATGTAACCTAGGACCCCTTAGGACCTTTTATGTTACCCGCAACCCCTTAAGACACTCTATGACTCTTATCTTTACCTTAGGACCTCTTATGTTACCCACGACCCCTTAAGACACTCTAGGACCCTTATCTATAGCTTATGACATCTTATGTTACCCATGACCCCTTAAGAAACTCTATCTTATGACATCTTATCTGGATCCCTTATGAAATCTTAAAACAAATATGAAACCTTAGGACCCCCAAGACCCATTAAAGAATCTTAGGATGTCATAGGACCACTTAGAGCACTTATCACATCTACAACTCCTTAATATTATGTTAGCCATGACCCCTTAAGACACTCTAGGACTCTTATCTATACCTTAGGACCTCTTATGTTATCCACGAACCCTTAAGACAATCTAGGACCACTCATGTTACCCACAACCCCTTAAGACACTCTATGACTCTTATCTATACGTTAGGACCTCTTATGTTACCCACAACCTCTTAAGACACTCTAGGTCATATTAGGTCATATTAGGAAACAAGGTATGTCTAAGTTGTTTCTCTACTTAAAGACCTAACTAAACCTATTAGGACCAAGTAGACCTAACTAGGAGACCTAACTAGGACCTATTAGGATCAATTAGACCTATTAGGACCACTTAAGACCTATTTCCCAAATTTTGTTTCATTCTTTACATATTTGTAACTCTTGCAATTTACCATCTTTGTTACATCAGTATTTTCATTTTTCAAAGGAAAAAGAGAAATCGGCACATGTTTGGCATATTCCTTTTATGTAATTTATTTGTCCAGCTACATCATCTCTTTTGTCACATAAAATAGATGAGATGAACTCACTTTGTCTAGTAGGAGGAGCCTTCTTAAAACCATAAGTGTCTTCTACAAACTTTCAAAAAACCTGATAGTGGAGATCAAATTCAATATGATAACAACAACAACAAGTTTCAAACACTTTGTTTGTCCTGATATAATATGGCCTCAATATTTCAAACAATGTTTGCCCAATCTTTATATTAGGATTTGAACTACAAAATAACACATACATTTCATGTTGTGTTGTGTCCAACCAATGTTTCATATGATATTCATATTGATTAGCTGAAATTCTATGTCTGATAACATCTCTAGTGTTTGATGAAGGACATGTATTATCATTCCAAAATGATGTGACCAAATTTTTTGTTCCTTCATCAATCCTATCAGAACGAGGAGCTCTACACATGATTTCCCAATTGCCTTCTAAGGTGCTATCATCCAAAAGTATTCACCTATTAACATATCATGATATTATTTTCCTATTAAAACCAAACTGAGATGAAACTGAAGATATCCATCTTTTTTGTCCCATAGTGTTACCTACAATGGATGTCAACATAACTTTTCTTGTAATGGACTTATCTATACTTTGAGATCGCTTCCCTAGCTGGTTCAAACCTTTCTTAAGATTTTCAATCATATCAGTTTGCATGTCAACAACTTTTCTCTTCTTTGATGATGTGTCTATACCCAATAATTTTAATGCCCCTTCCAACTTTTTGTTTATAAGTATAAGTGAAAGCAATTGAGCTTGTTCAAGTGTTTCAAAATCATCAAATTTACCCAATATTTCTCTTGCTATCATATTCATTGATCTCTTCTTAGCAAGACTTAAGTGTTGAACATTAGCAAGTGATCTCAAATTGTCCACATCCATTGTAAGTAAATGATCTAAGTTTCTATAATTAATATTTTTCTTTACAGTTTGAGCTAAATTTGAAAGTTCATCCATACCAGTAGGAGCACATTATATTGACCCTTCTCCAACATCAATTGTTTGAGCTTCCATAGGGAGTAATCCCGACCCTTCTTCAATGTGCAATTCTTCGACTTGACTTGACCCTCCTACTTCAACTTGTCTTTCAACTTCTTTAGTTTTATGATAATATGACAATGCAGCTTCATGATTTCTTTGTTCATTACTGGGTGACCTTTTTCTAAAAGATTTACTTTGTCTTCCCTTCTTGTTCCCCATTTCTTCGAGCTCCAAAAAATGTCTTCCACAAGATCGTCAACAAAAATTTTCTTCTTCAAAAAATACTTTAATCTAATATTTTTCCTCTCCAAAATTATGCCTTTGAAAAAATAAAAATACCAAACCTCCTTCAAAAAATGCCTTCAATAATAGAAAATGTGAATTTATTAATTGCAATTCGATATAAAATAGAAATCAAATGTTTTACTTTTATACTATTCTAAATTTTTTTACAAAATAATTTTATGAGCCGACTTCGCTCGAAGTAGATACTTCGTGCAAATTACCCAAGAAAAAATTTTGACAGGTGTCTTTTTGCTGGGATTTTCACTTGAGAGGCTTCATGCGAAGGGTCTTCGCAAAAAGACCCTCAAGTGTCTTTGTGCAAAGGGGGTCTTCGCATGAAGACCCCAAAACTAAAATTTTGCCCTCAGAAAACAACTAAACTTCAAAAAATGGTCTTTCGGGGCCTGAAACAAGGACTAAACAAGATGCTTTTTTCAAATAAATGATGTCAAATGATGCTATTTGGAACAAGCTTTCTAATGAATATAATTTTAATACATATTGAGTTCATTATCACTTTTAAATATTACTTTAACTAAACATAGGTTGTTTGGTCATTCAACAACCTGTCTCTTCAAGACTTCAGGAAAAATAGTAAATTATAAAAAATATGTAGGAAAAGTGTATTTGTGTTACCTTTCTATGAAAAAAAGAAAAAATGAATTTTGATATACACAAATCAAGTTAGAGTGATCCAAGTGACCTTATGTCTAAATTATAGTTACTGTCACTTTAAAACTTAATAAACTATGAAATATTGATAAAAAATGAATAAAACCAATTGCATAATTTAGATATTGAAGTTAAAAATATAATCTCGAAAGAATTACATCGTTATCATATTTTTTTTAAAAATTATGTTGATCCAAGTGACAGTAACTCCTTAAAAACATAATTTTTTCACGCAAACCACTTTTCGAAGGAGAAGGAAAAATGAATTTAAATGATTTTTTTAAAAAAAAAATTTAGAAATGAGAAAAAAAATTCTAAAAGACTCTAGTTTATATCATCTTCAAATTCCTAATAGTTTTGCAGCAACAGATGTTCGAAAGTGAAGTTTTTTCTCAGAATGTTGAACTCTATGTCAAAGTTGGCCAAAAAGTGGGACTCACTATTGTGAGACCGCTCACATAGGACATATTTATCAAATGATTGACAAAAAAGAGAATTAAAGTGTTGGAAAATGTAGCTAAGACCAAAAGGCACATTATTAAAATAATTAATTATTTTATGTTTTAGGGTTTTTGAATGATTAATTATTCATTCCCAAAGGTTGTAATGGTTTGAAGTTCTCCCTTGTATTTATAAAAGGGAAATCAAGACCATAGGAAAAGAGAGATCATAAGCAATAATACCATCACAATGTAAATAATTTATGTAAACATACATTTTAATATTAATAAAAGCTAGTATTTTATTTTTTGTCAAACTTGCGGATTAAGTTTTTTAAATTGATCAGTTCCCTCGTGATTTTTGTTTTAAAAGAAAACAGAAGCTACCCTAGTCATAATGTAGGGAGATTATTTCTATTACATTGTAGTTTGATCATCAGAATTTATATAGTTGTCATATTGATTCTATCTTATTGGTCTTTCCCCAGTAAAATTTAAATTCAATAAGACTAATTGCAGCATGATCAGATAATTGAAAACATAGAGGTCAGGATAGTTGACAGACAAATTCAAGGGGTGGAAGTAAAAATTATATCGTGAGGTTTATACATAGGATCAAGGAGTAAGTTTGACTTTGTTGCCCAACAGGAAGAAGGCATTGGTCTATAGTTATAATGAAGCTTTTGTTAGAAAGAATAATCATATAAGCAATAAAATATTAAATAATCAAAACCAAAAACACAAATCAAACAATTGAAGAATTCAGGCAATAGTTGTGAATCACACAATCAGATCTTCCTCAAGACACTAATGCCATCTTGAGAGATCATATAGAGTTCTAATATAGTTTTAAGTTCAATCTGCTATAAAAAAACTTTAACTCGGAGAAATGGTTAAAGTATAGGCCTACCCACCTTGGTTTTGCAGAGCCTAAAGTGTAGAGGAATAGAATCATATTGATCATTCTCATTAGTTGGCTGAATTATTTAGAAGATTTGAGCATTGAGTTAGGCGTTCTCTTAGAATTTTCCAATCTGTTGATTTGGGAGCCAACACTCTCTATCTTCTTCTTTAATCTCCTTGAGCTATTTTTCCCATCTTGTCATCCTCCTTGCAAGTCTATCAATATGATCTGATCTTTTCATGTTCTTCTTGGTCACTATGGCTTTGAATGTTGTTTCACTCTTAGGTAGTGCACCACCTAATGCACTTACCTCAAACTCTATAAGCTTTCCAACAATCTTTTCTCTTGTCACTAGTACATTTGGGCCATTTTTTCGACGGTCGTTCGTCAGAATTCTGACAATATGTCATCGGACTATCGACATTGGAGGTTGTCAAAAACTTTGCATCAGAAATTCTGGCACTGCTCACCTGCATCAAAATTTCATCTTCAACATCATCGCAAAATTGAGAGGATGTTCAACTGAGAATGTTGTATGATCAATGGTTAATGTGTCGGTGAAATTTTCACCATCGGCAAAATTTTGACACATGTCGTTGCAATTATAACATCATTACGAAGGTGCACGATGGACGACCACACTATCAAACACACAACATCAACGTCTATTGTGCAATTTGTCTCTATCATAATGCCGACAACCCCCATGCACTATAGGGTGAACCCACAATAGTGGATAACAATTTTTTGGAGGAAGCAATTCCTCCTAAAATTCATAGAGCGAGGGGATTTAGTTAGGTACTTTCAATAGAAAATACCCAAAACTTTCAATCGTAATTAACTTACTTTCAATCAAAAGTATGAAATTTTGTACTTTTGATCAAAAGTATTATAATTGATTTCAATCAAAACTAAGTATATTTTGATCGAAAGTAAGTTCTTAAGATTTTGGTGGGGTTTTAACCTTGCCAAAACCATCATTTTAACAATTGCAGCATGGGTTTCAGCGAAGCGAAAAGTGGGGCATCTGACTTTCAAATGCCATTTTCAAAGCTATTTCACTATGTATACCTTCTCATTTTACATTATTTATTATTTTTAATCTATATATATTCATGTATATATGTATATATATATGTATATATATATATATATATGTATGTGTGTGTGTGTGTATATATATGTACACACACACATATATGTATATATACGTATATACATGTATATATGTGTGTGTGTGTGTGTATACATACATATATATGTGTGTATGTATATATATAGACATTTATATGTGTGTGTACATGTAGTACATATATATGTATACATGTATATACATATGGATATGTACATGTATATATATGCATGTATAGATGCATATATATATATATATATATATATATATACATGTGTGTGTATATATATATATACATGTGTATATGTACATATGCATGTATATATGTGTATATATATATATATATATATATATATGCGCATCTATATGTATGTGTATATATATGTATACATATATATGTGCATGTATACACACATGTATATGCACATGTACATATATATGTGTGTGTATCATATATACATACATATATGTATGGATATATGCATGTGCAACATGTATATGTGTGTGTGTGTGTGTGTGTGTGTGTGTGTGTGTATGTATATGTATATGTATATATACCTACATGTAGTACCCCGCCCCTAGTTTGATTTTATAAATGTTATGATTACTTTAGGATGATAGATTATATGTTAGGAAATCATTGATGTTTATGATTTTAATGACTCCATACTTGCATGTGTATGGTTGATGTGTTTGTTTTATATTTCTATTTGACATGCCTGATGTGGTTGAGGGACGGAGTCATAGTTACTTGCTTGCGAGATCCACATGATCGGTTGATCCCCGCCATTGTCTGTTATATATTTATATATGTATGTACATGCGGGTGTTGTATGCAGGTTTGTAGATACTGGGCATCGACTTCCTTGAATTGTCAGGATGAGCATGCCCTATCGCTAATCTCAATGGTAAAAGAGGGGAGATAATATTCAGTTCCAAATCCAATTTTAAGCCATATTATTGTCCTAAAATAGTGGACGCGATTTTGTTATTCGTACCCTTCCTAAACTCATTTAGTTGATGTGAGTTTATAACCCTGTCCTTGCCTATGAATGTGGGTCTTTAGGTCCTTTTGATGCTTTTGATTTTGGTGCTTGGCGTGTTTTCTATAATTAGATTATTTAATTTGATTAAATAGTGCAATTTTTAATAAATGGAATATTTTCTATTTTTAGCCATGAGAGATTATTTAATTAATTAGAAATTAATTTAATGCAAATGTTAAGTTAGTTTATTATGTGGTAGAAGTATTTAATTAATGAGAATTAATTAAATATCTTCACTTTAAAAATTATTTAATTGCAAATCTAACATTTGATTAATTGAAATGTATTTATTAATTTGAGTGTTAATTGAGCATGTGGGAATTTAGTTTTTTTTTTTTTATCGGTAAAAGGCCGAAGCCCTAAATTTTATTAATATTTAAATTAATTAATTTTACAAAATAACCCCGCTCAATGCAGGCGCTGGTAGGAAAGAGTGAGGTCGAGAAATGTTTTATTTTATTTTAATTGAATGCATTAAAGTTGCACAATCAGTAATTGTTTAAATTAAATTAAAAGCATTAGTTAATTTTGGTTAAGTGTCCTCAACAAAAGGCAAAGTGAAATTAGACTTGAGTTCAATTGAAATCGAACTGCAAATCAAAGTCTAAATTCATGCAAGCCCTTTTGGGATGTTGATTTAAGTAATTTTTTTATTTTTAAAGTTGAGTTCATCTTATTTTTTAGAGTTGCATTCTTTTAGCTCTAGTATTCGGGTTTTCTATATAAGGGAGCTAAGAGACCATTTAGAAAGGGAATTCAATCAGGTTTTGAAGGATTCTCTCTTGGAAGATTTTTGGAGGATTAAAATTTTGGTATTTTTGTAAGCTCTGGATATTCAAGATTTGGAATTGATTTTTGATTAGCTTTGTGTATTAAGGTATGGTTTTAAAATCTTTAAAAATTTTCTGTTAAAATCATTGTCTTCTTCATGTTTGATTAGATCTTGTGTGTAGATGAGTGTTTGTTGAAAAGATGTGTTTATTTGATAATCATGAATGCTAGGGAATCATTTGGAAGGAAAATTTGATTAAAGTTTTCTTTAAGAGTTTTTCTTTGAATTATTCTCAATTATGACCTTATATGATTTTGAGTATTTTGAAAGAGTTAGTTTTTAGAGAAAATGCATGCTTTTGAAATAGATATATTCAGTTGCATGTTATCTAGAAAAGATATTTTCAGTTGCATGCTATTTAATGAAGCTATATTTAGTTGCATGTTATTTAATGAAGATATATATTCAGTTGCATGTTATTTATGAAAGATATATTCAGTTGCATGTTATTTAGAAAAGATATATTCAGTTGCATGTTATTTATGACAGATATTTTCAGTTGCATATTATTTAATGAAGATATATTCAGTTGCATGTTATTTATGAAAGATATATTCAGTTGCATGTTATTTGAGGAAGATATATTCGGTTGCATGTTATTTAAAAAAGATATATTCAGTTGCATGTTATTTAATGAAGATGAATTTAGTTGCATATTATTTAATGAAGATATATATAGTTGCATGTTATTTATGAAAGATATATTCAGTTGCATATTATTTGAAGAAGATATATTTAGTTGCATGTTATCTAGGAAAGATATATTCAGTTGCATGTTATTTATGAAAGATATATCTAGTTGCATGTTCAGTTGCATGTAGTGGTATTCTATTTTTAGAAATTCTATTTTGAGAAATAAATAAAATTCATACATGAGAATTCTTATAGAATAACAAAAATAAGAAGAATTACGCTATATAATTAAATATTATTTTTATGAGAATTTCATAATGATGTGTTTATTATTGGAGTTTGGTTTCTTTTCTTGATTACTAGTATGGGTAGCATTAATTTAGCTTTTAGGAGATGTAATTCTAGAGGCGGGGTTTTGGTTGTTTAATCTATCATGTTTGTTTACCTTGCATATTATGTTGTGTCGGTGAACTTGTTCTATGACGATTCTAGCTTTGCATGTTTCTGTCATCTTTGGATCTAGTTATTGAGATTTATGAGTTGTGTTAACTCAAAGTTACTCTTGATCTTGTGAAGCCCTAGGGTAGGTTATCTGAGTGTATAGCGGGAAGTGGCTTGTAATTGGTGTCGGAGCCCGAAAGTGGCTACCAGGAGATCTTATTACAAGTAGCTTAATAAGTGATAATTAATAAACATTGAGAATTTTAAAATGAACCTAATAAGATGTTATGTGCCTCGCCCATGCTTGAGTTCCTGATTGAGTTTGACTAGGATGGGAGTGAGAGGATTCTTGCTGCCTTTGTGGACTGGATATGGCATAGGTAGTACTTTGTCTACACGAAAGGTTACTATAACCACATAGAGTCACTAGGGCACGGGGTCTGAAGAGACTACCAGGATAACCCTAGAGTTGGCTTGTGTGATGACACTTCCTGTATACATCTTAGGTTTCCTATGTGTATTGGTTGCTGCTGGTGAGAGTATGTTATACCTTGTTGTACTTTTTGTACCTTTGAGTTAGAAGCTTTCATGACCTCTTCCTTGGTTGTTGTTATTGTTTGTTATCCGAGTGGGATCTGATGTTATCTCCTCAACACAGTGGGAGTGGACTGTTTAAGTTCATGAGGTTGGGTGGTAGTGATTCTTTTACCATTTGAGATTTCAACGTTCATGCACTGAGGTTGGATGATCCATGAGGCAGTCTTTCCTTCTTGATCTTCATTGATGAAGATGTGTTCTTGTTCTTCTTCTTTTTGTGATCTTGTATCATTGTATCAGATTTTTAGTAATGTCATGTTGTACTTATTTTCAGTTATTGTATTACATACCCTGCGACATGTGCAATGGATGCAAATTATTATGGTTACCTTATGGTGCTAATTATATTTATGTTATCATGTATATGATGTCGTATTTATCCTTTAGTTGTATTCTTGGGATTCATAATTTTATCTTATCTAAATTAATTGATTATTAATTCTTTCGTAATCTACGTCAAGGAACCCTTGAGAGTTGTAACCTATGTTAGTTGTTTATTGCTTTGTCTTGCTTCCGCATTGTAAAACTTTGATGTTAGTGATTGTTAACAAACAAAAAAAAATTGTTCTGCAAACTTAGTTGCATGTTTAGGTTAAGTTCTCTTGGGTTCCCTAGCAAGGAATTACACTACATGTATATATATGCATACCTGCATGTATGTGCACATGTATATATGCATGTTTGTGTATGTTTGCATGTATATGTAGTGCACATTTATTTGCATTTAAATGTAATTTATGTAATTGATTTTAGCTCAATAATGTAGTGAAATGTACTTTAATTTTATTTTCAATTAAATTAGGAAAAACATATATGTATACTTCATTTGATAGTAAATAAAATATTTCGGGTACACATATATAGATATCTAGATATTATTAGACATCATGGCAGATGCATCAATTCCCCCTAAGGAACTATTTGCACAGACTAATAGGGAAATTAAACGATTGCAAAATTCCATAAACAGTCCATATAGCTCTAGTGTCTATAAGAGCACATGTCAGTCGATATTTTCTAGCTTGATTAGTATCAGAGATGACATTTATGGTACCACTCCCTATGCACCAGATGTTATAGAGGTCATACTTGAGAGGAAGAGATGAGAGGTTGGCTCTGGTCTTTCTCTTAAAGAGGTACAAGCTTTAGTGCCTAAAGTGACCCTAAAAAGGTAAGCTTTCCTATCTTATGTGGATTTACAGTATGTGAAGTGATATGAGGTTACCAGGTATCAAGATCCTTCTAAATCAACATTGATATACCCATTGTTTCTAGCTACCCATGGTCATTATCTAAATAACGACCAGATTTCATTGTATTTTGTACAACAAATTTTTGTTGAGGTTCATTTAGGGAGGGTCGTTAATTACACTAATTTTTTAGCATATCTAAGACAGGGGCATGGAAGGCTTGCTAATAGAGATTCTTTTCTTTGAGATGACCACTAGAGGCCAGTACATAGGGCCATTGTTGGTTAGAGGGAACCTATTATAGATCCTTCATTGGTTCATGTGGTGGATGATGTTGTTCACAACACCTAGCTTCAAGGTGTGATTGATAGTGTGGGGGACTTTGCAGTAGTTGTCACATCCATATCTAATGATCAAATTGGCTAGTATTTGATGTCTTGATGACAATCTAGATCATCAGGTGGAGAATCCTCTAGCAGGACCTCACATGACATGTACAGTGCAATGGGCATCCCTTCACTTTCCAGCATAGAGGGACTTACAAGAGAGATGACATGGGTCACATTGACTAGTTTGGCTGAGGATCTTCTGGATGCATGTGCATTTATAACAACAGAGCATGATATCCTCATATAAAATGTTAGAGCTCGTGTGGGTACTGTCAAATATGCTCAGCCACATCCTTCTCATCACCCAGACCATGGCCATAGTGACAGTTCCCATGAGGATCCACCTATGAACCACTATTTTTATAGAGGGAGAGGCACAACATACAGACCCTTCAATGAGTGCAGGGCACCAGTTCTCTGATGTTGGTCTTGAGGATGTTGAATTCAGTATGACCACTACAAGTTACCTAGATTTTTTAACAAATGATGATACAACTTCCATGCCATCTCATTTGGTTAGTTTGTTGCATTCATCATTAGAGAGGCATGTGTCGACTACTCATGTTGCAGATGTAGAGTTGAGCTTGGACCAGGTGCAACAAAATCTTGATATCTTGGTTGATAGGATCGAGGCTAGGGAGTCTGATTACTATCAGGTGCCACCATCTACGTAGGTATAAATCTTATTTTTTAATGTTACAATTTAAGTTAAATTTACAATATTTTATGACATGTAAATTTACTTTTTTTTTTTTTTTTTTTCAAAATTTCAATACATGATATATATACATATATATATATATGATATATTTTTTCTGTAGCAGGAGATGCCTCTTGTTACCCCTTCTTTGAGGACTAATTGTGTACATTGTCGGGACTCACTTGATGATGACATCAGTAGTGGAAAGTGATTTTTAAATTTATCGATGTATACATGTATTTAATTTACACACTTTATAACATGTTTTCTAGTAATATTTTATTGAACTTAAAAAGATGTACATATATTAATTTATATCACTTTCTCTGTAGGGCTTTGGACATCCTTCACAACATGATAGTCACTTTGGGTACTACTCAGTGAGGAGTCATCATGATGAGTCCTAGGCACTTTCATATTTGATCTAGACATATTGCATGTATTTGATGTTATATTTCCTCTCTAGACTCTATATGATTGACATACATTATACTTTGATATTATTTGATTTGTAGACGTTTGATCTATGTTTGACATGATTAACATATGTTTCATGTTTATAGTACTTGATCTTTATGTTTTAAACATACTTGATCTATGATTGATGTTTCACATGTTATATACTTTCACTCTATAATGTGTGATGTTTACATACTTTCAATCTATGTGTTTAATATATACATGTTTGATGATCCAAGTTTTATGTTTGATGATCTAAGTTATATGTATGTTTATTCTATGAATGATGTTTGACATGCTATATACTTGACATCTATGTTTGATGATCTTAATTATATTTACATTCGACATGTACTTTATATTTAATGTTGATTATCTAAGTTAAATATGTTTGATGATCTAGGTTATATTATGTTTGACATCAAGATTATATAAATCATCCCCTTTTAAGACATGGTCAAGTACTAAATAACAATAATTTGACTAGACTTTTAAAACATGTGTCCTACTGTAATCAATTATAAAAATAAAGTATCCTAATTAAGTATTGCAACATGCATGATACACATTCATATTCCAACTAGATAAGTATCTGCTTGACCTAATTAATCAAGATGAAAATAGAGTATTGCAACATTCATGATACACATTCATATTCTTGGATAAGTAATAAATCATCTCCTTAAGACATTTTTGAGATTTAATAAATTTTAGAAAATTGCTCCATTCACTACGGGCACCGATAGGAAAGAATGGAGCTAAGAAAACCTCTGGTCTCACCCATGAAAAATTTAGTATAGATCATATTTCATGCGTGATTTAGTCCACATCAAGTGGTTCATCTCACTCTTGGATAACATTTAATATTCTCTCATGGTCATCAGTATCAAGTCTCCACTTACAAATGACACGTCCTGTCACTGGATGAAAAGATAGGACAGTGTTAATTACAAGATGGCTATACTGATAAACCTTGTTGTTTGGTTGATAATCAATAAAATGAGTCCCATGTTTAATTATTTTGATTTTCTTCAAATATGTTCCTTGCACAACAATTGAACCTGCACAAACAAGTTCAACAACATATATAGATGTGAAATTAACCATAAACACATGTATAATTCTATCACAAGTTGGACCTCAATTGTAATAAATTAAACATAAATACACTACTAACCTATGGGAAACATAATTCCATCACTTGTTCAATTCTTTTTTAGCTTCATCCTCTCCTTGGTGCAATGTAATAAATAGTAACTAACACCTTCCACATTTCTAGGCTCTACTATTACTGCAAAAATATGTCCTACAAAATATGTTTTCAATTTGACTTGTAAATATAAATTAAATAGACTTGTATATTTTACTAGATATATGTACCATCTAAATTGAATAGTACAAATAAGATCATGTGTACATGCTCACTATTTATGGATTGAGTTTATGAATCATTTAAATTTATATATGTACATGTACCAATTTTGATCAAACCTTAAATATGGTCATAATCAGTACAAATTAATGGAATGTTGTCAAATCTTTCTTCCTCAACTTCATCATTTGTATTAGTAACATCTAGTGGAACCAAATTCCATTCACTATCATATCCACATTTTTGGTTGATACATTCACCATAGTTTTCAGAAATGTAGTCATAACAAAAGCATGAGCAATCTCTAGTGTACAATGACCACACATTACTATATGTACTCAGAAATGAACGCAAGGATCTTTTTTTGTCTACCCTCTTACATCTATGGATTGATCTGTTATCAACACCTAAACAAGACACATGTAAAAATTGAAGACAAGTTAAAATCATATATATGTGTGTGTGTGTGTGTGTGTTCTTCAATGATCAATAAATTTAAAGTGTACATAAATTTAAACTAAAACAAGTGATGTTGCATTTATACATGATCTCCCAGAATACTCTGAATGGTATGAATCGATTCAATCATGATAATGTGTTATCCTAATTTGGCACCACAAAATGCGTCTTGCACCACTCAACTACATCATGAAAATTATTTATAAAATATCCATGATAGTCCAATTGATACTTTCTTAAAGCACATTTGATACAAGCTCATGCACCATCATGCTCTCCCTTTCCATATCCACTCTCAAAGAAACTCCAAATGTGTGGTATCTTTTGGTATGGATGATATCTACATAGTGCATAAAATGGCCTTGTTGATTTAAATTATGTTGCACATCCATCTGACCAAATGAAATGCTTTTCAATTTTGATGCCTTTGTTTTCCAAACATCCAAGAAATGTCTTAAAGAAATGCTTGAAAAAATGTATGTCATTCTCTTTATCATCACTAATGTAAAAGTGATATTCTTTCTTTATGACCTGTGCTTGATATGTACTTTCAACACCATCCAAACCTAATTGTGCATGTTGATACGACACGTGTTCCATTATAGTGATCTTCTTTGTATAGTAGTATTATGCTTGAAGTTATTTTTGAGAAAAAAAAGAGTAATTCTCTGCAAAGTCAACAACCGTTAAAATTGTTCCAACTGGAAAAGTTTCTTTTAGTATTCGGAACTATTTTGCTTTCCATTTAGAAAAAAAAACATGATGTATATATGGTTGAATCAATTTATGAAAATTCTCCATAAATATTGCAACAAGTATCTCCTCCTCTACATATTCCAACCTTGTTGATTCTTTCCCAACTTTTGTTTCAAAATTTATGTACTTGTAACTCTTACATTTTATCATCCTCATCATGTCAATATCTTCAAGTCTCAAAGGAAATTTAGCCAAATCTGACGCAAGGCGGGCCTGGATAATCCCAAAATGGATAGTCCAAGTCTACACCAAAGACAACAATACAACAAAACAAAACACTATAATGCTCAAAATAGAATTTCATTCAACATGCCCAGTTGTAAGGCCTTCTGGGTTAGGGCCAAATACAAATAATTACATAGTAATTCTGAAATCTCCTAGCTAGTCCAGCTTTGTATCACATCAGCAACTAGTGGAAACATCGAGGCAGATCTAAACTTGAGCTCGCAAGCCACCAAGAAATCTCCTTTTCTCCAAGCACACAAACCACTATCTCTGTTATTACAATATCAGACAAACAATCTAATCTTCAAGATCTCACAAGATCCAATTATTATCTTTCTCCAAATCCTTGGACTTACTTCCTTACTGACTCTCTAACTGACTCTGACTCTGACTTTGACTCTGACTCTGACTCTGACTGAATCTGACTCTAACTCTAACTCTCTAAACAACTACCCAAACACTCCTTAAATACATTTCTTCAACCACAAGTCGGCTGGAAGAAACAATTAACTCCTAAGCCAAGTCGACTTCTAATACAAAAAAAATATTAAATGCAACAACAATCGGCTCTCAAATAGCCTTCAAAACATTTAATTCTCCATGTCGGCCTCTAGATCCACATAGGAGAATACAACACAAGCTACCAACATTAAATACACCAAGTCGGCCAACCAAATCTCCAAGAACTACATTTGATAAGCTAGAACTATCGAGCACCAGTAAAATAACTAAGCTAGCTAGGCATGTCCAAGAAAGCACATTGACCAAGCACCACAAGCATTGTTGAGTACAAGTTTTGTCAAGCACCAGAGTTTTACCAAGTTCCTTCAGCGATCAAGCCCCTTCAATGACTGAGATCCTCGGTCAAAGCTGCAGCTGAGTAACACAAAACCACTTCAACACACCACCATGCAGATTTTCCAACTTCCCTAGGATGCCCCTACATCAGACACCCCAGGTTTGAAAAGATGTTCTCAAAGGTTGGAAGAACATCTTCCAGGATTCAACACACAAACCCCGAATTGGTCCTTCACATTCAATTCCTTCGAGTCTTCACCTTGCATACTCTTCCACTTCTATTTTCTCTTTCTTTTCAAGTCTTTCCTTGATAGTCCAAAGCTCTATTCTCCATACTAATCATTAATCCTTTTAGAATCCTTCAACTTATCTCGACTCCCAAAGCTCAGGTTCCTCCTACCGAGTGTTGTATCCAACAAAGGCATTGGGGAAAACTTCATGTCATTCTTCTCAATAGTAAATACATTCTTGACACATTCATGCATAGCCCTACAATCATACTACCAAGGTCTACCAAGCAACATGTGATAACTACTCATGTCCACAATATCACACAATACTTGATCCTTATACTGGCAAATCTGAAAATCAACAAGACATTTCTCCCTCACTTCTAGAGCATGAACATCTTGAAACTAGCCAATCCTATAAGGATAAGGATGTCTCACTCTCTTCAAACCAAGTTTATGAACCATCTCCTTAGCTATAAAGTTATTAGTACTACCACTATCCACAATCACATTACACAGTTTACCTCTCGACTTGCACCAAGTTCTGAACAAAGTACTCCTCTAACAAGGTTATACCTTAGTACCAAGCAATTTTATTCTTACTAGAAAGTTTTCTAAATCTACTTCAGGTTCATTCAGTATGTTCTCATTCACCACAACATTCTTTCTATTACCGAGCTTCTTATGTGAATATTCAAAAGATCTATGTCTTTCTTTACCACAATTATAACAAGTACCCTTAAAGATAACCCTACCTATCCTTTTTCTTAGCTCCATAGGTTTCGGTTCATCTTCAACATTTGGTTTATCCTTCACCAAGTGATCAAGCTTCTCCTTCCCTTGGGAATTACCATGTTGTGTCCTCTTCAACTTATCTTCTTCCTTTAGAGCATATTGATAAGCATCATCAACTGAATCAATCTTTAGCATACCAAGCTCATCCTGAATATTGAATCTCAAACCATTCACATACCAAGCTACCTTTTCTTTACTAAATTCTCTATGTCCAGACCAAATAGTCAACTTATAGAACTCCTCAGTATAGTCTTCCACAGTCAAATATTTTTGCTTTAGATTCTGCAATTTCTTAAACAAGTCAAGTTCATAGTCGATCGGTATGAACTTATCTTTCAATTTAGTCACTATCAACCTCCAACAATTGATCTTCATTTCACCTTCATCTTCTCTATCTCTTTGCAATTCTTTCCACCAAAGAGAAGCATATCCTTTAAACTTAGTATGTGCTAATATTACTCTAAGAGGATCCTCAATTTCTTCAAGCTCAAAGAAATCTTCTAACTCACCAATCCAATCAATCAAATCCTTAGGTCTCAAATTACCAGAGAAAGTAGAAACTTCCATTCGGTAACTAGTACTTAACCGAGCTCCATATCTATGCAACCAACTAGTTCTATCGTCACCAGATCTATCTCTCTGATCATCTAGACACTAGATCCAGTAGCTTCAAAGTCTTCAGCAACTTCCTCATAGCCATCTTCAGTACCAAGATTCCTCAGCATACCAGCAATAACCCTCATGATCTCAGTAATCATGTCATTCTTCATCAATTCCATCTCAAATCTAAAATCTACTTTAACCTTCTCTATAATCTTTGATTCTACAACATCATAGAGATCTCCAATCTCCCTAGGGTCCAATCCTCTCGGAGGCATCCTTCAAGATCTTTGAAAACCCAAGGTCCTGGTGCAAACTGCCTGAACTCGATGATCGGTTTACACACTCAATAAATTCAAGCTTTGATACCACATGACGTAGGGTGGGCCTGGATAATCCCAAAATTGATAGTCCATGTCTACACCAACAATAACAACACAACAGAATACAACACTATAATGCTCAAAATAGAATTTCATTCAACATGCCTAGCTGTAAGGCCTTTCGAGTTAGGGCCAAATATAAACAATTACAACAATAATCATGCAATCTCCTAGCTAGTCCATCTCTATAGCACATCAACAACTAGTGGAAACACTAAGACAAATCTAAACTTGATCTCGAAATCCACCAAGAAATCTCCTTGTCTCCAAGCATGCAAACCACTAGCTTTTCTATTACAATATCAGACAAACAATCTGATCTTCAAGATCTCATAGGATCCAAATATTATCTTTCTCCAAATCCTTGGAATTACTTCCTTACTAACTCTCTGACTGAATCCGACTCTCTAAAAAAATACCCAAATACTCCTTAAATACATTTATTCAACCACAAGTTGGCTGGAAGAAACAATTAACTCCTATGCCAATTCGGCTTCTAATACAAACAAATATTAAATGCAACAACAGTCAGCTCTCAAATATCCTTAAAAATATTTAATTCTCCATGTTGGCCTCTAGATCCACATAGGAGAATACAATACAAGCTACCAACATCAAATACACCAAGTTGGCCAACCAAATCTCCAAGAACTCCAGTCGGTAAGCTATAACTACCAAGCACCAGTAAAACAACCGAGATAGCTAGGCATCAATGAGCAAGCACGTCAACTGATCACCACAAGCATCGCTGAGTACAAGTTTTTTCAAGCGCCAAAGTTTTACCAATTTCCTTAAGCAATCGAGCCCCTTCAATGACCGAGATCCTTGGTCAAAGCTGCAACTAAGTAACATAGAACCACTTCAACACACCACCATGCAGATTTGCCAACTGCCCTAGGATGCCCCTGCATCAAAATCCCTGCATGTTTGACAAGTTCCTCTTATGAAATCTATTTCAATTATTTCATGATCAATTGATTTCTTACATAAGATTGATGTTATGAATTGGCTTGGATGTTTAGGAAAATCATTTTGAGAACCACCACTTTCTTTTATCATCTTTCTAAACCTTTGATAGTAGAGATCAAATTCACTATGATATCAACAACAAGTTTCAAAATATTTATTTATCTTTACAAAATATGGCTTTAATCTTTCAAATATTGTTTGTCCAATCTCAATGTTAGGATTTGAATTACAAAATGAGAGATACAATTCATGGTGTGTGTTGTCCAACCAATATTTTGTGTGTTGAAAGTATTCCTTAGGCCCAGTCCTCTTCTTAATAACATCTCTCGTATTTGGTGAAGGATGAGAATGATCAATTCAAAATGTCGTAACCAAGTTCCTAACTATTTCCTTCATCCTATCAAAGCAAGGAGCTCTACACATTAGTGCCCAATTACCTTCCAATGTAGTATCATCCAAATTGATTCTCCTTTTCAAATAACGTGTTATTGTCTTCCTAGTGTACTCGATATGAGATGAAAGTGAAGAAATTTATTTTTTTGGGACATGTTTTTATTTAAAATAGATGTCAGTATCACTCTTCTTGAAATGGACTTATTTTTTGATCTAGTTATTTTCCCAGTGGAATGCAAACCTTCCTTAACACTTTCAATTATATGTTTTTGCATGTTACACAATTTTGTCTTTTTAAAAATTGCATCTACACCCAAAAATTTTAATGGCTCTTTTAACTCATCTTTAAGAAGTGTAATTGATAATAGTTGGGTTTTTTCAAGTGTATCAAGATTCTCAGATTGTGCAATTATTTTCTTAGACTTTTTATTCAACACCCTCTTCATAGTATTTATGGGTTGTTTAGCATAATCTCTCAGTTTTTCCACATCCATTTCAATTAAATGATCTATGCTTCTATGATTATTTTTTCTCTTCAACTGTTGGGGTAGACTAACATTCTCATTTGTTACTTGTACTTTGACTATAAACAAAATTTAAAAAATCTTGTAATATCTCATCAAGTGGACCTTGATGAAATAAGTAGAAACATGCTCATGTCAAAGGGAATAATTAATAAACTAATGAGAGAGAGACATATTTATTTGACCTTAGGATGACCCTTCTTGAAAGTCCATTACTTCAACTCGGGATGCCCTTTGTCCAACATTTTCTTCATCAAAGGATATGTATACAACAAAAACAATAGTCTTAAGGGGAAAGGCCCAAAATGCATATTCACCACAAAGAGACTAAATTGAGATAGTGAGAGAGAATTAGAGAGAGAGAGACATGTGTACTTGTTTGAGATTCTCAAGGTTGTGCTTGTTGAGCTTGTGATGACCCTTCTCCATTTTCTGAAGGTTGCACTTGTTGAGCTTGTGATGACCCTTCTCCAACTTCTGAAGGTTGGGCTTGTTGAGCTTGCGATGACCCTTCTCCAACTTCAAAAGGTTGTGCTTCTTGAGCATTTCCAACATACGAAGATAAAATTATTTAAAAAAATTCTGAATGAAATTTCTTATGTATAGAGTCCTATTAATCATAAGATAAGTTCCAATAGGTCATATAACCTATCATAGATCCTAATAGGTCTAATTAGGTCATAATAGGTTTAATTGGGTATAATTGGGTGGAATAATAGGTCTATGGGTCTAATTAGGTCCTAATAGGTCTAATTGGGTCTAATTAGGTGCTAATAGGTCTTAAGGGGTCATATTATTCATAGCGGGTCTAATGGGGTCTTAAGGGGTCATATAACCTATCATAGGTCCTAACAGGTATAATTAGGTCATAATAGGTTTAATTAGGTATAATTAGGTCCTAATATGTCTAATTGGGTCTAATTAGATCCTAATAGGGTTAATTGGGTCTAATTAGGTGGTAATAGGTCTTAAGGGTCATATTACTAATAGTGGGTCTAATGGGGTCTTAAGGGGTCATATAACCTATCATAGGTCCTAATAGGTCTAATTAGGTCATAATAGGTGTAATTGGGTATAATTAGGTCCTAATAGGTATAATTTGGTATAATTGGGTCCTAATAGGTCTAATTGGGTCTAATTAGGTGCTAATAGGTCTTAAGGGGTCATATTAGTCATAGTGGGTCTAATGGGATCTTAAGGGGTCATATAACCTATCATAGGTCCTAATAGGTCTAATTAGGTCATAATAGGTTTAATTGGATATAATTAGGTCCTAATAGGTCTAATTGGGTCTAATTAGGTCCTAATAGGTCTAATTGGGTCTAATTAGGTCCTAATAGGTCTAATTGGGTCTAATTAGGTGCTAATAGGTCTTAAGGGGTCATATTACTCATAGTGGGTCTAATGGGGTCTTAAGGGGTCATATAACCTATCATAGGTTCCCTAATAGGTCTAATTAGGTCATAATAATAGGTTTAATTGGGTATAATTAGGTCCTAATTGGTCTAATTAGGTGCTAATAGGTCTTAAGGGATCATTTTACTCATAGTGGGTCTAATGGGGTCTTAAGGGGTCATATAACCTATCATTGGTCCTAATAGGTCTAATTAGGTCATAATAGGTTTAATTGGGTATAACTAGGTCTTAATATGTCTAATTGGGTCTAATTAGGTGCTAATAGGTCTTAAGGAATCATATTACTAATAGTGGGTCTAATGGGGTCTTAAGGGGTCATATAACCTATCATAGGTCCTAATAGGTCTAATTAGATCATAATAGGTTTAATTGGGTATAATTAGGTCCTAATAGGTCTTAATTGGGTCTAATTAGGTCCTAATAGGTCTAATTGGGTCTAATTAGGTGCTAATAGGTCTTAAGGGGTCATATTACTCATAGTGGGTCAAATGGGATCTTAAGGGGTAATATAACCTATCATAGGTCCTAATAGGTCTAATTAGGTCATAATAGGTGTAATTGGGTATAATTAGGTCCTATAGGTATAATTGGGTCTAATTAGGCACTAATAGGTCTTAATGGGTCATATTACTCATAGTGGGTTTAATGGGGTCTTAAGGGGTCATGTAACCTATCATAGGTCCTAATAGTTATAATTAGGTCTAATTAGGTTCTAATAGGTCTTATGGGTCTAATTAGGTCCTAATAGGCTTTAAGGGGTCATATTACCTATCATAGATCTTAATAGACCTAGATAACTAGGTATAATTAGGTCCTAATAGGTCTAATTACGTCTAATTAGGTCTAATTAGGTCCTAATACATCTAATTGGATCTTAAGAGAACATATTAATCATATTGGGTCTAATTAAGTCTTAAGGGGTCATAGTACGAGCATACTAGGTGTTTATTAGTCTAATTAGATCTAATTACACCTTAAAGGGTCCTATTACTCATATTAGGGAGATAATCAAGACTTATTTAGACTAATTTGGTCTAAGGGGTCCATTAAGTTCATAAATAGGCCCCTAATCAAGTACTATTACTATTCAATATTACTTCATATTACTCATATTAGGTCATATTACTCACATGTATTAGGTACATTAATTAGTATAATTAGGTATAATTGGGTATTTTTTGGTCTTATTAGGGGTTAATTAGTCTAATAAGACCTTAGGGCTTATATTATCCATATTAGACCTCATAATAGATCTAATTATGCCTAAGGGGTCCTATTGCTCATATTAGGTGTACTAATATGTCTTATTACTCATATTAGGTGTTAATTAGTCTTATTAAAGGTCTAATTAGGTTTTAAATTACTTATGTTAATTAATCAAGTATTAGGTCTTAAGGGGTACTCTTACGTCTTATTATTAAATTTAACAAATTAGGTCATAATATGTCAGCTATTATGCCTAATTAGGTCTTAAGGGGTCCTATTACTCATATTAGGTATACTCAGGATTAGTTACGTGTCTTATTAGTTGTTAATAAGTTGAACATTAGGTCTTAAGGGGTCATAATACTCACATTAGGTCTAATTAGGTATATAATTATGTCTTCTTAGTCTTATTAGGTCTAATTAGGTATTACAATAACATGCTTACATGTTTGATTAAGACAAGTCCTTACCATCAACTTAAAATATCTAGAGAGAGAGAGAGAGACATACCTTGTTTCCTATGATAATATCTTTCCTATGCTTCTTTGTGTAGTCTTTGTTTAGTCTCTTCTGAATAATGTTGTGCACTCTTATTTAGCCTTCTCTTTTTATTTCCCATCACTTTGCAAAATTGTTCCACTAAATTTTGACAAAATTCAAAAAAATACAATTTCAAAAGTCTTCCTTCTCCAAAATGCAAATTATTTTGTAGCTTTCGAATTAATAAGATGAAGAAAAACATATATTTATTTATATGTAATCGATATTAACCCGAAATGACACCAAATTGGCCAACATAGGTTTCTATAGTAAGTCATTTATAACTTTCTATCAAAACTAAATTGCTAAATGGCTTAACCCACGTTAAACCATTCAAGTATTGTCGATAGAAGGTACTTTCATTGAAAGTATTTATTTTCAATCGAAAGTCCCTGAGTAAGGGCAATTTGTAGAGTTTTACAAAATTCTAAAACATTTCATGGCTTCAGGTCTCAATCACATGGCTCAAATGGAACAATAAGGAGATGTCCTTTTTCATAGCACAAGTAGTTTGAATAAGCTTTCTAATTATTATAGATTTGACAATTTTTGAGTTTATTATGTATATTTTTTTTGACGTTGATCGAATGTAGGTTTTTTATCTAATATAAACCTTTGAGTTTGACGTTCAATGAAAAATAGTAGAAAAGAGAATTTTTTTTGAAAAATAATAGTACCCTCTGTCTTTGAGTCTACTTTCTATTTAAAAAAAATGAAATTAGATAAATTCACGACAAGTTATAAGCTATGTGGTCAAGTTATGTCAAAAATAAAATTTAGTGAACTTCAAATGTTAATAAAATATGAAGTAATTGTGATAATGTCATCAAACCAATTGCATGCCCTTTGTATGGATGTTACAAAACTAAATTTGAAACAAGAACATTGATATGTATTTTAGAAAAAAAGTTATGCTCAATGAAAACAATGTAACTATTTGAAAATGACATTTTCAACAACATACTAGTTTTTGTGGGAGAAAGAAAAAAACATTCAAATCTATATATATATATATATATATGTATATGTATATATATATATATGTATGTATAGATATATATATATATGTATGTATAGATATATATAGATATATATATGTATAGATATATATATATATATATATATATGTATAGATATATATATATATATATATATATATATATATATATATATATATATATATGTATAGATATATATATATATATTATATATATATATGTTAGTAGATATATATATGTATAGATATATATATATATATATATATATATGTATAGATATATATATGTATAGATATA